>OX456984.1:158201825-158641825 GCA_949752695.1 Melanostoma scalare | reverse complement strand
GTAAGTAAGTAAGTAAGTAAGTAAGTAAGTAGGTAAGTAAGTAAGTAAGTAAGTAAGTAAGTAAGTAAGTTAGTAAGTAAGTAGGTAGGTAAGTAAGTAAGTAAGTAAGTAAGTAAGTAAGTAAGTAAGTAAGTAAGTAAGTAACTAAGTAAGTAAGTAAGTAGGTAAGTAAGTAAGTAAGTAAGTAAGTAAGTAAGTAAGTAAGTATGTAAGTAAGTAAGTAGTATGTAAGTAAGTAAGTATGTAAGTAAGTGAGTATGTAAGTAAGTGAGTAAGTAAGTAAGTAAGTAAGTAAGTATGTAAGTAAGTAAGTAAGTAAGTATGTAAGTAAGTAAGTAAGTAAGTAAGTAGGTAAGTAAGTAAGTAAGTAAGTAGGTAAGTAAGTAAGTATGTAAGTAAGTGAGTAAGTAAGTAAGTAAGTAAGTAAGAGAGTAAGTTAGTAAGTAGGTAAGTAAGAAAGTAAGTAAGTAGGTAAGTAAGTAAGTAAGTAAGTAAGTAAGTAAGTAAATAAGATAGTAAGTAAGTAAGTAAGTAGGTAAGTAAGTAAGTAAGTAGGATAACAAACTAGATTGATTGATGCACATACGAAGTCCCATTCATTACAAGCATTATTTGAAGTCATGGGCTCGGAATTTGTGTGTATTTGTTTTCAGTTATCATTTTACCTTTCGCTATCAATGTTGAAGAAAATTGTATACAATCGTCGGTAAAAATTAGTCAGTTGAAGTAAAGATATCACAAAGAGCGTACAGCTTTCTTTCTTATTTGCTCGTGGTTTATATAATCCCCCCCCCACCGGAGGTTAGGGATTTATAAACAACTCCTTCAAGATCTAGGCACACTTTTCCTTAAACACATAAATGCAAATCCTTATAACTAATGAAAAAAGGAGGTCATGTGCCTGGCGCTATTCAAAACCTTTGTTGAAGAAAAAAATCGTTTAAAGTGAAAACGAAGTGGTCCAAACTTCAGAAGCCTCAACTTATTAAAAAAAACAAAGCAAACGTGTTCTAAATAGGATCTAATTTTCTTTGGTGATGAATGAAATTGTAATTTTGATCCCTCCCAGAAGACACCACCCAAAAAAGACACTCAAGCATCTCTTATGGTTAAATTGCAAACCTCTTTTGTTGATATCTTCCAATCTTGTACTATAAAATCTTCACGAACAAATTTCCTAATAACCTCCTCAATGGTTATCTCACAAGTTTCAATCATTCTTATGAAGGCCTTGAATCCTACAGTAGCTGCCAGTACTGATTCGTCTTCCGTAGAACTTTCGCTCAAAATCAATGTTATCAAATTGTCATGGCCCATTCGTTCGACCAGTGTTACCAAAGCCGATTGTGATTCGGGTTTCTTGAGCGAGATAAATATATTTTCTTCATACATGTAAGTGATTTCAGTAATCGAACAGCCATATTTCAACAAAAGTCCAATTGTTGCCAGATCTCGTAATGCTGCCTCACCAGCACCAAATGTGTCTGCTTCGATTGAAGTTAAAATCCAATTTACTTCTTCGTGCTTTTTTAACATTAATACGTCTTCTTGTGTTATTGATTTTTGAGAAATTTTTTGTTTCAATATTTTGATGGTTTCAGTAATTTCTATTGATTCGACTTTGGTGACGGTTGTAGATGTTGTGGTTGTTGTTGTTGTTGTTGAAGTTTTTGTAGAACTCTCTTCAGTATCGATTTTAACTTCTATTTTGAGTTGTGCGTCTTCTTCTTCTACTTTATGTTCTTCAATCAGTTGTACCTTTAGCTCAGCATCAGCGTCTTTGCGATCTTTGACAACCATCACTTCTGATACATCAGATTTTTCAACAAGTATCGAAACGGGCTCTCTAACTTTGATTATTTCAAGTGTTACTTCTGGTGATGGCGATGTTGTGTAAGCTTCTCTTACGATTGGTTTTCTAATATTCTCAAGTGTTACTTCTGGTGATGGCGATGTTGTGTAAGCTTCTCTTACGATTGGTTTTCTAATATTCTTTTTGACAAGTTTCTTTTTAGATCCAAATTTCTTTCCTTTCTCGGTTTCAGTAATTTGCGATTTCGAACATGTATCAAATTTGGCACGAGTGAGATTGATTGCTATTTCGTTAATTATTTTGCAAATATAATAGCCTTTGTCGTTGTCCGTCACTTTGAGGAGTGTAAGGGAGGAATGGTTTTCCTCGATAACAATACGATATTTATCGGAGTCACGAAGTTGAACGTCATTGAAGTACCATTGAACATCTGGAAACATTTTGTATCCGTATTATATTATTTTCTACTTGTTCTGACTTGTCAAGAAAGGATCTGCAGAGATGGACCAGCAGACACAAAGTACATGAAAGTTTATAGTTTATTTCGTTTAGCCTACTATAAGTCTTGCAAATCTTAATATAAAACTAACTTGAAGCAATACAACTTCAGAAAATAGTTAATCCCTGATATACAATTATCTTCTGTTTCGCCTGACGTGTTGGTTCGTGTACAAGATAACATAACTTGACTCCAACTCAAAGCAAATTGTCCTGACTAGTTAAGGTTTTTATACACAAAAATTTAAGAATGAAAAACAATCACAAAGCCTTTTCAAAGCGAAAGAACGTAATGCGTTTTAGGCATAAAACATGTGATTTTTCTTTTTTTGATGTGGTTTTTCTTTTTAACTTCCCAACTGGGGCTATACTGACTGTCGTACTCTGCAGGCGTATCACTAGTGTTAAGCAGACAATTGGGAGAGCTCGGACTCCTTTAAGATAGCAAAAAGCGCCCGCACGGCGGCGCCTGCGCGGCGTCGCGTCCTTAAAGAAAAATAAGAAGAGAGCAAAGCGCTTAACACACAATTCCTTGAGTATGCCCTGAACTGGGCGAGTTGTTGGCTCTGCAGTCAGTCTCTTGATCAGAAACGCTTTTATTTTATTGTTCATAAATTGCTTGCGTTTGGCAAGTGTTTTTTAGGAAGCCGAAAAAAGAAGTACATGAAATGTTGCTTTGCCGAATTGGCAAATTATAATTCAAACATAATTTTTCATTTGGAGCTGAATCTGTGACCCAAAGCAGCAGCTTCTTTACGGGAATGGTTCCGCTGGCATTTGACATCACTGTCAAACTCAGCTGTCACTTAAAGTGTCATATTGAATTGAAATTATTGAATACCTTTTACGATAATGAATCGCTTAGCAATCGAACAAAGCGTCAAAATTATTAAAATTGACTATATAAGCACAAGTAGCAAACTTTAATCAAATAAGACTCTGCAGGTGTAGTTTTGACATTTAACACAAAACTCGTACGACTATGTAGGATGATCTTGATTCGTCAAGGTCGGTAAACAACTGTCAAAGACCTGTTTTGTCGAAAAATGTTTTCGAATAGGCGACAAACTGTCGTGTGATTTTTTCATCAGCATACTTGAAAAGATTGTACAAAAACCAAATGTCAAAATGCTTTTGCGGGCATTGAAACAACAGCAGCGACAAAAATGGATCATCAAGGACAGAGAAAATCGACGAATTGGACAAAACATCACAACAGACAGACATAACTTTGATGTAGTACAGGACTTCGTCTACCTAGTTTCCGCTATAGACACGGAAAAAACATTAACCGCTGTTTCTTTGCGTTAAGAAGGCAATTGATAAACAAAATTCTTTCTAGAAAATTCAAGCTAACCCTTTATTAGATCTTGTCCATCGATGTCCGTATGCCAAGACAATCGGCCCTATCGAGGTAACCGTCGGAGCGGAGTTTTCTCTGCTCTTTTCGGAGATTCAATTTTGCTTCGAAGTAGTTGTCGTCGTTAGAAATTTTTCACAAATGCGGCAATGCACTGCATTCCCAAAACTAAAATCTCCGCAACAAAAACTTATCGGAGAACGTCGGATCGTCCGATCGGAGAACTACTACGAAGCAAAATGTCTCCGATCGGAGAGAATTCCGCTCCGACGGTTACCTCGATAGGGCCGAATGTGTGGAAAAGAAGATACAACAGCAAGCTGTATGAGCTGTACCGCCACATAGGCATAGCATTGGTTTTCGAAAGACATGACCCCGCGTTAGGTGGCACAATCAAGTGCAAGAAGACCTCAACCGAATTAGAGTGCAAAACTGAAGAGAGCTCGCCCGAAATCGAAGTGGATATCAAAAGGTGTTAGTTGAGGCCCAGGTTCGCACCGAACTGACCATCTAGTGATTCAAACGCAGCAACTTTTCGCGTACCACGCTATGATTGTGGTAAATCAGTAAAATTGTGAAGAGATTTGAAGAGAGCGGAAGCGTTACTGATGTCGAAAGGTTTGTGCATCATCGTGATTCAGGTTCAGTTGAAAATATTGCTGCTGCGAGTTCAACGTTCGCAGCAATTGAACATGCCGTGCACCTCGCTGTTGACCATTCACAATGCCGTAGATAAGGTCGTTGGATTTTGGAACGACATACAATAAAAATAACACCGATTTTTCGAACAGCATTTTTTTCATCGTTAAGGTACATTTCTCAATCGGTGGATATGTAAACAAACAAATTATAGTGGAGAGGTGTTATACAAAGATGCCAAAAGGGAAACGGTTACATGAGTTTTTTAGTTGAGATATTCCACGTGTTTTTTAATCTAATAAATGAAAAGATTAAAAACTTTACTAATCTTTTCATTTAAACGGCTACATTAAATTTGGAGTGGCAATTGAAGATCATGACTTGTACCATGTGTGGTTGTAACAAGACGGGGCTACAAGCCAAGCAACACCACAAATGATGATTTTCTTGCGTGAGAGGTTTCCGAAACGCGTAAATAAACCAAAATTATGCGATTTGACACAGTTTGAATATTTTTTTGGGGCTACGCTAAAAACTTTGCTTACGTGAGCTATCCCTCAACTAGATAGGTTTTAGATTAGATAGTTTTTATTTATTCAAGTTAATTTTTGACTACTTTCTTTCGTCAAACCTCAGTTTGAGTAAACACCTCAACGAAAAACTAGCAAAGGCAAAAGCTGGAATCAATGCGACGTGGAAAGGATGTTTTTCAAATGGAGCAATTGCTCATAGCAGTAAATATAGAGTCTTTGAAGCAGTTGCTGAATCAGTTTTGTTCTATGGGGCACAGGTGTGGGGATATAAAGAACACGAGGCAGTAGAGAAGCTCCTACGGTTCTATATAAAACGAATTTTCAATATTCCTGATAATGCGCCAAATTATCTGTTGATTATAGAAACAGGACTTTCACCCTTGTTTATGAAAACATTAAAATTGCAGATAGACTACATACTGAAAATGGCGGATACAAGGCTTCCAAAAATAGCGGCGTTAAAAGCGGTGGAAAACAAGTCAAGCTGGTATGCGGAATGGATGGATCTGACACTTCAATGCAAGATGGAGGTTGACCTTAGCATTGGAATTGTAGATAACGGGTTCAATTTTATATCAGCTGGTCGAGATAGAAGAAGAAGAGAGAAGAAGCAAAAGCTTCGGTACATAGAGCAGTGTACAGTCGCTTAGACCACATTTTGATAGGAAAAAACTATTTCCATAATAAAAACAGTGTTCAAGTTATATCAATGATGATGAGGTTGAGAAGTGAAATTATAAATCTGAATTACGTAACACATAGAGAAGATCTACCATGTCTTTGTGATCTATGCAACAGAAGAGAACGAGAAGATGTCTTACATTTCATTGGGAAATGTCCAATACTAAGTGAAGGCGTCAGGTATTCGGAAAAAACTACCTTTCGGACGAAGAGAGTTTAACGGAGTTAAACGAGTTGAATGTGGAAAAACTTTTTCATTTTGCCAAAAATGCCCTAACTTATAAGAATAATATTAAGGAATGGGATATAACATATTTATTGTAATTTTTAAATGATCTACGATCGGGCAGACGGCATAATGCCATGCATATATGTTTTTTTTATTATTTTAAAGTAGTAAAAAATTAACTTGAATAAATACATAATACACATATACATATACATAATACATACATAGTGACATAATTAGTAATGAAATGGCGGATAAGCTGGCTAAAATCGGGTTAGCACTCGAATCCAGCGAAACGAACACCTCAGTTCTAAGGCCACTTGAGCAAGAAAAAAAACAGAATCAAACACAATTTTCTAAAAACCGCCAATGACAGGTGGTCATCTTTAGAAACATGCCGAGTCTCCAGAAACCTTTGGCCAGATATTTCCAAGAAAAAAACAGAATTTCTACTCCAGCTAAGCAGACCTCGGCTCTCTCTGTTGATTGGCATTCTCACGGGACACAACTCGTTGGGTACCCACATGATGAGAATGGGCATTAGCACATCCGACTTATGTAGAGGATGCCAAGATGAGGAGGCAGAGGAGGGATCATTCCACTTCCTCTGTGAGTGTCCTAGCTTGGCCTACACTCGGAAAAAAACCCTCGGAGAATACTTCTTCGACGAACTGGGCGACATCTCTAACCTCCCACTGAGCAACGTCCTGAAATTCACTCAGGGCTCCAAATGGTTCAGTGGGAGTTCCCTACCACAATAACCATCTACCTCTCCAAACCTCCCATTTCCTCATCCTCTGATTTCCCGGGGAGCACAATGGATCCTTGAGATCCGAGTGAGGTGCTGCCACTTGTGGCTGCATCCCCCATTTAACCAAACCTAACCTAACTTGAATAAATAAAAACTATCTAATCTATCCCTCAACTATAAGACGCATTAAAAACCAAGGCACTCAAGCTGTTATTGTGCCCGTGGCGTCATATTTACCGCGTCTGCACAATGCCTATTATGTGCGAGGTTGGTGGTTCGGATTCCAGAAACATCATAAAAACAAAAAATTATTAAAGTGGAATCTCCTTTCGCAAAGAACTGGAAATTTTTCCGAAAATAATTTCAACGCTGAAAAGCACTTTTCGATTAGTCGTTTCCAATCGGCAAAAATTGTAAGTCCTTTCCATTTCCTCACAAGGCATAGTTGATAGAAATGCAATAGGTTCAGGGCTACTCGCTCTGTTGCGCCTCCCTATTAAAATTTCATTTAAGTTATGGATGAGATACCGTCCGAAAGGTATGGTTAAAAATGACTTCATAGGAATCGCGGCCATTCTAATGATATTGTTTTTAACATTTAATGACAAGGTTCAAACTTTTAATCAAATAAAATCTTCGTCTAAAATGTATTGCTGCGCTTGTTTCACTTAGCTTTACTTTCAAAACCGGAAGCATTCCGTTTTCGGTACTCGAAAAGTCTATGTTGAGCAGGATTTGACTTTAACTTTTATCGGCAGCCGGATCTTGTATAAATGTAAGACCAATAAAATCGAACTAGGCTGCAGATGTAGTCGTACCAAAAAAGGCTGTTAATTAAACGTTGTGTTCGAACCTGTTTCAGAGCTCTCTCAGACTGTTATCCTATAGAACGCCGACTATTTGATCGGGCTCTTAATCAGTATGGAGATGCATGATAATGCGCAGTGTGCAGTCGGCGGAAAATGTTAACACTTTTGCCGTCTTGTCCTTCGACTTGGAATAGGCATGAGTTGGGCGCCAAATAACAGAATTGCAAGACTATAAGTAGAATCCGATTGACCACTACTTTTATGTTCATTGTTCGCCATTTTGTATTCTTCACAAATGTTGTCCATTAAGGGAAACGATCCTATTTCCATACACAACGCTGAAGATCTTTTACATTACCTGGGTGGGGATTTCCTGAAAATTGTACTTCAAATATTGCAGAATCCCCAAGAGCAGCACGGCAATCTCTCATTTCCGATACAAAAGTTGGTGAGCATTTAGCAGCTGCAAATCATAAATAGCGAAAAGCAATTAATTGTGTTAGCTGCGTTTACTTGTGCATTTAACATCTATGTTTTTTGTAACAAAAGTCGTGTTTAGTTTAGTTTAGAAAACATTTACTTACACTGTGTGTGTTGTATAGAAGAAATAGTTTGGTTGGATATTGTTTTAAACATAGTTCTCTTTCTAAACAGTCTGGGGTTGTGAGAAGGAAACACATAAGAGTACGAAGAAAGATTAAGTACGTAAAGATAACAATGTTAAGATTAAGAACGTCCATGTGTTGTTTCACAAAAATCGTGCTAAAATTGCTGGCTACAAATATTTTTTTAAGAATTCATCTCTGTGATGTTTATGTTTTTACAGATTATATTTAAAAGAGTGTTTCACACTGTACAATTAGCTGGACAGAGTTGGGCTGACGTCGTTTGATGGTCGGATATAGTTTAAGTTTAAACTTATGTCGTCAGAGTCAGACCTCATTCCAAAACAAAATTATTAAAACCATTCGACAAGCAGTTGTTTGAGGGGTTCACATTATCCGACATTCGACGTTCAGATCCAAGTCTGTACAACTAATTATGCAATACTAATTGTGGCAAATTCTGATTCAGTATTCTGAAAATATTTGTGGCTACTTGAAAGCAAAAGAGTGTTAGTAAATTATAAAAAAAAATAATTTTCAATTTTAAGTTGTAACTGAAATAAAATAAAAATGTTGTATTAAGTGTTTTTTTTTTTGAAATTAGGTAACATGTAAATAGTTTTTTGTTTGAAAATAAAATATATAAAATCAATAAAAATAAAAAAAATAAAGTAAAGGGTAATGGCGTATACTTTTTATAGTTTCGACAAAAGCTCTATTTTTGAGGGAAGGGTAGCGAGCTCATTTTACGTTTACAACAAGTTAGAACACATAACCTTAAGACAGTACGGACGAAACATCAACTGAATATACACAATATTTTTAGACAAAGACTTGGTTTAAAGACAGATTAAAACACATATTGACACATTAGAAACATAGAGTAAAGACAATAATCATATCCAAGAAGATAGCAAGGATAGATAGGTGAGAGTTGGGTGTATTTGAAGTGATGTGAGTTGTTTTTGGCGAACTTACCTTTGAGGACCTGTTGCATATCTTCCATATGACTGACCCATTCAGGTTTTCTGTAGTCTCTAGTTCCTACGATTCCTAGAATACGGAATTTGAACAAAAGATTAATAAATTTGTATTGGTTTTGCATATCCAAATCTTTGGCCTTAGCTTAGCTGTAAAAGAAATTTTGTGAGTTTTTCAAAAGGTGTTTTGTGTTTTTGTTTGTAACGGAAGAAAATAATAGAAAGGAAATAAAATAGGGAATATGGGGATAGAAGGATTCTTTTTCTTTGCTGTAAAATAAAATATTGTAAATTGATCATTAAAGAAAAAATTAAAAACTATACAATAAATTGCTGTTAATAAAATACCTTCAACAGCAAATTCAGCTGTTGTTACAGCTACACCCAATGGATTGTAGGCCTCGAAACTAATCGTACCAACATCATCGGGATAAACATGATTGATGATTAGCACTGAAGTGCCATCTTCGAAATTCTCAATTTGATATTCTTCTGAAGCGAATATCTCTTCGTTGTCTCGTAGCCATTTGGTTTTTGGTTTAGGTTTGCCAATAACTTTGACTTCGAGTTTCGCTAGTTCACCCTCTTTGGGCTGAACAATCTCGGGGAGTTTTTTAATTATTTTCGGTGCAGTTTCGTCTATCGAGATAGTCTAAGTAAGATAAGTGATAAGATAAAAACCAAAATTACTTTGTATTTTATGAAATTGTTATAGTGTACCTTGTCGAGAAGATCTTCTTCGGATGCTGTTTGACCTGTGATTTCAGAATCGGGGAAATATTCAAATGCTGAAAGAGCAAAACAAAAAATGTTACGCTTAGCTTGTTGAAAAAAATAGGTTGTCGGTGGACGGACAGGATCATGCAGAGTTTGTGAGACAATACATTAACTACATCTACGAAGCTAAATAATAAAGTTAACAAAAATCGAAATAAAAAATCTCAGAGTATCTACACCTAAATGTATGCAGCATATAATTTGGTAATACCCGTGGAGTGATGGTTAGCCTGATTGCTGTTGCGCGGGAGGTTTTTGGTATGAATCCCAACAGAAGTCAAAATTGATTTTCCACGGATATCGCCTTTCGCGAGTAATTGGCAAGTAGTAAATTCATTGCCATGAATAGCACTTTCACGATTAGCCGTTCGGATTCGGCAGAAAATTGTAGGTCCCCTCCATTCCCTCACAAGGCCAGGTTGTGAGAAATGCGCTCGGTCTTAGGCCTCCCCGCTCTGTTGCGCCACCTTATTCAATTATCTTTTTATATAATTTAAAATAGCATTTAAACGTATTGCAAGGAGTATGAGTTTCAGACGGTGGTATGCAACGGGTTGCCTCATCAGGAGTTTATGTCAATGTGTTGTCAAATGTATTTGATTGTGGAAAATGAATGCGAGAAATTAAAGGAACAAACATATTTGTAAGACCATGTACCATAAGAGTGGCAAACCAGGGCGACCTGTGATTGAGATTTGTGTAAAGTATTCACATTTTATGTACCGCCAGATCTTATAGATGTGTGCCACGTCATAAGATAACGTTTGTTTCATTTTGACAGCGATTGCAGTTCGCTCTAGCTCTGGTTTGTGCAAGGCTTAATTGGTGCTAAGCGTTTGCACAAGTCCAAAAACTTCGAGTTAATTGTATATTTGACCATACCATTTGCATGTCGGTATGTTAGCACAGAGGCTCGTGGTTTGAATCCCAACAGAGGCAAAAATGTTTTTCCACGGGGATCGCCTTTCGCGAGGAAGTGGCAAGTCCTCCCTTAGTAAATTCATTGCAATGAAAAGCGCTTTCTCGATTAGCCGTTCGGAACCGGCAGAAAATTTTAAGTCCCCTTCATTCCCTCACAAGGCATGGTTGTGAGAAATGTGCTAAGCCCTGGGGCTCCTCGCTCTATTGCGCCTCCCTATTTATTTATTTATTCATTTCTTTGCGACACAACAACTTGTAAAAGCTGCTAAGGGGGAGAGAACCTGTTGAACTTCATGCCGCCTCTTCATGTGAGCAGGAGTGGTCATAAGGAGGGTCATAAGCTAGTCCCCATTTTCGGAGTTTTCACTCATGTCTCTAAAGCAGTGCGTCACTTTTTAAGGCCATATTTGCTACAAAACTTTCTTTGACAGATGAGTGATTCAGACGATTTGAAAGATTTTGTGAGTCAAAGCTCTTCTTCCGAAAAATTTTGCTTTTAAAGAGCTCGAATATGGTTGGGAACTCCACGAACTTGTAAAACATAAAGTGATTTTAACAGCTTTTCTTTAGTACAACACATGGTTTTTGAAATATGAGGGAAAAGCCCAACAATGTGCCCTTCTTGCACCTCTATCCCTCTTGTTCACGTCTGGAAGATTCATGATTTTAAACATGACTTTGAACTCAACAACTCCTGACGTGATTGAACGAGTATTAAGGTTTTTGAAAAACTGTTAACGAGTGTCTTACAACTTCCCATGACTTTTTCTTCAAACTGCTATCTCATCCATATTTTATAAAACTGCTCAGCCAAATGAACACCGTAACTTTAGTTTGGGTTCCAGTAGACCGCGACATAAATGGGAATGAAATGGTGGTCGGTGGATAAGCTTTTCAAAACCGGGATATCATTCGAATTCAACGAAACCAACACACCTCTTTGTTCTCAGGCTATAACAGCAAGACCAAAGGACAGAATTCACCAGAACTTTTTAAAAACTTCCTATGACAGGTGGTCATCTTTAGAAACTTTCCGGGTTTTCAGGATCTTATGGTCAGACATTTTGAAGAAGAAAACTAATTTTTTACTCAGCCTAGCAGCCGTCGGATGAATGAAGTTCTCAAGCTTCTCAGCTCATTGACATTAGCACACCCGATTTGTTAAGAGGTTGTCATGACGAGGAGACAGATTTGGGGTCATTCAACTTCCACTGTGAGTGCCTTAACTTGACCCACAGTAGGAAAACAACTCTCGGAGAATGCTTTTCAACGAGCTGGCTGACGACATCACAAAGTGAACAAGATCTCTACAACTAATCCAAGGTTCTCTTAATGCTAGAGAGGTTGAAGGGCTGAAATTGTGATCAATTCTTTCAATTTGGCTGCTTCCGTGATATGTGTCTTCGCTGATAGCAAATATCTTATTTCAACTTGCATCCTGCAACTTCCTAAAAAAGGGAGACCCTCACAATTGCCTTGATCGTATAAGCCTCCTTAACGTCGCTTATAAGATCTTGTCTGCTGTAATATGTGAACGTCTGAAACCCCACGTCAACAACATGATAGGTTCTTATCAATGTGGTTTTAGACCAGAGAAGTCCACTATAGACCAAATTTTCACATTACGGCAGATCTTGGAAAAAACCCGAGAATATAATATCGATATTCACCATCTTTTTATCGATTTCAAGGCCGCGTATGACAGCATTTACAGAGACGAGCTGTACAGAGCCATGTGAAGTTTCGGCATCCCTGCTTCGTCGAGGTCGATAGAGAACTCACCGAGACCTTTAATGTCGAAAAAGGCTTTAGTCAAGGCGACAAACTGTCATGCGATTTCTTCAACATCATACTTGAACAGATTGTACAAAACTCAAACGTCAACACCAGAGGAACAATCTTTCAAAAGTCTGTACAATTACTCGCCTACGCAGACGATATTGACGTAATGTGGAGAAAAAAGCGTGATGTCATAGGTGCTTTTGCGAGTATTGAAACAGAAGCGGGTTTGATGGTTAATGAGGGCAAAACGAAGTATATGTCAGTGCGGAGGACAAACGGAGAATAACTCTTGCCAATGTAACCCTGTATAAGACCTTGCTCATCACAGTCCTGCTTTACGGCGCGGAAGCTTGGACCTTATCGAAAGCGGATGAGGAAACCCTTGGTAGTTTCGAAAAAAAAAATTGAATGATCTTTGGTACCGTATGCGAAGACACTGTGTGGAGAAGAAGATACAACAACGAGCTGTATGAGCTGTACCGCGACATGGGTATAGCCAGAAGTGTATACACATCACGAGGCTACAATGGTTGGGCCATGCAGAGCGGATGGACCTAAACACTCCGGCTCGACGGGTTTTCGAAAGCACATTGCAGGGAAATCACGGAAGGGACAACCTCGTCTTAGGTGGCGCAATCAAGTGGATGAAGACCTCAACCGACCTAGAGTGCAAAACTGGAGAGAGCTCGCCCGAAATCGAAGTCGTTACAGAAGGATGTTGGTTGAAGCCCAGGTTCACCCCGAACTGTAATGCCCCCCTGAGTGTTGTATACAGTCAATTAACTGAACTTTGACATTATTCTAGCTTCTTTAGTTCTTATTTTTGTATTTCAATGCCATTAAGTGAATCAAATGACTAAAACTAAAGAAGGGCTCTGTTGTGCGCATGCGCAAACTTTACTAACTCAATTTTCTATTTTCTGGCAAATTCTTACTTTTATTAATTAAAAATTATCTCATTGATTTCATGCGTTGTAATTGTTTTTTTTTTAATTGAAAAAGCTTTCGAATTATTGCTGTAATCAAATACAAAGCTTAGCCCTTCGAAGTGCTCAACATGGGCGCCAATTAAGTCTCAGTCATTTTTATTGATGGAGATTTTTTAGCTTCTCTTACACACGAATGTGTTAAATTGGTAAATACAGCGTTACTCGCCTCGTCACAGGAATATAGTTTTTTAGTCTCATTTTTGCTCATTCCACTGACATTCCACTTCTATCTAAAACGAGTTGCGAGGTGAAATTATGGATTCCGTGCGGAAAAAATGGCTTAGTAAAAATCAATAATAAATAAAAACAACTAACTTTTAACTGTGGTTGCACAGCGTGGAGTGCCTCATGGGCGGATCACTTTTTTGAAATAGATAAGTGGGAGAGCTGTAATCCCGTCAAGATCACGATGCTAATGGCACCGGAAATGAAGAAGAAAAAGAATTTGGGGTTGAATTTTTTATAAAATTCGGGACAAAATATGTCAGTTGTAATGCTTTTCGAGTGAAACTTGGAATTAGCCTGATTCTTTCATACTAATTTTACTTCTGCCACATTTACAACGGAAGTGACAGGAAAAGCGCTTCCCTAAGCTTTAACATCGAGAGTACAAAACAAATAATACTAAACAAGAGGAAACAGCAACTGAATCGACGACACACGTCAACTTTGACTGATTATGCTGAAAATACGGCCCACTTGCACCAACATGTGCTTGATTTCTTTATCCACGGACGGATATCGACGGATAGAATAATTATAATGTTTGTGCAATTGTGCCCAAAATAAAATCAAAGGCAAAATACATAGATTGTTGTTAAAGAGAGAGAAAGAAATTCAACACATACTACATTTACATATAAATAAAAACAAAGCTCAACATACAGAAGAGTTTGGCTATGTACAATATCAATTGATAAAATTGAAAGTGCATAGTTGCTGAACACAAATGTATTGGTAAAGTTGTATAGAAAGGTGTAGGTATATACCTTGAATGTTAACAGTTGTTTTTGTAACGGCTTCTCCGATTTTGTTTGTTGCTACACACGTATATAGACCATCATCTTCGGGGAATACCTCTGCAATAGACAGAGTGCAAACACCGCGAGTGTCTTGGGTGATAATTGTCTCCTTTGTTTCGACAATCTTCTCGTCGTTGTGGAACCATTCGACACGTGGTATCGGCTGGCCATGAACCTCGCATATTAGATGCAACTTTTCGCCATCCATCACATGGATGGGTTGTAGTTGTTCAACAAAGCGTGGTGATGTGAATTCTGTCACATCTTCGAATGGTGAATCTTCAAGGATATCAACGGTGGCTGTGGATGTTACCGAACCGCCGACATTTTCGGCACGGCAAGTGTATGGGCCAGCAAACTTTTTGCTGAAGCTTTCAATCAAAAGAACTGACTTGTTGCCTTCTGTCATGATGCGGCATTCGGTCGAGCTCTTTATTGGTTCCGTGTGAACGAACCATTGGAATGAAGACACTGGTTCGGATTCGACAACAGCTTCGAGAATGGCTACTTCATTTTCGCCGATGAATTTTGGTTTGAGTGGTTCGATAAAGCGTGGTGGTTGAATATCTATGCTCTGAGGCTGATCAGAGACTACGACAGAACCTGAAGACTTGGCCTCACCCACAGAATTCTTGGCCCAAATTTCATATTTGCCAGTTCGTTTGCGGGTCATGTTTTTAACAGTAATCGTGGTTGTTGTATCAGTTGTAATAATAATAACCTCTTCGTTGATTTGAACCTCGCGACCGTTGCGCATCCATTTTATCTCTGGTTTGGGAATACCTTCGTAGACAGACTCAAAGACAAGTGTGCCGCCAGTGGGCACAACTTTGACTGTGAGTGGGGTGACAGTTGGTGCTTTAAGTACTTCCTTGACTTCTTGCAATGGCTCGTCCTCACGAAGGATATTAGCATTTCCAACTGCCCGTCCGAAAGTGTTTTCAGCTTGAACTGAGTAGACAACAGCTTCATTGGCTGGTGGGTTGATTACCTCCAGGGCTACTTCACCTGTTTCTTCATCGTAGAACATTTGAACGGTTTCACTTGGAACCAGTTCCTCTATACCGCGATACCATTTAACGGCTGGCTTAGGAACTCCTTCAACTTGGCACGAAACTGTTACAGAACATCTATCTGGAGTTTGCTGAGTGAATTCTATCTTAAGTGGTTTGACAAATTGCGGTGCGAGTCCCGTTTCTTTTTCTATATTGTTGACATTTGAAACAGAGATAGAAAGAGTAAAAGTGTGTGTGTGTGTGTTTAAAATAAGTGTATAGTTCTTTGCATAACAACTAATGGGACGAAAGGTTCTACATAACTAAGTGGATCACACTACGGGAGTTATAAAAAATAAAAAATAAAATAAAACAAGACACTCACCAAGTAAAACGTTTGCTGTTGTTGTGGCGACACCGCCTTCATTTTTGGCCTGGCAAGTGTAGATTCCTACGTCCTTAGGTGTAACCTTGACAATTTTGAGCTTTGCAACGCTCTCTACTACAGACATCTCGTACTTCTCAGAAGCAAATAGTAGAGTGTCGTTGAAGTACCATTTGATCTCTGGGAAGGGAACACCTTCAACTTTGCATTCGAGAATGGCTGGTTCATCAGGAACACATTCTCGTGGCCTTAGCTTTTCTGTGATTCTCGGTGGACGAACTTCTCGCTTCTTTTTGCGAACGATCTTACGTTCCTGGCCCATGACCTCAGACATAGTTTGCTCTGTTGTTTCTTGGATGACCTGGTCTTCTATGAGTTCTTCATCAGCAAGCTTGTCGATGCCTTCTTGGATGCGTTTTTGTGTTATGAGTTCAAGTTCGGGAAGCGGCTGACTGTCGTCGATGTGGATGCGTCTTCTTTCTTTTTTGACAATGTTTGAGGTGAGTTTCATTTCAATCTCACGATGGACTTCATCTACATCGACTTCAATCAGTTGCTCCGTCGTTATGTATTTTGGCTCGTCTTTCTTCTTTTGGAGAGTAACTGTTTTTTGGGATACTTCTTCAACGACATCTTTTTGTTCTTCGACTACTTCTTCGGTTGCCTCTTCAGCATCAAGCAGTTGTGGCTGTTCGTCAAAGGATACTTCCTTGAGACGTTTTGTGCGTTTTTTGTGTGCACGCTGTGTAACAATTTCCTCTGTAAGAATTTCCTCGGCTGTATGTGGAACGACTTCTTCGGTGATAGCAATTTCGCCTGTTACATCGACTGGTAGGGCATCGACTTGATCTTCTTCGGCTATTGGCTCAGAGAAAGAAAGAACGTGCTCCTCGCTTACTTCGTCTATAGACCGAGTTGCCTTGTGAAGTTTTGGCTTCTTTTTCTTCTTTGGTTTTTCTTGACGTGGTTCTTCTTCTGCTTCCCCAACCGGTTCAGGAATAATTTCTTCTTCTTCAGGTTCTGGAGCCTTAGGTTCTTCAGGCTTAAGAACAGGAGCAGGGAGTGGTGCTTCAGCGGGCTGTTCAACCTCAGGCTGTTTCTGTGGAATTGGTTTGAGATGAACTTCTTCCGGTGCCTCTTCTTCCTTTGGCTTGCGTTTGCCAGTAGGCCATTGTTTTTCTTCTATTGGCTCTTCAACAGGTTTTTTCTTTTGACCACGCTTCCATGGAACTGCTGCTTGTTCTACTGGTAGTTCTGGAACCTTTTCTATTTCAAAAGGCTCCACCTTCTCCAGTTCAATTGGTTCAGCATCAGGTATTTCGGGTAGTGTTTCATACTTTGGCTTTTTAGTTTTCTTCGGCTTTTGTTCCGGTTCTACGACTTCTTCGACTGGTTTCCTTGGAACTGGTTTCAAATGAACTTCTTCCATTCGTTCAGCCTCTGGAAGTAGTATAGCCCTAATCTTTGGCCTCTTCTTTTCTTCTATTGGCTGCTCTTCAGGTTGTTTCTTCTCACCTCTCTTCCATGGAAGTTTGACTTCTTCGGGTACTTTCTCAACTTGTGGTTCACTTGGTTCGACCTTTTCTAATTCAACTGGTTCTTCGGCTGGAATTTCTGAAAGTTCCTCTTTTGGCTTGTGTGTGATTGTAGGTTCCTCACTTTGCTTCGGTTCTTTAGGAACTGACTTTCTAGGGATTGGTTTGAGTTGTACTTCTTCTTTTGGCTCTGGTTCTAATGGACGACGTTTACCCTTTGGCCATTGAGCTTCTTCAATTTCTTTGGGTTCTTCTTTCGGCTTCTTCGCGATAATAATTGGTTTTTCAGGCTGTTCTTCCTGTACAGCTTCTGGCTTTGTAACTGGAGCCAATGCAATTTGTTGCTCCTCTTCTGGCTGTGGCTTGGCTTTCTGTTTCGTCACTGGCTTGAGTAGTACTTCTTCGATGGTTTCTTTTTGTGGCTTAGGCGTTGGACGCTTAGTTGGTTTGAGTGTCACTTCCTCCATTGGTTCTTCCTTTGGTGCTTCTCTGGGAATTGGTTTAAGAGAAACTGGCTCTTCAGATTCTTGCACCTGTGGTTTTCTTTTACCAGTTGGCCATGATTTTTCTTCGATTTCTTCGACCTGTGGTTTTTGCTTCTTTCCACGCTGCCATGGAACACCCTCTTGTGGTTGTGGTTGAACCTGTTCCTCGACAACAGGTTTCTCTGGCTGAGGAATGGGTTCTAGCTGAACGGGTTGTTGTGGGACTTCTACTACCTGTTGCTTTTTGAATGGTTTTAGTTGTACTTCCTCCGGTGTTTCTAGTTCCGGTTTCGGAATCTGTTTTCTTGGAGTGGGCTTCAGAGAAACTTGTTCCACCTTCTCTGGTTCTTGAGGGCGGATAACAGTTTTCTTTCCTCGTTTCCATGGAACTGTGGCTTCTTGTACCGTTGGTTGTTCAGGTTGCTCTTCCGGTTGAATGTATTCTTCTACTTCCTCTTGAACTGGTTTGATTTCTTCAATAATTTCTTCTGGTACCTTTTCTACTTCCGGTTCTTCAACTGGTTTCGATCTGGAAACGGACATAAGCTGAACTTCTTCAGCAACTGCCTTATGTGGTTGAGGTTTCTGTCTTGGGGTTGGTTTTAGTGCAACCTCTTCAACCTTTTCTGGTTCTTGAGGACGCATTTTGGCCTTTTGGCCTCGTACCCATGGCACAGCGACTTCCTGTTCCTTAGGCAGCTCAGGTTGTTCTTCCGGTTGAACGTATTCTTCAACTTCCTTTTTAACTTTTGTCACTTCTACACTGACATCTTCTAATATCTTTTCCACTATGGTCACTTTTTCAACAACCTCAGCGGGCTGTGGTCGTGGAATTGGTTTCAATTGCACCTCTTCAGTTACAACTTGTGGCTTTGGTTTTTGTCTTGGAGTGGGCTTGAGCGAAACCTGTTCCACCTGTTCGGGCTGCTGTTGCTCAACCTTTTTGCCTCTTAACCACGGCAGTGCTTTTTGTTGGGGTTGAACTTCCTCAGGTCGTTCCTTAAATTCAACCTGTTCTTCTGCTAGTTGTGGCGAAGGCTTGACAGACTCTGCAATTTCTTCAGGAGCTTGAGGCCTATCTTCTGGTTCTTCTGGTTCAACCACTTGTTGTTTGGACTTTTGCCTGGGAATTGGTTTTAAAAGCACCTTTTCTACTTGTTCTTGTTGTTGGGGAGCAAACTGTTTAGTTGGTTTTGGTTTTGGCTCAGTCACTTGTTCTTTTTCCTCAACTGGAACTAACTCTTCTTGTGGAGCTTCTTGCTTCGGCTTGCGTTTGCCTCTCTCCCACATTACTGGTTGCTCTTGAGGTTTCGGTGCTTCTTCTTCAATCTCTTCGGGTTTAAGTTCTAAGAATGAGGAATCCTCAATCTGTTGGAATTCAGTTGGCCTTCCACGACGCCAGTGCGTAGGCTGGAGCGGAACAGACTCTTCTCTCTTAACTTCTTCAGTTTCCTGCTCGCGAAGCTGGAGGAATGACGAGTCTTCAACATGCTCAAGTGTAGCCTCTTCTGTTTGCACAGTGGGTTTTCCGCGTCGCCAATGCACTGCCTCTTCCTGTTTCTTGATCAACTGACTGTCTTCCCTTTCACTCTTTTGGTAACGCATAATATTTGTGTCTTCAATACTTGTGAATGCCTGACGATGAGACTCTTGTGACATTTCAGTTGTGTTCATTCGCTGAAACACAGCCATCTCATCGGTATTTTGTTTCTGTATAACCTTGCGGTCTTCTTGTTCTTCTTGTAACGTACTTGCGCCTTCGAACAAGGCACTATTTTGTTTCTGGTAGTCTGTTTGTGACTTCCGCCAGTTTATAGCTTGTTCATGACTTATTATTCGTTGAGCATCTAGTCGCTCTCGTTCTTCTACTGTAAGAATATTAATATCTTCAGTGGTGATGAATTGTTGCTTTTGAACTTCATCCATCTGTTCGTATCTTTCGATATCTTCCCTGGTCATCATCTTCTGAATTGATCCCTTTGAAGACTCATCGATGGTCATTGAGACCATCTTCTGAGTTGTTGTGTGCAGCTGCACTGATTTCAGCTCAACTTCTTCAATTTGGAACTTTTCGATTTGCTTGTGAACTTTTTGAACAGATTTGAGTTGTTTGCGCATCTCCTTCCATGGAACTGCTTCGGGCTTTGGTTGGGTGGCAATTAGTTTGTCAACTTCTTGAGTGAAGTCCATTATTCCGACATCTTCAAAACTCTTCAGTCTTTCTATCTCTCGCTCCTTCAAAATCTGCTGCTGCGCTTGTTGAGGCTGCTGTGGTGTTATGGGTTCCTTAGCATACTGCAATGGAGACAGGTACACCTCTTCCAAATCGAATACTGAAAGCTGTTTCTGAACCTTCTCCACAGCTCGCAGCTTTTCACGCATTGTCACCCATGGAATGGCTTCCTTTTCAGTCTTTCCTTCGATAATTTTCTCCAACTGGTATCCAAGGCTGATCAAACCTTGATCGCGTTCGTCTTTGATTGATTTGAGGAAAACCTTTGCAACTTCATACTTCGGGACAACCTTCTTCTCAATTGGAGCAGGTTTCAGTCGAATAGGTTCCTCTGTCCATGATTTAATAGGCTCTGGCTTGTACCCAGGAAGGAATGGCTGCTTCTCAAGCGAACGCCCCTGACGTGGTCTGGTACTCTTACGCCATGGTACTTTATTGGATTGTGGCTGCAAGCTCCTGCTTCTATGCTTCTTTGACTTCGGCTTTTGACCATTATAGCCGTTCACTTGCAACGTTTGCCCGTATTGAGGTGGATAAGGGTACTGTTGTTGTGGTGACTCTGGTGAGCTATCCTCTTTACCTGACGACGATTCATCTTCCACCGAGTCGATTGTGTGCAGCTGATAAGCTGAAATACGACGTTCTAAAAATAAAATAAAAAAAAAAAAAACAATTAATTTTCCACAGAAGATTGTTTATGCGAAGATGCGTTCCCTTTCGAGACAGTCATATCATTGACGGGTGGAATTTTGAATTGTTGCCAAGTGAAAATGTATCCGCAGAAGCCAATTTAATAAAGCAACAAAATAAATTTCTATTAAATTAAAATAAAAAACACAAAATAAGTCGAGGCAGAGGGAGGAGAGCAGGCAAAAATAATACTCAACGCAAAAACACCATGCAGAAGCGTGACAATTTCGTTGAAATTATTTCAAAGATGCAATTAATTTAGTTTGCAGATATGGCTAGTATTTGAGATACATGGCCATACTGACAATGCCAAGTATTGAGCAGTGCAAGTGTTTTGTGAAATGTTCTGCAAGAGTGCCACTTCAATAGCATAAATCCCAGAAATGTTCTACACAATTTAGTTGTGTTTGTCATTTTTAATCGTTGTGGGATGCAATTACTCAATGTTTTATTGCTTTACTAAGCCTTTTTAATTAGTTACCTATGTATGTTGAATTGGTTTATCATTGATGCAAGCGGGCGCAAGAAAACTTTAGCAACCATTGTTGCATGTTGTATTTACAACGGAAGGATCCATAACTGATTATATTGAAGAGAAGACTTTGCTTTTTCCCTTTAAACTCCATCCGATATCCTGGTGAGAGAGATTTAAAAAAAAAATACGAACATATCCCACATTGCATCATTGCTTGAAGACTTCAATCGATTTGTTGTTAACTCGAAGGCTTCAATTAATCTTTATTAATTCATTTTGTTAGGTACAATGAAATTTCGATACAAATAAAGTTAAGAAGAAAAAGAAAATAACAATATTGGAACTATTACAAATAATTGATATTTACGCAAAATATAAGAAAAACCAGAGAATTTTAAAAATTATTTGTATTTCAAAAGGAGGGATCTTCCAGATATCTATTTTTTATAATTTTTTTTTTTTTATAATTAACGCGCACACAAAGGGGTTATGACTACCCTTTTAATATTATAAAACACAGTGCGAGCATTTAGGAAAATAGGAGAGGATTTGAAAGGAGACACCGATGCACGTTGCTTTTGAATTTTTGTGAATCGTAATGCAGGGGAATCACAGAGCCAGGTAAAGCATTCCACATACGAGTGGTGCGACTGAAATACGAATCTCTATACTTGACTGTACGTCCGAAGTTGGGCTCAAGGTAAAACTGATGAGCATTCCTAGCGAGGCGGGTGTTGCGGCTAAATTGTTTCAGGGGAGGAATGCAACTGGCTATTTCACTAAACTGTTTGTAAAAAAAGCGATAAAAGAGAGAGAGAGACAGGTGACTTTTCGACGATGTTCAAGAGAATCAATCGATTCTACGATTGAACTATTATTTATTATTATTATTATTATTATCTTCTTTATTTTTTCATATATCAGATTACAAATATTTAATATTCAAAGAATTACAAGCATGGCTTAAAAGCCGTCTGCCGATTTAATCAAAAAATTAATTACATTATGAGTGCTAACAAATAAAAATAAAAACCATTGAAAAGTACATAGGATGTTCTAATGAAAGATAAATTTTACAATACAAAAAATCGAAAAAGAGAATCAATAAAATAACGAAATTCAAAAACGATAAGTGAACAAAAAAATAAGATTATGAAATGAAAAAAGAAAATCAAAAAAAGTAAAGTTAATGGTAATTTTAGAGTTTCAATATCCGTTGAAAAGTGGGCTTTTAGTTTAGCTAAAACAAAACAACAATAGATTGAGTCTACATATTCACGTACAAATTTCTGTAAGCGGTAGCTTCAGAGACAAACCGGATAAGAAGTTTCCATCCACTCTCTCCATTTAGAATTGAATAACACTCCTCTGTCGAAAGAAAGCTCTTGTTAAAGCATAAACGCCGAATTTCTTGAAGCATTGGACAGCAGGCTAGGAAATGATAAACGTTTTCGATCAGGTTAAGGTTACACAGAGTACAATTATGATTGATATCATCTCTGTGAGGTCTATAATTTAGCTCGATCATCTCTGTACGGACCTTAAATATCAAGCTCATCTCATTGACTGAGAACGTATTGCGAAAATAATTAGACTCCCCCAAGCACAGATTCAATTTACTGTATACCGTTCTAGACATGGATGCTTTCACACGATTATGGGAATCTTGAAACATTTTATCATCTATGACAGAAATACAATCGTACAAGCTGTCCTTCCAAGATCCAATGTTATTCAGGTATAAGTTCAACGTGCAATTATATTTAGCCGCTAGATCTCGCCAATCTTTGAACGGCGTATAATTTCGGTGAAATGCAGTTATGAGTATCTTTTTTTGCAGATTGCTACTAACCCTACTTAAGACTTTAACAATATAGTCTGCGTTTGCCTTTAGGTTTTTTAGGAAAATCGGAAGTAATCCAGATTCAACATATAACGCGTAGTTAGGGGTGTTTGAAGGTAGTCTAAAGACACGTTTAAAGAAGTATCGTTGGACAACTTCAAAATCTTCGCATATTGTATAGCCATACACTTCATTAGCATAACAAAGTGAGTTTTTAACGGTAGCATCAAACACTTTGAATTTGACCGTCGGATCTATATTTTTGTTTTTAAAAAACCTTGACCACATACAATTAACAGCTGATTTCGCAGTGGATGATTTGTCTTTTATATGTGCTGCTAGGTTTAAATTACTCGTTATTGTAAAACCCAGGTACTTAAATTCTTTTACAACTTCTAAGGTTGCTCCATTAAGGTTCCAAGAACGGTCATTTCGGGCACCGCGGTTATGGGTTCTAAAAACCATAATCTTCGATTTTGAACTATTTATTTGGAGATCCCATAGATTACAATAATTGTACAGTTTATTGATTTGAAGTTGTAATGTTACCGGATTATCAGTAAGGACAACAATGTCATCCGCATATAAAAGAATTTTAATGAGTAGATCACCATAATAGACACCCCCTGGCACACTATCTTCAATGTCGTTGATAAAGAGCGAAAAAAACAAAGGACTCAGAATGCAACCTTGTGGGACACCCATTTCTGTCTTGAATTGTCTTGAAGAGACCTTGCCATTTGACACCACAGCAGTTGTGTTTGAAAGAAGTTGCTCATAAATCCTTAGAAATTTTGTCGATAATCCAATACTCGATAATTTGAAAAGCAATAGTTTCCTGTTTATAGTATCAAATGCAGCCTTAAAATCAACAAAGCAAGCATAGAGATTAGTTTTCTTTTCTAAAAATCGTTTAGCAACACTATTTAATGTAAAAATTTGATCAACTGTTGAGAGATTAGCTCTAAAACCCGCCTGAAATTGACTTATTTTGCTGTTTGTATCCACCCAAGATACAAGTCTTAGATACAGAACTTGAGTGAATAGCTTCCGTAGAGAGCTAAGAACAGAAATACCTCTGTAGCTTTCAGGAAGATTTGGATCATTTTTTTTATAAACAGCAGAGATGCGTGACTGGCGGAAATTATTTGGTATCGTTTCATTGTTGAACATCCGGTTTAATAATAATAAAACATGTTCTAAAAATTGTGAGCTGGCATTTTTGTAAAACTCTGCTGGGATACCATCTAGGCCCGAAGCTTTGTTGTTTTTCATTTTTTCCAATGCGAAAACTAATTCTGACATTGAGAACGGAGCATCTAGTTCTTCGATGTAGATGAGAGGTAACGCAAAGCTAATATACGATTGATTAGGGTCAGCTAATGTTAATTTTTCAAAATACGAGCCCATAACATCAATACCGATTGGAGAAGCAGTAGACCTAGTCCAATCACCTAAAATTCTTACATTTTTCCAGAACTCTTTAGCATTTCTACATTCAATTAATTGTTGAGCCATATCGTGCATGTATTGCTGTTTTTTATAGAGGCATAAGCTTTTGTAAATATTATTCGCCTGTAGATAAAGAGATTTGAAGGCGGAATTATTAGTTCTCCTAAAAAGTTTCAACCATTTAAATGATCTGTCTCTACTTCTCCTACAATCTCCATCGTACCAACTGGCCTTATAAATGCTACCTTTGTTAGCTGAGTCGGTAGTACCAGATGCTCTAATGATGGCAATTATATTATTAGTTGCTTCATCAATTGTGTTTGCAAAAGAGAACTGAAGATCAGTAGAGTGTTGATTTAAATTTCGCCTGTAGATGTCAGATCTTTTTTCCACCCAACGCAATTTCTGAACTCCGGCTTCATTTTGTTCTTGAATATTTAATTCTTTTACTTTAAATTCACATGAAACACAGATGGGAAGATGCGATGAATAATTGGCTGGAATAACATCAAAATCTTTTATAACATCAAGCCAGTCACCTTTGATTAAACAGTAATCAATAATAGAACAACCTTGATTGCTAATAAACGTAAGATTTCCGAATTTATCACTTTTCGATACACCATTTAAAACAAAAAAACCAAAATCTTCCATCAACTCAATTAAGTAATTACCGTTTGTGTTAACGCAAGTATCAAGCGAGTTTCTTCTGAACGAAAATTGTTCAGTATTCATAAAACAAGAGTTTTGGAAATCTCCTATCCGACCGTTTAGATCACCAATTACTAAAATATTTTCATTATTCTGGTTCAACAAAAAGTTTTGAAGAGCTTCAAAGTCCTGTTTCCATTTACCAAAATTTAAGTAAATTGGAACAATAAGGAAATGTTTTGTGTTAAGGACGCAATCTATTACTAATCTGTTTTCAATGACTTTATATTTAATTTGATTTTTAAAAATACTATTTTTAATTCCATATAGAATGCCCCCACTCGGACGACCCAAATTGCTATTTCTAATAGCTGGGATCCATTCAAGATTGAAACCTTCAAAATATTTCAGATATTGCAACTCTTTACCCTCTTCTACAAAAGTTTCCAATAATATAAATATGTCGTAATTTAAAATAAACTTAAAAAATTCTGGCATTAATAACTTGTTTTTCAGACCTGTAACATTATAGCAAAAGATATTAAGATTTAAAAAAAATTGAGAAATAGAATTATTGTGGCAGACGGCATCTGAATGCTAGGTTGAATAATGATGTTGAGTTGACCCTGGACCCCAACCACGCTGAATCTTGTTTCTTTGACTCCTAGAGGGCGCATTAGAGTTGTCAATGATGTTTACATCAAAAAAGCACGTTGCCTCCTCGCCGAAAGTTATTTTGACAAATGACAGTTCTTCGCTTGTTGTTATTTTAAGACCTCGTATAGAATCGTAGGAAAATAAGAAGTCGGATATTTGAATTTTCGATCCTCTAATTAGCATTCTTATATTCGGGTTCTTCTCAATAAGCTTAGATTTCAATTCGTATAGAGCTTTCCTTTTCTTCCGGTAGATATACGACTGTTCTCGGTGAACCACAACTCCGGTACCTTTCAACTTTGGCGCAGCTTTTAAAATTTTCTGTGCCGTGGCTTTGTCGTCGAATTTTAATACCATAGTGGTTTTGTTGTTGTGCCGGTTGACAAATTCTTGAGACTTCTCATACGTTATTTGTGTATTTATGTCCAGATTGAGAAGGCTAAGGCAAGTTTGTTTTGCTTGACTATCCTTGTCAGTTTTCTCATTTGGGGGCAAATGCATTACAACTGAGTTCTCATGCGATTCTTCGTGAAAAAACTCCATTTGTTTCTCAAGTGCTTCACAGTAACTCTCAACAGCAGCCAAGCGACCCGTAAGGTATTCGTTTTGAGACCGCAAGAGCTGTATTTCGACGGAGATAGCGCTAATGTCATCCTTGGTTGAGATATTCTTCAAATGCTCTATGAGACAGCCATCAACAATAGATTTAATGTCGTTTATTTGCGATGAAGTATTCATATTTGGGTTTTTGTTCGACGAGTTATTTTTTTGTGGGGCAGATATTTTGCTTTTTGGGGGTTTTGTTGGAGATATTTCCCCCAATTTCCGCTTCGATTGCATACAAAAACCAGCCACACAGCCAAAGAAAAATGGCCTCCGACAGTGCAGTATTTAAATATTTAAATTTATCCTACCTTTTAGTTAACTTAAGGAGGGGATTTCACTTTTTGAATGAACTATCACCTAATCAATTTGAACGCTCTATTTTGTACCCTATCAAGCAGGTGCAAAGATATTTGAACAGCACCTGACCAGATATGGGAGTTATACTCCAGTTTTGGGCGGATGAAGGCCTTATAAATTGTAGCCAGATCAGAAGGGGTGGAGAACTTCCTGCATCGTCTCAAGAAACCTAAGCATTTATCAGCGTTTTTAGCGACTTCAAATATGTGGTCATTCCAACGAAGATCATAGTGTACACATATACCAAGTACTAACAGCTTTTCGGTTTCTTGGATGCAGGTACCATTCATGGATAATGGCAATGGGGGAATGTTAAGCTTCAACGACAAGAGACAACATTGAGTTTTCGAAGCATTGAATTCTTCTCGGTTCATAAGACCCCATGAAACAATGCTGTCAAGGTCAGAATTCAATGAGCTTACCATACGCAACCGTTCCAGTTCCACATCCGAAGAGCAGGGACGCGAATTTGGAAACGAATATGAAAAGCTGAGGGTTGAGTCGTCAGCAAAACAGTTAAGCGGATTATAAGTTTCAGACAAGAGATCATTAATGAAAATGAGGAAGAGAGTCGGAGACCAAACGGAGCCCTGGGGCACACCATAGCGTTTATGAAGTGGGTATCAGACTTGAAGCCATCCAACACAACTTGTATTGAACGGTCGGAAAGGTAATTTCTAATCCAACGAAGAAGACACTCATCGATACCAAAAGCACGTATTTTCGATAAAAGAGCCTGATGCCAAACTCTATCAAATGCTTTAGAAATATCAAGAGCAATAATCTAACTTTCTCCAAAACAATGTAAAGATTGGTTCCACTTTTCGGTGAGATAAGCCATCAAATCACCAGTGGACCGTTTGCTACGAAAGCCGTACTGACGGTCATTAAGAAGCTTTCGTTCTTCAAGATATTTCATAAGTTGACGGTATATCAACGTTTCCATGACCTTGGAAAGAAGGGAAGTTAGTGCAATTGGACGGTAATTGGAAGGGGAGGAAGATTCGCCTTTTTTAGGGACCGGCTGGACAAATGCATTTTTCCTACTGCTCGGAAAAATCCCAGCGGAGTAGGAAAGATGGAAAAGTTTACGCAGTGGTTTTGCAGTCAAAGCAGGCGACCCTGATAGACTAAAGTGCATTAGTTTCCTTTTAGTACTCAATATCATTTAATTAACTGTAAACCAGCGTCTTAAAATTTCCAAGTGAAATTTAATGTCAGAAACCAAGTTTATCGGAGATCGACAACCATATGCAAAGGCCATGTCATCAGCAAATGCTGTAATATTGCCTTTGAAATTCTGAAAGAAAATAGAATTGATGAAAACCAAGAAAAGCAAGGGTCCCAAAACAGAACCATGTGAAACGCCAGTACCAATACTGTATAAACTACTCAAGCTTTTATTTATTTTGACAATTTTTTTCCTATCAGATAGATATGAATCCAACCAGTCCTGGATTAACAGTTAGGCAGAATAGGCAGTTGCCTAGAGCCCCCGATTTTAGGGGGCCCCCGAAAAATTAAAAAGACTTCTAAAATGTTTTTGCAAACATAACATAATAAGAACTGAAAACAAATTTTACTCAAATAAATAAAACTCAATTGGCCGCATTCAAAAGGCGACCGACTCACTTAAAAGTCCACGCTTTTTTTCCTTACCGTAGTGAGACCATCATTTTTGGCAGTGATAGTTATAGTGCATGAGTTGTTGTAATTAAGTTGTTATTATGTTTAAAAAATGTCTCGTTCATATTTAAGTGGTGCGTAAAAAAGAAAGGTTGCCGAAGAAAAACGATCACGAACAAGTGCAGTGTTAGAAAAAGTTAAAAAACTCCACAATTATTTTCATCAGACGGTAAAAACACCAAATTCTTCAGGCATTCAAGGCCTTGCTACTTGTCCTGAATTTAACGATGATCCAGTCAGCTCAACACCTGAATCTTCAAACCATCTCTTGTGGGCGAAAGTGTACATAAAAATCAAGGTGTAGAAATTTCCAACCGTTCCAACGATCCAGGAAAATGGGAAAAATTTAGATGTTAGATTTTAGTTTGAACATAGGCCATCCACATGTCAAAATTCGACTAGACCATTCGAACCAAGGTATGCAAGCAAGAATATTGAGTTTGAATGAGAATGCGATCTATGTTCCCTGCTCCGCGCATTCCCTTAATTTAGTCGGAGAGCATGCTGTGAAGTGTTGTTTTTATGCAGTAGATTTTTTCGCCATTATATAGACACTAGCTGTGCCCGCGACTTCGTCCGCGTAAAATAGTGACTCTCGGCAGCATTTTTAATTTTTTAGGCCAATTATTTTGCAAATAAGACACATTCATGCGTTTTAGTAAACTATTGTCATATTATTTTATTTCAGTAAATTTTTGCACACAATGTTCTTACTTTTTCCATCTTTTGTCAAATAAAAAGTTTTGCGCATTTGATTAATCTTTATGTTACTCGGGGATAGTGTAGCATTCTAACGGTGGAAAAATTTTCGAAGTCGGTGCTGTAGCTTCTAAGTTCCCGTATACGTTCCCATTCCCGTGGGAATATAGGGAAAAAAAATATAACCTATGTCCTTCCTCAGGTTCTGAACAATCTTTGTACAAAAATTAATTTTAATCTGTTCATTAGTTTGAGCGGGAGATGGTAACATAGAAAGGTGAACAGACAGAGCTACTTTTGCATTTATAATAATAGTGAGGACCGGTTCCCGTGGGAATATTCGAATGAAATAAAGCATATGTCCGTTCTTAAGATCAGAACAATCTTTGTACAAAATTTCATTTTAATCGGTTTATTAGTTTGGGCGGGAGATGGTAACATAGTACGAAGGACAGACAGAGCTACTTTCAAACTTATTATATTAGTAAGGACGCCCGTTCCCGTAGGAATATGGGGATGAATTAAAGTTTATGTTACTGTGGGATAGTGTAGCATTCTGTCGGTGGAAAAATTTTTGAAATCGGTGTTGTAGTTTCCAAGTTCCCGTATACGTTCCCGTTCCCGTGGGAGTTTAGGGATAAAATATATAGCCTATGTCCCTCCTCAAGTCTTAGACTATCTCTGTATCAAATTTTATTTAAATCGGTTGAGTAGTTTATTTTTAAATTTATTTATATCACAAAATACTGATAATCGTTATGAGGCGAATTGTATCGCAAATAAAATGCAAAAATTCGAATTTGGTTTCATGTTGATTTTATGGAACTCTATTTTGACTGCTATGCGTTCAGTGAGTAAGTCATTGCAAATTGAAAATGCAGATTTGTAAACGTGTGCTGTTTTGTACGGATCGTTAGAAGAGATTTTAGTTTCATTCCGAGAAAAGTTCAATGATTTTGAGGAAAAAACAAAACAATTATTACCTGGTGTAGGTTATACAGAAAACGTAAAACGTACTCGTCGTTGAAAAAATCAACCTAATTAGGGGCCAGTTATAGCGATCAGGAAAAAATATCGAAATTAATTATCACCATGTTTTTGTTACAATTGAATAACAAATGTTATACCAATCAATAGTAAACAGCCCAGAGAATCTATTTTGCCAAGAAAATGTTCAATATAGCAAATACTTTGCCGTAAAATTGTATTTTTCTATTTTCCTGATGGAATTGAAACAGGAAAATAGAAAAATACAAATTAAACAGCAAATATTTGTTCCATTATATCTTTTTTGGACACAAAAAATTCTTTGAGTGAATTGCCATCGATTGGTATAACATTTGTTATTCAATTGTAACGAGAACATAGTTATTATTCCTTTTGAAAATTTTTCCGGATTCGTTTTCCTGATCGCTATAACTGGACCCTTACGGAAATGCTTCAGAAGTAGAATTTTCGCCTCGCGATGATTTTAGGACTAAAGGTTTCCTCGAAATCATCGACAACCTTCACAGTGAAAATAAACGACGTGCGAAAGTGTATATGGAAGTTTCAGAGAGATTTGCAATTCTCATCAATTTTTCTCTAAGTGATGGAGAAACTTAGTTTGTTTTTATTCCAGAGATTTAGAAAAAAATTTCATTGAAATGAAACAATTCCAAAGTTACGTGAACTCTAGGTACACTGATGCACAAGAACTCATAGTCATTTGTATAAGACTCTAATGGAAGATCAATTAGCCGATGTATTTCCTAACACAGAAATAGCTCTTCAGATATTTTTAACATTGATGATCAGAAATTGTTCTGTCGACCGATCCTTCTCGCAATTAAAAAAAATAAAAAGATGCTAAAAGAGCTACAACGCGACAAGAGCGACTAGACGTGTAAGGTATATTTTGCATTGAGTCAGATTTAATGAAGAAAATTGGTATTGATAGTATAATTGATGTATTTGCCGAAAACAAATGTAGAGAACGACATGTTTAAAATGTAATTATAAAATTAATTAATTTTATTGATATTATAACGTTTTGACAGTAAAATTTTTATGAAATCTATAAGTTTTTATTTTAATCGAAAAAGAAGGGAACAGACGTGAAAAAGGGCCCCCAAATTGATGGTTGCCTAGGGCCCCGTTGAGGGTTAATCCGGCCCTGAATCCAACCAAGTATAGATAAATCCACGCATTCCTGAATTGTATAATCTTTTCAAAAGAATTTTATGGTCTACTTAATCAAAAGCTTTGAATAAATCAAAGAAAAGTCCAGCTGTTAGTAGATTATTGTCAATTTTTTCGTTTATTTTACTATAAAATTTGAGCAACGCGTCTTCAGTAGATCTTCGAGCTCGAAATCCAAAATTGAGCTTCACTAACAAAATTTGTTATATTTAGAAATTTCAAAATTCTACTTTTCATCGCCTTTTCAAAAAATTTTTGAACAAACAGGTAACATAGAAATGGGACGGTAATTGTTCATAAGACATGGGTTTGACTTTTTGTATAAAGGAATGACCTCTGGAATTTTAAGTGAACTTGGAAATGCACCACGTACACTTTTGTTAAAAATATGTGCAAGAATGTTGAATGCAATTTGCTTAAAGATTAGATTAGAACAATTATCCCTTGTTATAGAACTGGATTTTTTTTAGATTTTTAATGATGAAATGGAGTTCACCAGGCATTATGGGATCATAAAAAAGACTTCCTGTAAAAACCTTATCATTAACTAAACCTTCGGGAAAAGAACAGTCAATATTGCTCCTGAAAGCATCAATCGAAGCATTTTCAGATATAGAAATGAAAAATTTGATGTTAGTTTTCAAGTACATTTTGGTCTGTGAGCTGTTTGACAATTCAAATACGTATTTTTTTTTTTTTTTTGATAAACACGAGTCCAATACATTTTAAGATAAACTTTCCCTACTTTCGTTTCTCGTTTTTTGTTTCGTGAAACTGTTCACTAACTAAAACATAATCATGCAGCTAATGATGTACATAGATCATCAGTGTGGTTGGAAGAAAAATAGTCTCTTTTCGATATCAGTAGCTCTTTAAATTTTCGTTTTATCTCTTGCAAATTAGAGTGCCGCCCTATGTAGCATTAACAATCTTATGTAAAGCAAAGTCATGACATATCTCAAGGAGTTTTAAATTGGCTTTCATTAAGTTGAGAAAGTAGATATCAGACGTTAGCAAGGAAACAACTTCACCCAGAAAATATTTTTATCTAAAATTTTATTTGTCCAACATCTTAAGAGATTCTGTAAATTTTGTTGCGTTTAGGGTTTCTAATAATGAATGAATATTTTTTTTTATGAAAGTGATGGTGACGCACTAAAGTACGTTATTCGTATTTTTATGATCATTGTGAAAAGGTACTCCGCTCCAGCGGCCTTCGTTTTTAATAATGGCGCCCAACATAAAGCCATTACCGTTTATGTTTTCTTGCATTGCATTTGAGATTTTGAAACATGTTTGAAAATCCTTGTTTACCCATGGCAGCACATTTTAGCGCTCTTGTATCATTGAACTTCAAAACAGTTTCGATATCGTAAAGCCGATCCAGGTTTTGAGTGGCGCCCAACAAAAAAAAAGTCACATTTAGCAGCTCATCCACCAATATTGTTCGCAGCTGAGTTGAAATTGCCAACAGTGGCCAGGGTTTAGTCATATGTACATTGTGTTTCTTTGTTTGGCTGTCAAACTCTAATAGTTTGTGAAAGAAATGAATTGTTTTTGCAAATTTTAGGGTTTGCAATAAAATGGCAAATTAAGTTTATTTTGTTCATGTTTTTGGGTTACATTTTTGCATACCTCAAATATCAATGTAAAGGGCAATGGTATGGATTTCCATTTTCTTTACATGCGGAGAGAAAGGTAATGAAGAAGTGACAAACGAGAATCAATGCAGCAAATATTTTTTTTTCCTTGTGTGGTTTGCAGTCTGGCAATACTTCTACGTATTTGTGCTCAGTTTGGTTTACCATTTCATCGAGGAAGTTCGGTAAATTTTCTCGAAATAAAATCGCTGTTGACGCCGATTTTTACATAATTTCAAGGTTTAGACCTGTGATTTAGCTCCCAGATCGGGTGACTTACCACTGCTGGACTTTTATTTTTGCACGCTTTTCTATGCAGATAAGCCCGAGATGGTTGACATCTTGTATGGGAATATTCGAAGTGTGTTATTGCTGCAATACGGCCCCACATGACTGATAAAAAAACAACAGAAACTTTTCAGGTTTACTATCACTACACTGTCAATTTTGAAATTATAGCCGAAATTGAGTCCTAGTTACTAATAGGTTAGAACTATGTTTTCTGTAAAGAAATTGCTTTGGTCCGACTTGAGAATTAGATAATTACCACGTCGTACCTGATGATTTTTAGGAGCTAGGTAGATCTGGGTTATGATAGATACTCTCGGGTCTATGTAAAAAATAATTAGTTGAAACTTTGTTTAATTTCTAACTTTAAGACTCTGTAAAGAAATTGGCGACCTTTGATTTTCGAATTTTTTTCTGTCCACGTTAGAAAGCTGGTTTTCAAATAAAAATAAAAATAAATAGTGTGGCGCAACAGAACAGGGAGAACCGTGACCTTAGAGGAATAAAGAACAAGAGGGAAAACCATTACTTCTCATGCCCCGCAACTTCCATTTGTTTAGGTTGAATGGGTTGCTTTTGTAACATGAGATCTATCATTGATACACGTATTCAACTAAATATAGAGTTGTGTCAGTGAAATTACTAACCCCACTTTATTTTCGGATTTCAAACTGGTTTTGAAATCCGAAAATAAAGTGGTGTTTGTGAAGTCAGTTTAAGAACAGACGCTGTGGTGTGTGTGTGTGGTTTGACCTCTTGTTATATCTCCTCTGTGCAGTGTTGCCATGCTGAATACGAGGGTTGTACATTACCCTTAGGACAACGGCCTTGTCAACCAAAAAGAGTCGGTTCCCATTAGAACACCGTAATTAAATCGGAATGAGCGCTGTTAGTGACAAGATGGGGGACCGTCTGTAACTACTGCGTGCTGTTGTCATGTGTTATTTGTTCTATGTAGTATTTGTGTAGTTAGTCTTGTGGTGTATCAGCCAAATGGTCTTTGTCGCCCGGCTGCAACCCCCCTACTCCGCAGATTTATGTGTGGAGTAGGTTTCATGTAAATGTACATTACCCTTTTTCCACATTTCTGCCAGCGACATTCCCCACAAATTCCCCTCGGTATTTAAAACCATGTATATGTTCGTTTAGAGACCATTATTTTTTTTAAATTTTAACGTAGGTCACTTTTGAAAGTAATCCTTACGCGTCGGCGTTTGAGTGGGGGAATGTTGGTCCATATCGAGCTACTAGACTTAAATTAGGAAATACCTAGTAGATTACCTTCAAAATCTATAATTGCGTTACTTCTAGGCAAACTTGTTCAACTGCCAGCTGCTGAAGCCTTTCTTTTTCGTAACAGCCATAGAAACAGGAAGTTTTCTCCATTCTGATGTCAGTTTTTCTTCATTACAATTTGGAACTTTTATGGAAGACAATGAAATTTGCTAACAATTTATTCTGTTCGAAGGATTCAAAGCAATTTGTGGAGAGAAAAACTCCATAGCTTTAATTTCTCTATTTTGAATTGGAAACCTCTTCAAAATTTTATCAACAGCTCCCATTTAAAAGCTGTTGCGTACAAAACAAATAGAAATTATATTTCCAGTCTTTGCATGATCTCTCTTTGTGTAAGTATATGAGTTGTTTGTTTAAGCACACCTATTTGTAAATCGGCTGGCTTTGTTTAGTAAAGTAAGTAGGATTCTGTTTTTCCCATACTTTCTAGTGAATCCCCCTTTTCACCTTATATCAAATTTTCGACCACAATTCCCCACAAAAAGGGGAATTCTCCTCAATCTGGCAACACTGCCTCTGTGACCGAGACCTAGCGAATTTCTCACAACCTTGCTTTGGTGAGGGAATGGAAAGGACCTACAATTTTTGCCAATTCCAAACGGCGGCCAATTCAAGAGATCCGTCACCTTACTCCAAAAATTAGCATTTCGCTCATGTACGACAGTGGGCTCATCAGTTAGATGCTGTCGTAGGTGCCGTGAAATAAGGTCGAAGGCAATAAGGCCGAATAGACCTTAGGTTAGGTTTAAATAGCTGCCAGGAAAAACAAACTGACACACTTAGACCAATATTAGGTCCATTGTGATACCATAGAAAATATGCGAGGGAGTACCTCACTTAACAAAACCATTTGGAGCTTTTAATAAAGCGAAGGAGATGCAGGGGATGTGTGTACGCCAGATCGCTTGGATCATCAAGAAAATATTTTCCTAGATGCCGCTTTCTTTTAAAAGAGAGTGCAGGACGTGAGCAGAGGAGGTGTGGGATTGTCTCCTCCTCCTCCTCATCTAAGCAACTTCTGCAGAAGTCATTTGAGGGAACGCCAAGTCTAATGGCGTGTCTTCCTATCAGACAATGTCCGGTGATGACATTGATAACGGAGCTAACTTGCAATCTGGCAATTGATAACAAATGTCTTGTGCGTTTTGGATCTAGACCTGGCCATATCCGTTTTGTTGCCACGCACATGGTGATATTGTACCACCTATGATTTGTTCTATCCATTGCCTCTTGCTTTAGCATAAGTTTACATGTAGCGATTGGTATACCAATATTCAACCTGCTGGTTGAGATCGGTAGAACGGTTCCTTCTCTGGCGAGTTCATCGGCTTTGCAGTTACCCACGATATCTCTGTGCCCCGGCACCCAAATAAGGTGAATATTGAACTGTTCAGCCATCTCCCTAAGAGATAGGCGACAGTTAAGGGCGGTTACTGAGTTCGTAGAAACAGCGCCGAGTGATTTGAGGGCTGCTTGACTATCGGAGAAAATCCGGATATTCGTTGAGGATATCACGTTTTCTTTTAGCCATGATAGGAACTCTTTGATCGCCAGAATTTCCGCTTGGAGCACGCTACAATGGTCTGGAAGGCGGAACGAGAGACTTACGTTAAGTCGGTTTGAGTACACCCCGTAGCCTACCTATTCTTCGGTTTGTGAACCATCTGTATAGAAATGAATTGAATCATCTCTCAAAAATTCTTCGTCTTCCCAGTTCGTTCTCGGTAGGATTGGGACTTGGAACTTATTATCAAAAACCAATTGGGGGATGGTGTATTCGGAGTGGCAAGGGATTGATCCGAATAAATTTAGGATTGTAGCGTGTCCGATGTTGTTATCGGTCCATTGGGAGATAGCTCTCATACGAGTGGCTGCACTGTGGGCCATTTGTTTGCTGAAAATATCTAGTGGTGTGAGGTTAAAAAGTGTATTTAGGGCAGCTGAGAGTGTTGATCTCAGTGCTCCGCTTATTCACAAACCGGCTGTTCGTTGGACCTTGCTTAAATTGTCGCAGTAGGTCCTTTTATCAAGAGCGGTCCACCATACCACTACTCCGTATGTGAGTATTGGTCTGATGACCGTGGTGTAGAGCCAGTGGGTGATTTGGGGGGAGAAACCCCATTTATTACCAATGGCTTTTTTACAGGAAAATAAAGCTACGGTGGATTTCCTGATTCTTTCCTGTATATTGGCTTTCCAATTTAGCTTTTTGTTTAGGATTATACCTAGATATTTGGCTTCGTTTGAAAGTTCAAGTGGGATTCCATTAATTGATGGAGTTATTAGTTGAGGAATTTTGTATTTCCTGGTGAAGAGAACGAGTTCAGTTTTCTTAGGGTTGACCCCTAGATCACATTTTCCCGCCCATTTTACTAGTATATTAAGAGCGGTCTGAATCAGATCCGTAAGGACGTGAGCATGTTTGCTCACGTCCTTACGTGTTTACCGCAATGGAGACGTCATCTGCATATGCAATCACTTTGAATCCCTCAGCTTCTAAGTCAACTAGAAGTTCATTGACGACTAGATTCCATAGAAGAGGGGATAAGATTCCGCCTTGCGGTGTTCCTCTACTGACTGATCTCTTTGCAGAGAAGTTTCCTAGAGTAGAGTTGATTCTCCTGCTTTTTAGCATTAGATTTATCAACTCCACTATGGAGCCATCTACTTTGAGCTTCGTCAGTGCCTTTGTAATTGCAGAGTTGCTGACGTTATTGAAGGCTCCCTCTATGTCGAGGAAAGCGACCAGAGTGAATTCTTTGTGATAGAGGAAATATTCTATAGTATGAACCAAGGTGTGTAAGGCCGTTTCTACAGATTTTCCCTCACAGTAGGCGTGTTGTGCTGTAGATAACAATTTTGGATCTACATATAGCTATACGCAGGTGGATATCAATCAGTCGTTCTAAGGTTTTAAGAAGGAAAGATGATAGAGTTATTGGTTGGATATCTTTTGGGTTTACGTGGGATGATTTCCCAGCCTTAGGTAAAAACACAACCCTCTCTCCACTGCGCTGCGTGGGGATATAGTTCAAGGTTGTACAGCCGATGAGAATTACTTCAAGAACAGGGATAATAATATCGGCGGCCTTTTGAAGTTCGGCTGGAATTATACCATCACGTCCAGGGGAATTTGTATGGGTCAAAGCTGTTAATGGCCCAAATTAGTTTTTCCCTTGTAATCAGATCGGAGTTGTTTTTCATTATGCTACCTGATTCTATGGAATCATGGTTACATAAGTTCTTAGAGCTGCCTGGAAAGTGAGTGTCCAGAAGCAGATTGAGCGTTTCTTCGCAGGATTCTGTCCAGCCGTCAGCTGTTTTCAGACTCCTAGGCATGGTCGGACTTTTTGAGAAGATTTTTCTAAATCTAGAAGCTTCTGAAGTATCTTCTATTTTTCCACAGAAGTTTCTCCAGGAAGTTCTTTTATTTTTCCAGTTCAGTTGATATTTATAAGTTTAGAGGGATTCCTTGTAGGAGTCCCAGTCTATTAAAATTTTAGACTGTTTAGCTCGGTTGAAAAGTTTTCTACATTCCTTCCTGAGCGGTTCTAGCCCCGAGCTCCACCACAGTGGTTTCTGTTTTCCTCTTATTTTTATAAGAGGACACGATTTCTGTAGTGAATGGTTAAGGGCAGTGGTAAGATCATTGACTTTTTTGTCTAGGTCATGTTTGTTTGAAGGGTTTTGTAAAAATTCAGGTTTAATAAACTTTTTCAGAGTTACCCGATATTTTTCCCAGTCAGTTTTCCGATAGTTTCGGAAGATTGGTTGCTTAAGAGGTTCATCATTAAGATTAAATTGAATGTATCTATGATCAGCTAAATCGAACAAATTTGCTTCTTAGAAGGGTACGACAGCATCTTACTGATGAGCCCACTGTTCTATTGATCCTCCTTTTTTATAAATTACTAGTCCAAATTTGTGGTTACAGCTTTTATTTTGGTGAAATATGCCACAGGAAGTTTTGTATTTTTATTTTTCGATGTTTTTTTTTAGAGAATAGAGAGCAACAAAGCTCTCGGTTTTGTCATATATTTACTATTATTATTAATTTATTACTAATGTTGCGGACGTTTGAGTCGCAACTTCGACTATTTTATTAACAAGCGTGTTTTTTCTTTTAACGCTGGTTACAAAACCTTTAATTTATTAAAGTTCAGTTTCTTAAGTTACAATTTTATAATTATTTTACTTACATAGTCTTATTTCCTCATTAGATTGCAATTATTCATAAAAAAGAAAACTATATAGAAAAAATGACTGCCTCGTGTCGAGGTTGGCATAAAAAAGAAAGAAGCCGGAAAAGAGTTTTTTGACATTTAGTTGATTTTAAGATTAAGTGGCTCCGCTCGGCGGTGAGCACGCGGGACTACTTCTTATATTCGGCGTTCCCTGTCTTAACACTCCCCCTTGGTAGTTCCGCCTGTGGGTACTCTTCATCGGGACTCAGAACATCCAGAATCGCGAGTTTTACGGCTGGTCTTTCATAGAGTCCATTTTGGGTTTGGACGGTGGCGCTTCTTACTTGGTTGTCATGGGATAGCTTTGTTTTGACTACTCGCCCTTTAGGCCAGCTGTTTCTAGAGTTATTCGGGTCAACGACCAGAACGATATCGCCGACCTCTAATGGCTTTGTAGGAGTAAGCCATTTAGTGCGTCTGGTGAGCGTAGGTAGGTATTCAGTAACCCAGCGCTTCCAGAAGCGGTCCGCAAAGTGCTGCGAGGCAAGCCAATTTTTACGATGTACTTTCACATCGTCGTCGAATTCCACCAGGGGTTTTGAGCCGCAGGCTGCACCCAGTAAAAGGTGGTTTGGAGTAAGTGCTTCCGGGTTTTCGACGTCTGTTGGAATATATGTTAATGGCCGCGCATTGAGGATGTTTTCTATTTCCATGAGCATATTGCGCAGCAGCTCATCGTTTGGATTTCGCGTCGGTGCGATGGCGTAAAGAACATTTTTTATGGAACGTACCAGACGTTCCCAGCAGCCGCCCATATGTGGTGAACCGGGTGGTATGAACTTCCATTGCATGGTTGTGGTAGTGAAGGTCTCTGTCAGCCTGTCTTTCTGAATGGCAGCCGATGCCTCTCGTAGCTCCCTCTCTGCACCGTGAAAATTAGTGCCGTTATCACTATAAATTTCGATAGGTGTCCCTCTTCTGGCTATAAAATTTCGTACACACAGGATGCATGAGTCTGTAGTCATAGCATGAGCAATCTCAATGTGAACAGCTCTTATCGTAAGGCAAGTAAAGAGTACTCCCCAACGCTTTTCGGTTCTGCGACCTACACTGACTGCCATTGGGCCGAAGTAGTCGACTCCGACGTATGAAAACGGTCTAGAAAATGCCGCAAGTCTCGCAGGAGGTAGAGGTGCCATTATTGGCGGGCGTGGTTGAGCCTTTTTGATTTTGCATTCTTGACAAGACTTTTTTACTGCTTTTATCGCAGACCGTATGTGTGAGATATAGAATTTTTGGCGTAGAATGTTTACTACAGTCTCATCATGTTGGTGCTTATATCGGCAGTGAAGGTCGTGTATAATGAGTGATGTAATTTCATGACCTCTTGGAAGAATTATCGGCTGTCGTACTTCCTCGCTGACCGCTTCCGCCAGTAGAGTTCTCCCGTGGGCTCGAACTATGCATTTACCGTCCAGGAACGGATTAAGATTGAGAATTGGACTGCTTTTCTGGACACATCGATTTAGTTTCAGGTCCGCGATTTCTTCAGAGTACTCGCTCATTTGTGCCTCTCTCAGCAGGTGTTCTTCGGCGTCTTGTAGTTCTTTGCTTAGGAGAGAACCATATAGCCTAGGCAACGAAGTTCTTTTGGTGCTCACATTGCGAATGAACCGATGAACGTACGCGGTGCTCCTTACCAGCCTCTTCCAGTTCGATAGCTCTTTGGATCGGTAGATTCTTTCCTGGTGGTGCAGGTGCACGCCAACAAAGTTCGTTTTGAGATCCTCAGTGGTTGAGCCGGTACTATCTTCCTTGGGCCATTTATCTGGGGCGAGCTTCAGAAATTGTGGGCCGTTAAACCATCTGCTATTAGGCTTAAGATCTGGTGGTTTTTGCCACTTCGTTGCCTCGTCCGCCACGTTCTTATTGGTAGGAATCCATCTCCACTCACTGATCTCGGTGACATCCAGGATTTCGCTTACACGGCATGCTACGAACTGTCGATATCTTCTATGGTCGGATCGAATCCAACACAAAACTGTTTTTGAGTCGGACCAGAAAAAGCGACGATTAAAGGGTATGCCGTGTGACTCGGTGATGCATTTTGCGAATCGTGCACCTAAAACAGCAGCTTGCAGTTCAAGTCGAGGAATAGATAGAGACTTTAAGGGCGATACTCGTGTTTTTGCACCAACCAAACAGACGTCAATGCGCTCATCGCTACAGTTTCTTGTGTAAGCAGCCGCAGCGTATCCGTTTTCGCTGGCGTCTACGAAGATGTGTAGCTGTATTTCAGATCCCCACGACTCTCTTACATAGCATCTCGGTATTTTAACGGCTTCCACTTCAGGGAGATATTTGATCCATTTTGTCCATTTACTATATTCTTCATCTCCAATTCTATCGTCCCACCCAATTTTGGAGCGCCATATTTCTTGAAGAAGAATTTTTATGTACATGAGAAAACAAGCTATCAGTCCGAGTGGGTCGAAGATGGTCATCATTATTCTTAGGACTTCGCGCTTGGTAGGGCGTCGTGACCCGAAAAGAACTTCTCTTTGCTTAGGGTTACTTGTGAGCTTGAATGTAAGGCAGTCTATAGATGTGGACCACCACATGCCGAGTACTTTTTCGGTCCCTAGTTCCGGGTTAACATTCATGCTGATTTGATCTGTTGGCTCAGATTCGAGTACACTGACTACTTTGGCTGAGTTAGAAACCCAATTTCTGATGTGGAACCCACCGTTCTTATGAATGCGACGTATATCTTGCGCTAGCTGGATGGCTTCTTCTTCACAAGGCACGCTGTCCATCAAGTCGTCGACGTAGTGGTTTTCTTTGATGGCCCGAACTGCTCTTGGATAGGCGGATGCGAACTCTTCTGCGTTTGTATTCTTAATATAGTGCGCAGTGCATGGCGAACAGGTGGCACCAAATGTCATTACCATCATAATGTAAGTATCAGGTACTCCATTCTCGTTCCGACCCCACAGGAAGCGCTGGTAATGCTGATCTTCTCTTCGAATTCTGATCTGGTGGAACATTTCTTTGATGTCCCCACAGATTGCTACTTTATGTTGCCTAAACTTGTAGACCACGGAGGTAAGAGGCGTAAGCTGGTCGGGGCCCTTGAGGAGCACTGTGTTGAGTGAAGTCCCGTGCACCGATGCTGCTCCGTCCCACACAATTCTGACTTTCCCGGGTTTATTTGGGTTTTCTACAGGGAATATCGGTAGATACCATGATCGCTCTTGATTCTCTATTATTTCTTGTGGTGTCAGCTTTCGCGCATATCCTTTCTCCAGGTATTCTGCGATTTTACCATCAAGCAGTTTGGCTAGTTCTGGGTTCCGCTCCATCCGTTTTTGGAGACATTCAAGTCTTCTCCTGGCCATCAAGTAACTATTCGGCAGCTTCACATTGTCAAACTTCCAAAGCAGTGCTGTTTCGAACCTTCCATCTTTGCGAACAGTGTGGGTGTTCAGTAACTCTAACGCTCGACTGTCATCCTGCGACATCACATGGCTTGTTGACTCTGAGGCTCCGAACTTGTCATCACAAATAAAGTCCTTTACTAGTCGCCCAAGTTCCGAATCGTTACATTCGCAAGTGTGAAAACTGTAAACTTTGCTATGCTCCTTAACTACCTGGTTGCAACTCCCGTGAACTACCCAACCAAGACGGGTTTTAGTCGCAATGGGTTCGTTCCAGCCTCCCTCTATGGAGATCAACGGGTGTCCAAGTTGAGCGTTGTTTATGCCAATAAGTAATCTGGGTACAGCTTTATCATAAGATTGGAGATCGAGTTTTTTAAGATGTTCAAACTTTATTTGCAGTTCTTCATGATTGAGGGTTTGCGATGGTAGTCCAAGCTTCTTTACTGTGTGAACGTTGGCAAGTACGAATTTTTTTGCGTTCGCCTTTGTACCGGATATTTGCAGATGGATAAGTTCGGACTGATCTTCCAATCGTGACGTATTGCCTGTCCACTTAAGACATAGAGGCCGCTTCTCTCCTTTTACCTTCAGCTGACTTGATAGCTCTTTGTCTACAAGGGTCACCGATGAACCATCGTCCAGAAGTGCATAGGTTTTAATATTACCTTTTTCTCCATAGAGGATTACTGGCACGATTCGAAACAATACTGGATCGGTTTTGGGCTTCATGAAACCAGAACGGTATATGGAGTGAATTCCAACTGTGCCATGGTTGGTGGGGAGTGATGCGGTTCTTTCTTGATCCTTATGAAGAAGCTGATGGTGTTTAAAGGTGCAGTTATTTTTTCCACAAACTGTCTCTGATTGACATTTTTCATTCCTGTGTATTTTCAAGCACCTGCTGCATAAATGATGCGCCCTCACCTCAGCCCACCTGGCAGTACGGTCCAGTCGTAGAAACTGCTTACAAGTAGCCACTGATGCGCAGTCACTACCACAAATGACGCATTTGTTTTCAAATCGAGTGTGATGTACAGCATTGCCGTTGTAATGAGCATTGACAATCCCTTTACTCTTCCAGTTGTTGTTTTTGTTTCGGAATTTCTTTTCCTCTACCGACGAAGACGGGGGAGTAACAAGAACTCCATTGGCAGCCTCAGCCGTTCTGTACATCCAGATGTTAAAGTCTGAAAGCGTGCATGTTGGCAGTGACTGCTTGTGAATAGCCCAACTGAGACGCAAGTTCGGTGGAAGTTTATCGACGAGCTCTGATAGCAGCATAGGATAGTTAAGGCTATTTGAAACACCTGAGGCTTCGAACGTGGAGCAAAGATTCTGAACTGCTATGGCAAATGTAACTATCGTTTCTAATTTATCGGCTCTTGGCGAAGGAGTCGAACTAATTTTTTGAATCAGATGGTGCACAATAAGCTCTGGCCTTCCATACAACATTCTTAAAGTTTCCATCACACGCCGCACGTAGTTTGGCTGAATAATCAGACTTTTCACTGACTCCAGTGCATCACCTTTCAGAGCTCGCTGCAATCGTAAAAGATTCTCTTCATCATGGAAACCACCAAGTTCTGTGCTCCTATTGAAGCTCGCAATGAACAAGGGCCATTCTGAAGGATTTCCATCGAAGGTTGGCAGATCACGAATTAAATGACGCGCTGCTAAATGATTTTTATTCAAAAAAATATTTGAGGGCGTATTATGTTGAGTTTCGTAAAGGTTGAGCAACGGAGGAACTTGTCCAAGAGGCGGTGACTGAGCTTGGTTTAAGGGTTGCGGTGGTGAGAAGTTGACAGCTGGTGGATTTCCTCTAGGTCCGGATGATGTTGCTATTGAACGTTGTTGGTGGCTGGCAAAATTTGATGTGATGGCACTGCTGTTGATTAATTGTTCATTTTGCAGTTGACCCGTTGAATGGATTTGTTTTCTCGCACCAGCACCCCACGTTCCCATGCCTTGTTGAAAATTTGATGGCATTAAGTCAGGTTGATTTGTGTCTGCATTCATCTCGGATATTCCTGACATCCAGTTATTTACATTTTCTTTTGAAGCCTTTTTGCTTAGGGTCAGCTGATGAACTGGTGCTTCGTCTTCTTCGCCCGAGGAATCAGCGATCTGACTCATGATTAGGTACTTTTTGTTAAGGTACTCAGTCTCTCGTTTTTCCCTCAGTTGTTTTTCCTCTTCAATTTTTTGCAATTCTATCTGCAGCTTATTTACTGAAATTTTAGAGGACCTTGAACTGGAAGAACTTTCAGAGCCTGGAATGTAACTCAGTTTCTGCTTAGTGCCGGTAGACCTCATACGCATGGCAGCAACCTCGGCCGCACTGTACGCACGAGCTGTCACACCATTAGGCATTTGTGAATTAGTTGGCAGTATTGATGACGTTTGAACAAACGCGGATTTCCTTGGTCGTACTGCTGTAGTGTCAATACAGCTTGTACGCATGGCAGCAGCTTCGGCCGCACTGTACCCACAAGCTGTATCATCATTGGGCAATTTGGCTGTAGCATCCGAACGTGTTAAGGGCACTTGATAACACGCTGCTCTCCCTGGTCCTGTTGCTTTAGTATCGGTACAGCGTGTACGCATGGCAGCAACTTCGGCCGCACTGTACCCACAAGCTATATCGTCATTGGGCATGTTGGCAGTAGCATCCGAAAACATTGATGGCATTTGGACACACGGCGCTTTTCTTGGCCCTGCTGATGACTGATGTGTGGACGTGTTGAATGTGGTGATAAGGTTTCCACGCTTGGCGGCATCCTCGGCCGCACTGGGCGCAGAAACGTTAGATGTATTTTGGGTAGGTGTGGCAATATTGGATGCCACTGATGTGTTAGTGTGGAGTGTGCTATAATGCGCTATATATTGTTCTGGTCTGGCAGCAAATTCGGCTGCCGTTGAACCAGATAGTTCACTATTGTCTGGTGCAAGCGTAGCACTATTAATTTGGCGATGTATGTTGGCTTCATTATTGGCTAACCTCGCAGCAGATGCAGAATCCGCTCCTGAAAAACTAACTAAATACCTACTCTTACCTGTGCAGTCATGGCATAAGTAACTTTTGTCCTGAATACTTAAGTTGACTCCGGCACATCCAAAGTGATTCCATTGGTTACATTGGTCGCACTGGACCATATCATCGACAACGTCGGGTTCCTCGCAGCTACAACAGTTGTATTCATCTGGCTGGTCGAGGTTTTCAGTTGGCGTTCTCGACATCTTAGGCAGCTTAGCAATATGTTTTGTAAAATGTTGCGGACGTTTGAGTCGCAACTTCGACTATTTTATTAACAAGCGTGTTTTTTCTTTTAACGCTGGTTACAAAACCTTTAATTTATTAAAGTTCAGTTTCTTAAGTTACAATTTTATAATTATTTTACTTACATAGTCTTATTTCCTCATTAGATTGCAATTATTCATAAAAAAGAAAACTATATAGAAAAAATGACTGCCTCGTGTCGAGGTTGGCATAAAAAAGAAAGAAGCCGGAAAAGAGTTTTTTGACATTTAGTTGATTTTAAGATTAAGTGGCTCCGCTCGGCGGTGAGCACGCGGGACTACTTCTTATATTCGGCGTTCCCTGTCTTAACAACTAAGCTTTAAATTCTTCTTTCCTAAAAATGTGTTGATTTTATAACAGAGACTAGTTTTTTATAATTTTCAAAGAACCCAGGCTCTTACTTAAATGGATTCAATGTACAGTCAAACTTCTTTATAACGAACTTCTTTATAACGTAATTCTCTCTAAAGCGAATTTCATTTCGTTCCCCTTCCCCTAAAAAAATATCCCATACGAATTAGGTTCTTTATAACGAAGTTCCCTATAACGAAATTCTCTTTATAAGGAATTAATTTTTTTGACCCAAAAGCAAATTTGTTTCTTTATACCGAAATTTCAATTTTCAAATTTGAAAACAAAGTTTACTAAGATTTTTATTCCTAGATTTAATAGGGAACTCCCAGATTTGGCAAGAATTTTTCTAAAAGTTAATGTATGTAATGTTTATATGTATGGATGCATGAAAAAGGGTACATGTGTTGTACAAGTTTTACGCATATAGACAGGTGAATCGTTATAGTTTACATTTTGAGTTCGCGAATCACTTATACAAAAATGTCGAAGCGCAAGGCTATTTTGCTTTCAGAGAAAATGGCGATTATTGAAAAAGCTAAAAGTAGAGAGAAGAAAAAAGATGTGGCTGAAAAATTTGGTGTATCGCTTAGTACACTATCAACAATTTTAAAGAATGAATTAAAAATTTTAAGGTTTCCCGAAACAAGTTCAAACAGAAGCAAAAAAAAAAACTAAGAAAAACAGAACACGGTGACGTGGATAAAGCAATTTTCAATTCAATGCTTATATCTTTCTAAATTGGAAGATTTTTATAATAAAACAAACACCAAAACTGTTCATGTTCAATCAAAAATTGATATGTTTTTAACTAAAAAATTAAAATTAATAAATTTCCTTAAAATGAGTTCTTATTTGTATCACTATTTTTTTTTTTAATATAAAAGAATACTTGCAGTGTTAAAAAAATAAATTTTCTATATAACGAATTTCTTATAAAACTTCTTTATAACGAAGTAATTTTTTGTTCCCTTGAAGGTTCGTTATAAAGAAGTTTGACTGTATTGCCAAACTAAGGCTAAGTTCTATCGCATTTATTTTCTCTCAAGTTCTCAAGTCAAAAATACAAAAAATCACACCTATCCGAGTTCCGAACACCTTAACGCTATCCAATTAAAACATCACGTTCCATTACTGCCCTGTAGTGTGGCGTGTGGGAGAAACTATTTAATTTTGCTCAGTAAAAATTTATGTTCCCACACAATTGGATTGATGATCCAATTGGTTGTTTTTTTTTTTTTGTTTAGTTGGAAATCTATATGCTTCTTAAATGCCGGCTGACGGAAGGAAGGATATTTCTTTCAGCGCGTGTATCAAATCCACGCACACATCTGTGCTCATTATTTTGAATGATAAATTAGTTTTTTAAGAGCTGGGTGTCTTTCAACATATAACAGATGTATCCAATTTTATATTTAATCAGCATCTTTGAGATGTTGGATTACAAAAAAACACAACTTTGATTCAATTTCTTGGATCTTTGTCTCAAATTTTTTTTAAATTGTTATGAGACTTAGTTTGTCTGTCTGTCTGTCAGCGACCTTCAAAAAAATATAAAAAAATTGGAAAAAACATGCAAAACTTTTATTTCTAATTTTTTAATTTCTTCGTTTGTTTTTCAAATTTACTGCTCTTGACTAATAACATTTAAAAAACAATAATGACGTTCGACACAAATTCATAAATCATTGAAAATAAATTTTTCTTTCAAGAATGTTTGTGCTGAAATTCTTAGCAAGAGTTTGTACCTTGTCCGTCTTGAATATTTAACCAGCAGCAGCGCCCACAAAAGAGGGGGTCGGTCGATATAGTCGAGGATGCTATTCAAACACACGATATAGAAGAGGACATCAAAATGATCTATTTTCGGATAGAGAGGGTGTGTGATAAATTATAGTACGCTGAGAATTTTTCATGATGTACTTTTTTTTTCTTTTAGTCTTTCCTTATTTTTAAATTGTCTGATTGAAGCTTAAGGTATGTGTTGTGTGTAGGTAATATTTTTTTTTTCTTATGATTTATGTAGCGAAACTCATGTTAAGGTCAAAAGCAACGTTACATAGAACGAGTTAATTTAGACAGACAACAAAATGAAATTGAAACGAATCCAAGATATGAATGACATCAATGCAGGTGTGTTGCTCGTCAATGGATTGGAGTGAGGTGAGTTTGAGAAAATTGGTTTCAAGGATAGTCCTTCTTGATGTCAAAATAGTTTGAAAAGATGTTTTAATTTAAATGAACGCTCGTGTGTTGATGATGTTTTGATTGACGCATTCGGTGAGTCACGTTTACTTGAGTAATTAGGGGTATTTTTGTATTCGAATATTGTGTGGTTTGCCGAATTAAAGAGGCACTGTAGGAGGGAGGTACGTGAGCACCTTAGTTTTGAGTTTTTTTTTCGCACTTAAGAGACATTTCCCACGCAGATGCTAATATACTGAATTTTAAAAAAATTCAAAAATAGTTCTTTGTTAACGGGGCATCAATCATTTCGCTTGTCGAATAAAAATATATTTATGGACTGAAGCTATGTATGAAGAAATAAAGATTTAAATTATGATTTTCATAAAAAAATTTCAAAGAATTGGGTATTTTTAAAGCGATTGTATTTTCTCCTCGATTTCATAGTGAGCTATGATTCAAGTTGTCACTATGCCAATGCATTAAGGCAATTAGGTGATCAATCAAAACGTGTTCGAAACTCTTTTGGTGTTTTTTTTTATAATTTGATCATAATAAAGGGAAATGAGTACCTGCCCTTTGAATTTTATAATAACGAGGGTCTAGCGTTTGGGAAAGGAGATGATTTAGAAGGAATATCCGATAAGAATTGTTTTCAAAAGCTCTCGTAATGCGTTAGTGGGGTAAAGCTTTCTACATTTACGTTTTAATGCTATGACAGTAGGTCTTATACATAGGCTACCCCGGTAAGGTGGTTATTTTGGTTCAATTGCTTAAGAAGATAAATGCAAATGGCTATTTCACTAGAAACAAGGGCATTGTTTGTAAAAAATATCATAAAATAAAGACAGAAATGGTTACAGATGTTGAAGAGGAATCAATTGATCCTTCAACTGAACTATCACACATAAATTTGAATGCCCTGATGTTGTTGCACCTTATAAAGTTGTGGCCATGGAGTAAAAGTTGGCATAAATTAAAAAATAAAGAGTATGGAGTGATAGAGCGTAGAGCCCCGGGATCTTACGCATTTTTCACAACCATTAATTGTGAGGAAATGGTGGGGCCCTAAAATTGTCTGCCGATTCCGAATGGCTAATCGAGAAAATGCTTTTCATGACAATGAATTTACTGGACTTGCGTATTCCTCACGAGAGAAAGTTGGCATGCCTGTCTGTTAGGTGAGAGTTCAAAGCTCAAATCTTAGGAAAAATCCAAGTATTTTTCAACCGGTGTCGTGGAATTCATGAGACCTCTGAAAGTAATTAATACCCTTCCATGAAATGAGCTTCTCACTTAGGGTACGGCTAGATTAGGAGGGTTAAAACATGCTAAAGCAGTTTGCATTTTTTTTTTATTCCAATTCATTCAATTCCAAGTTCGTAACTTACACTCACTAAGGACGGATATTTTTTTGGTTGCATTGATGCCAATATATCATCAAACGATAAAATAATGGAGCTGTAACGACAAAATACACATTGGAGTATTGAATTCTATTTGGTTTTTATAAACCCATGTATAAATTCGTGGAGGTTGAAATTCAATGATGTAATCATACGCAATTGTTCCAGTTCCACTTCCGAAGAACAAAGACGTGATATTTGAAACGAATATGACTAGCTGAGGGTTGATTTGTCATCAAAATACAATTAACAAGCTTTTATCGAGCGACCATAAAGGACCTCCCAAACCAAAGTGTTTTTGCAGTTGCAGCAGCGACAATAGCAGTTGTCAAAATTAGGTTATAAAGCGACATATGAGAATACACACACCGACGAGGCAAAAAACGCTGCTTTTTTTTTCATACATTGTATTGTGGCGACTGCAAAAATGATGACAGGGAGAACCTTCAACATTGATTGTTTTCCAACGAAGAAAATATTCATCGAAATTATTGAACGACCAGAAAAGCAGTTTCTTTTCCAACTAAGTAAAGATTCTTTCAAATTATTATTGAACGACCAGAAAGACAGTTCCTTCCAACTAAGAAAAGATTCTTCGAAATCATTGAACAACCAGAGAGGCAGTTTCTTTTCCAAAGAAGAAAAGATTCGTTGAAATTATTGAAAGACCAGAGCGGAAGTTTTTTTTCCAGCGAAGAAAAGATTCGTCGAAATTATTGAACGACCAGAGAGGCAGTTTCTTTTCCAACGACGAAAAGATTCATCGAAATTATTGAATGGAGGCTGTTTTTTCAAATGAATGAATAAACGATTCGTCTATCATTTTCGATTAGAGACGACTCTGATTCCAAAATCTATCAAATGCTTCAGAAATACCAAGTGCGATAATCTTATCCTCTTCAGAGCAATGTGATGATTAATTTCACTCTTCGGCTGAGGTATGCAATCAAACCACCAGTGAACATTTTGCTATGAAAAAGCCGTACTATCGTCTTTCAGGATATTTTATTAGTTGACGATCAATCAAGTGCTATTGGAAGTTAACGGAACGAGGGAGAATATTCGAAAATTTTCTTTGGACGAACTGAACAAATACAATTTTCCAACTTTAGTTAGAACCTTGCTAAAGTTGACTCGACTCTTCTTTTTTCTTCTTTATTTAGGCGATCATCTTTAATCATCAAGCCCATAAATCAAACATGGTACTGCTACAAACAGCTTCTTAAACAAATCAGTAAAATCCACGAAAACTAATTGCTGTTTTTCTTCAATTTTCCATTTTATGTAGATTTCTTTCATTCCTCACAATTGGTGGTTTAGCGAAATGAGCTGGGCTCCAGCATTCCCCGAGTCTGTTATTCACGCCATTTATTTATTTATTTTATCTTTCGATAAGCTGTTTATTTTTCAAACCTTTGTATAGCCCTTGGATAGAATAAACCAAGAAATAGAATAAGCACCATCATTTTTGACGTGAATACTTCTTTAAAGGAATGATAACCAAATCGACGGATACAGTTTGTTGTTACAGCTTCAAATCTATCATTGCTACCCAAAATTCGATTAAACCTCTGGAATTTATTACTCAAGTATAACTTTTGACTCGGCAAAGCTACAACATTCGATTGGGTCTCCATCGTAAGCCTGCGTCAAAATCTATCGATTGGATATAAAACATTAGTGTTGAATGGTGGCAGTAAAAATAAGGTGTTAAAATAACAAAAAGGATCATCGAAAATAGACCCATTCGGCCTATACGAGCCTAAAAGCTGGATCAAAAGACTAAAATCGTATACGTTTGGAAAGGGCTGTCGAATGGTAGCAATAAAAAAAAAAAACCAAATCAAACAGTTCAGAGTCGTAATAGAATGAATATGGCAACGGAAACGTCAAAGAATGAGTACGGCTGAACGGATTAACGACATTGACAGTACATCTGCCGTAGGAGTTATGATTCCTTAACGCCAAGTGTTCTTCTTCTTGTTCTTTTCAGGGCCGCGAGTATCGTGATTTCGGATCACAACTGCTTCACGCCAATGATTCGCGTTTGGAGTGCGCCATTAATTTTTTTTATCGTTAATTATTTTTCATTTTAAAAGTTTTATTAATTTTTTTTTTTCATAAATATTTAATTCTCCCCGGAAATTTCTTTTTCCAACACAATGGTTACCTAAACTTAGTATTTTTCTTCGATGCTCGCATTGGCGGAAAAGTCAGGAGAAGCCTTCTTCTTTTTATTTTTTTTTTTACATTTTTTGTAATAAAAACAAACTTTAAACAAATTTTAAGTACCAATCGAAAATAGTTCATCCAACTTGAGGGCATAGACCCCTTTCTACATGCCCGGAAACCGAAAAGCTCCTGTACTAATTTGTCTAGATTATTATTAAAACCCATGACAGCTGTTTCAAAAGATAGCCAAACACACGCCTCCAAATTGGGTCGCAATGCATCTGGCATTCGGCCCAGTACTCTTTATCATCCATCTATAAGCTGTTTTCATTTCAAAAGTGATCTCTATCTATCTCTAAGTAATCTCCTAATTGTGTAGCCACCCAGTCATCGCATCCATTAACTCATGTAAACAACTCAGCGGATATTTTTAATGTAAGACACTAATTTTTGGTAAGACTTTTAAAATGAAAAAAAAAAAAAAAATTGTGAGCCATAATAGGGAAAATATATCCAACCAATGCCACATCAATCGATTACTAACACCCAACCAACACTCTTGCAATTTGTATCATCAAAAACAAAAATGGTTGAGAGGGGGTGAACTTTATACATATATACATACACTAGGGCAAATCGATTTCATGGAGCCAAAAATAGACTATGACTATTCTACGTCACCAGGCTTTATTCTCCTTCTAGATTAGCCTCTTCCACACATAATAAAAGATCTTTGGTGTATCTATAAACAATTTGCCAGATCCGCCACAAGCTAAGTATCTTTTGCTTTTCGTCGACGATGCGACGTCGCTTCGTAAGGTGTATCGCCGATCTGTCTTCAGTTTTTTACCTGTTCTTGGGCGGTTCGGTTCGGTTTTTGAATTTGCAATGGAAAAATTATTCGGTTTGTGTTGTTTTCAAAAAATCACAAAGGAATTTTCAAACAAAACACGGGGATTGAATTCAAAATCAGTTAAGTGAAGAGTAAAATTAAAAAAAACTTTGTTTGCATATATTTTGTTTAAAAAAAATTATTATTTAAATAAAACAACAAAAATTAAATTAATTCAGCTGAGATAGTAAACACTTAACAAATAAAACATTAAACATAAGTGTGTGATTATACAGTTTTAAAAAATAAAATAAAAATAAAATAATAATAATTACAAACAAACGAACAAACAAACAACATCGTTTTTAAATTTAAAACATTTAAGAACACAATAAATTGTTTATTTGCAGATATCAATTGGGATAAAAACAAATATTAATAAACTTAAAGCCTAGTCGCATGAGTGTTTTTATTTTTTTAATTAAGCGTTTTTACTAAAATTTTGGCGCGTTAAAAGCAAGCGTCGGCAAGAATTGTTCTGTTGTTTCCTAAACCAAGCAACAACTCTAAAAAAATATATTCATAAACAAAAAACTCTAAGGCAAGATGTCCTAAAATCCTGGACAAAAGTCATATCAATCAAATTAAAAGTAAAAAAAAAGAGAAAAAGAAAATAATACGATATAGTTATTAGTAGTAAAAGCGATAATGAAAAAAATAAAACAAAACTCATGCAACATTACTTAAAAATTAAAACAGAAAATATTTTTATATAAAAGAGTGTGTTGTTTTGTTTTGCAACAGTTTTAAATAAATGCCTATAGTTTTGTTTGAACATTGTTTCAAAATTAAGTACAAAGTTGCACATTGTTTTAAAATTGTTTTGTAAAAGATTGAAAAAAATAGAACAAGATTTAATTATTTTTTATTTTGCATAACGAAAATTTTATTTTATGTATTTGAAGGGACAGAGCGATGCTGATTCAAATGTTTTCGAGAAGCTTTTAAGGCCGGGACAGTTGGCTAACAAACAACATATGATTCATGGTCCGTGACGAATGTCTTTCAACCGCAAACCGTGCAACTATCGCAAATATTTACATTTTTGCACTTGACACACTGTGATTCATCAGAAGACGACGAGTGAGGTCTCGTAAATAGATGTGACGAGACTTTGATGGTCCTTTACAACTTTGAGTGACAGTGGGACGATAGCCCATCAAGACTTCAGTTTTTTTGTTTTTATTTTGGCTTTTGATTTGAATGAAATAAAGTATCTTTTCCACAGAAAATAAATAAAGTAGAACAAGTTGTTTTTTTTCTCATATTCGAAAGTCTTATTTTGTCAGTTTTGCTGAAAGCATTGTTTTCTATCGACACCGAAATAGATTTGCAGTTTCCTGGCAACTCATCTCTTCAATTTTTCCATTTAATTTTGAATTTGTTTTATTTTTCCACGGTCCCGAATTTAGGTTTTCTTAGACAAGACAATGTGGCAGGCATGTGTTGCCTAAAAATAGCACAAGTTGCTGCTGTCTGTCTTCTAAGACATTAAGCAACGAGTCTCAGTAATGGAGCCAATTCTTCTCCATTAAAAATAATTCATTTTCACTTTGGATCGGACAAACAAAATTGATTGAAGTGGACTAAGCGATGAAATGTACCGCCAGGTGGGCAAAAGTATTAACAATTTTGAATTCATAAGCCGGAGAAAGTCTTCAGTTTTTATTCTTTTAATATTCGAAATTTTCTTTTCGAAAACAAAAATCTCTGTTTATTTTGTGGGATATTTATGCGTGTGCACACGGAACCACAGTTAAAGATTTTATTTTCTATTCGTAGCTCGATCGGGGTGGAATAATTTTAGACTAAGAAAACTAATAATTTATGTATGTCTCTCTTGTCTTCTGTATTTGCCATGAATCATGTACCTGGATTTTTGTGTGCAATGTTTTCATTATGCAATAAATAAAAAGTAATTAAATAGATACAAAGATACATTTTTTATTTGATATAACGAAAAGAAAAAAATATTATTATTGTTATGACATTAAATTAATACAAAATAAATTAGTTGAATAAAGTAATTATTCTTTTTCTAGTTTTTTTTTTCAATCTTTTACGACTAGTAGATTTTTTTTTTTTAAAGTAGGTTATGAAGAATATTACGCAAGAGCAGTAAATTAATTAAAGGATTCATTTTCACTATTTTTCTTTTTTTGTGTAATGATTGGTTGAGTTTTTTTTTTTTTTTATTGTTTGCTTATTTAATTCTTACTTTTAACGGTCAGTTTGGCTGATGATTCAACTTGTCCAGTTGATGATGTTACACGAGCTGTAAAGATACCTGAATCTTCTTCGTAAGTTGTTCCGATAAGGAGGACGGCACTGTTGCCATCGAAAATCATCTGAAATGGCGAATAATAGGAGTGCTTATGAGTACTAAGAAATATTTTATTTGATTAGACAGTAACACAAAAGAACTTGGAAATGCCGTCCCTTGTTAAATTCCACCTTGGGTACTTTTGGATAATTTTGAAATGGACAATCCTTTTTGAGACACCAACTGTGATTAACCGACACCATATTCTATTGGTTTGGAAGAAGATTAAGAATAGAAAGTTTCCATTGATTTGGTTAAGTTCTGTCACAATGTTCTGGGATTAACAAGAGTTGTCGGCTGCTGTTCTCAGTTTTTTTGATGCAATCAATAACATGAAGGAACAAAACAACATTCTTATCATTGGGGATATTAACGCAAGAACTGCAACGAGACAATCTTATTCAGATAATCAGGAAGTTTTCTCAGAATCTCGGTGCTCCAAGGATACGGTTTTGGATAGAAAAGGTCATGAACTGCTTGACTTATGCAGCGAGTATGGTTTAAAGATAATGAATGGATGCTCTAAGTCAGACTCTAAAGGAGAATTTACTTTTGTCGGCACACAAGGGTGCTCAGTAATCGATTTGAGTTTCAGCGGGGGAGAATGGAATAAATTAATCCAAGACTTTGAAGTGCAAGCACAAAACTACTCCGATCACCTACCAATTGTAACTACCTTTGAGTTTAATATTCAAAATATCAGCAGTTCCGAAACTATACTGAAAACGATCCCTAAATTGAAATGGAACCATATTCAAAAGGAAACTTATCAAACCCAATTTAATAGAGAGATAGAAATGATGCACTCCGAAAAGCTTGAAGATATTGAACGAGCAATAAAGAATTCAGCAAAATCACTGCCACAAAAACAGGTGAAAACTCAGAAACAACCATGGTTCGATGAAGAATGTGAGAGAAAACGAAGGAAATCTTTCGCTTTATTAGGTTTTCTTAGAAAATACGACGAGCGCATCTATAAATCTTTGTATATGCAAGCTAAACGTGACTTCAAGCGGAGCTGCCAGGAGAAGAAATCAGATTTTCATAACTCATTAGCTGTTGAAATATCGGAATGTAGAGCTTCGGCTACTCTTTGGAAACTTCTAAACAGAAAAAACGGGAAAAAGCTTAAAATCGGTATAAACCATTTTGAGTCTATTCTAAACCCATCTGACTCTATAATCCAAGAAAAATTCCAGTATGCGGTTCCAGATGTAAAGAGCGAGCTCCTTGATAGACCCGTATCTGAGCAGGAAATTAAAAGCTGGCTAAATCAGAGCAAGGATCGAAAAGCACCCGGGACTGACGGCATACCTGTTGAAATTTACAAATATGGAAGTAGTACACTCGTGAGATTGGTTACAAATGAGTACAACAGAATATTTGAAACGGGAGATATCCCAATAAGCTTCAAACAAAGCATAGTTTTTCCTATTTACAAAAAAGGAGACCCTAACCAGGCTGAAAACTATAGAGGGATAGCATTTTTAAATTCATTCCTTAAAATATTGATGGGTGTTTTAGCTAGGCGTTTTCAAGAATGGACTTCACAAAATCACCTTATAAGTGAGTTCCAAGCTGGTTTTAGAGAAAACTACTCAACAACAGATCATATTTTTAGCCTCACCACCGCAGCACAAACTTTTATAAGGTTGAAGAAAAAACTGTATGTTTACTTCGTTGATCTGAAAGCCGCATTCGATACTGTAGACAGGAGTGCACTTTTTTACAAACTGTATAGCAAAGGACTCTCTAGAAAGTTTGGAAATCTTTTAGAAAAGCTGTATGAACAAACATCCTCAGGAGTTTGGGACGGTAAGCAGTTAGGAGATTTCTTTGAAACGTTGACGGGTGTTAAACAAGGGTGCAATTTTAGCCCTCAAGCTTTCATCATGTTTATAGATGATATATCGGAATATCTATCGGGAGGAATAAAGATTGGTGGGATCCACTTAAGGGTTTCGTAATATGCAGATAATCTAGTCCTGTTTGCTGACTCCCCGGAAAATTTACAAAGAATGATCAATCAGCTGCAAAGGTACTGCCAAGAGTGGAAGTTAAATGTTAACATAACTAAATCCAAAGCAATGGTATTCCGCAAAGGTGGTGGAAGGTTAGCAAGGAACGAAAAATGGTTTTTTGAACGACAGGAACTGGCAAAAGTTAAATCCTACAAGTATTTGGGCATTAACATCAGCAGTAATATGAATATGGATCAACATCTTAAAGAAAAACTCGTAGCGGCTAAAGCAGCCATAAGCGCAGCATGGAAAAACTGTTTGGATGACAAAGAAATCTCATTTAAAACAAAATATCAAATATTTCAGGCTGTTTCAAAGTCAATCATGATGTTTGGGGCACAAGTTTGGGGGTATAAGCAATACGAAGTGGTGGAAAAACTTCTTCGATTCTTCCTAAAAAGGATATTTAAACTTCCACAATGTACGTCAAACAACATTCTACTTGTGGAAACCGGTCTTTCGCCATTATTTGTGGAAACACTCAAACTTCATTTCAATTATACTTTAAAAACCATCTCCCTGCAAAACGAAAGATTACCGAATCGATTGTTAAAGTACGTAATAAGAACCAAAACGCTTTTTTTCAACGAATGAAAAATAAAATAACCTTGCTGATTTCTGTGGATACAATATTAACTTGGATGTAGTAAACACCTTGCACTGGAAAAAAGAGTTCTACAATTTAATTTCGGCAGTTGATGAGAAGATGCACGCAAATTGTACTGAAAAGGTGGAAAGTTCTGTTCATCGAGAAATTTACGCTAACTTGAATCACAAGCTCTGTGAGAATAATTATTTTAACGAAATATACTCAACTGAAATGATTTCATCGATTTTCAAAACTATTATATTTCATATAATATTTATAATATATTTATATTATTTATATAATATTTCAAACTGAAATATTGAACTTGAATTTCATCCCGCACTGGGAAGATCTACCAATTTTTTGCTCTCTGTGTAATCTACGAGAAAGAGAAAACATATATCATTTTCTGGGTAGGTGTCCTATTTTGATTGAGCTCAGAATTCAACTCTATGGAAAAATAATCTTAGAGGAAGCGGAAATGAGAACTATTTTGAATGGATCCGATCGGAAAAAAATGTACTGCTAATGTCAAAAAGCTTTAAAATGCAGAAAATCAATCATAGAAGAAACTTTTTAGTAACAACGATATTGTAACTTTGTCAAACTTGGGCAGACGGCATTATAAGGCCATGTCTTAAACTTAAATGTATTAAACATAAAATTGTTTTTATAAACAAATTGAAGTAAATAAATAAACTTTATCTATCTATCTTATCTATCTGTTCTCAGTTCACTGCTGATCGCTTTAGTTGAAGCTTTTTCAAACAAATTTTTCTCTACACGAAAAAAAGAGTTGTTCGAACTAAAAGTGATTTGTTTTATTACGTTGCTCCTAAATATGGTTGTGGACATGCACTTTTCGGGAAGGCTCTGATTGGTGTCAATTTGGGGGAGACCAGATATTGGCATTTATAATACACGTGAATTGTGAATAATTACCCCGCGGGGACCACCGCGTACTGGTCTTGTCCAACCGGAGGTGACCTGCCAAACTAATAAGTGCGAGTGTTGACAAAGGGACGATAAGAAATAAAGCGACACTATAGTGCTCACCCGTGGTGGTACCCGTGACGCGTGGCGTGATGGTTAGCATGTCCACCTGCAAACCCAGAGGTTCGAGGTTCGAATCCCAGCAGAGGAAAAAATGTTTTTTCACGGGTATCGCCTTTCGCGAGGAACTGGCAAGTCCTCCGTTAGTATTCATTGCCATGAAAAGCGATTTCTCAATTAACCGTTCGGAACCGGCAGAAAAATTGTAGGTCCCCTCCATTTCCTCACAAGGTATGGTTGTGAGAAATGCGCTAGGCCCAGGGGCTCCTCGCTCTGTTGCGCCACCCTATTTATTTTTTTATTTATTTATAGTGCTCACCACTGATTACCCGAATTTTAGTGGCCTGCCAGAGGTAATTTGGATTGTAGATTCGACTTACAGACTCAAAATTGGACTTCAGCAGTCAAAAAAGAAGAATCATCTGAATCAGCTACTCCGACATTTTGGTTTAAAAATGTTTCAGTATTAAGTATATTTCAATACTAGACAGGAAATTGAAATAGAGATGGTGGGGGGTGAGGGAAGACGTAAACTTTTAGAATGGCTATAATCTACGTTACGAAGATTGGCTGAGTTGGTAAGACTAAATTCTTTGAGTTTAGTTTGAGTTGGAAATGGACCTGAAGTTGCGCTTGGTGTGCCGGTGTTCTCAGTGAGGGCTTCCATCAACGATTGCATCTGTCAAGAGCATAACCGTAGATGGCATACCTCCATTAGACGCAGACAGACCAAAGTTTTGCTCCCCAACTTTAATAAGAAAACTGCCACATTTTTGCTATCTCGTAGCAGAAAAAAATGTAGAAAGCCTTTTGGCGTTTCCACGGGGCACATATCTCTTTCCGTGTTAAGCTTAAGTGATACCAGACCACACACTGTGAATCCTGTGGAAAGGATGACGATACCGCGGAACACTTCCTTTGAGTGTTCTGCATTTTCTCGCATCAGATTGCAGATATTCAGCGCAGGCATAGTGAGAGCTGGTAACTTATCATATCCTAGTCATCTTTTGGCTTTTCTATACGAACATTTGGAAAGCTTTGACAAAAAGAAGGTTGCTATCTGGTAGTAAAATGGATTGGTATAAAGGTTTCAGTTCGTTGAAGACAAATGCCAACGCTGCCTCTGAGTTTCAGGCTTTCATTCGATCCCAAATGAAAAAAAAAAATGGTTCGATGAAAAATGCAGACAGGCAAATGCAGCCAAACAAAAAGCACAAAACACAGAAGCAAAATAGAACCAGGGCTTTTTGTGACCAGTAAAAGGGGAAATAAGCCAAGAACCCCAAATTTTCATAAAGAAAAAGGAGCAGGTTCGTTTGAGGATATTGAGAGATGAGATCATTGATGGTTATGAGATTTGAAAGATTTACCAAAAGTAAACAATATAAACCCAAGGTGGAAAACCTTGAACTGAAGCCTGTAGATATTAGCAGGAAAACACAGTGATAAAATCGCAATGACTACTGAGGATCTAGATAGACCACTTCTGCAGACTGCTTAGCTGCGACGAAGACAAGAATCTCTCTGTCCGGCAAAAATCTCAATTTAACTTGGACGATGATAAAGAAGGACGACCTTCTGAATTAGAAAAAATTGAGAGTGTCAAATGCAAATGCAGATGGCCTTGACATTGAGCTTTTCATGGCAGCTGGAGATCAGTTGGAAACTAGCAAGCACTACGTAGTTTGCATGATATGGTTGGAAGAGAGTATGTCTGATGAATGGAACCTCAGTATTTTTAAAAGGGGAAACTCTCAATATTGCGCCAGTTATTGAGGAATAAACCTCTTCAACGTGGCATTCAAGATCTTGTCTGCTTAATTATGTGAACATCTGAAACCCCACTTCAACAGTTTGATAGGTGGTTATGAATGTCGGCCATACCAGAAATATCCAGAATCGTATATTAACTTTGTGTTTAGAAAAAACCCGGGGATGTACAATCCATAGAAACATTTTTTTTTATCGATTTAAAGGACACGTATGACAATATTTACAGAGGCGAAGTGTACAGAGCCGTGTCTAGTTTTAACATCCCTGCAAAACTCGTACGGGTATGCAGGATGACTTTGAGGACCTTTCATACCAAAAAAAGACGTTCGACAAGTCGGCAAGCTGATTTCTTAAACATCATACCGAAACGTCTGTCAAAACCAGGGGTGTATAATCTTTCAAAGGCCTTTACAATTACTAGCTTACGCAAACGATATTAACGTAATAGAGAAGGTAGAAAAAGTAATCGTGATGCCATAGGTGCCATTTCGGCAGCAATAGGTTTAATTCTTATTGAGGATGAAACGAAGTATATGCTACAATCAAACAAAGGCAGAGAACATCGATGAATTGGACAAAATGTCACAATAGACACAACTTCTAGGTAGTACAGGATCTCGTGTGCCTATAGGATATGCTATAGACACGTAAAATAACATCAATGAAGTGAGACTTACTCCTGCTAATCGCTGGTACTTGGTAAACAGTTGAGGAATAAAACTCTCTCAAGAAAAATCAGGGTAACCAATAACCATTTATAAGACCGTGATCATCTCATCCCGGCTATACGACGCGGAAGCATGGAACTTATCTAAAGCATATAAGGAAACCCTTGGTCGTTTCAAAAGTGAAATTCTTCGAATGATCATTGGTCTCGCATGTGAAGACAATGTGTGGAGGTTTCACTCAGCTGAAGTAACTGTATGAGCTGTACCGCGAATTGAGCATAGCTAGAAGAATACACATCGTGAGACTGCGAAGGCCGGGACATATAGTGCGGATGCGGATGACTATCAAAGCTCCGGATCGATGGGTTTTCGAAAACCCATTGCACTTTAATCGCGGAAATGCGAAGACCTCGTCTTGGTGGCGCAATGAAGTGGAAGTAAAACTCAACTTGAGGGATCGCTCGAAATCGAACTTAATAGAGAAACATCTAATCTGTTACTAGAATGATATAGCATAGAATGTCAGTCAAATTCAGTGTGTTTTGAACCCTGGGTTTGCCCACAACTTGCCATAAAATAAGCCCTAGGTTTTTGCTGCGGCGAATTCAGGGGACGAACAGGGCTGTCAAATGGCATGTATTTTTCTTCAAGTGACAGAGATGTGTGGTGATTTCGTAGTTTAGAGTTTTTTGAGAACCGACAATCCAGTTTTTTTTTTACTTCTTATAAAGTTGTCAAGGAAACCTTAGTCAATTTTGGGTAAAGTTCAACGAACAAATAATATAAGGGCTGTACCAAATGACTCAAAACTGACAACCTATCTTTCGAATCTAAAACTGTGAATTTAAAAAATCAAAAACTCACCTGAAAATCTGGTGTTTCGGGAATCAATTGGCCCTCACGCAGCCACTGTACTCCTGTTGCTTTCACTTTTCCAGTGATGGTGGTCTTGAATTGCGCTGGCAGACCTTCTGTGGTAGTGACATCCTTCAATGCGGTAATTGTTGGTGGAGCATCTAAGTTCTCAAGTGGGCGAACTTTCAATGTGGCACTTGTTTGCACTGTACCCATTTTACTGTCCAAAACACACTTGTAAACACCCTCATCTTCGGGGAAGGCCTCAGAAATCACGAGCTGATAATATTCACCTTGACGAGTCATTTGGAAGTACCTTGAGGGTTTAATCATGTTATCCCCACGATACCATCTAGCTGTTGGTGTTGGTTTTCCAACCACACGACACTTGAAGATAACTTTGCTGGTTTCCTCAACCGATTGGTTCTTCAAGGGCTCAACAAGGACTGGAGCTTTTTCTATACCAGGTGTTGTTGACTTATCGGGTTTAGTTGATGATTGAACGAAGCAATCAGCATCACAGCGAGCTTCACCAGCTGCATTCACAGCAACACATTCATATCGACCGGAGTCTTCTGAAGTTGGTTCAATGACCAGCAGTGTGTAAATGTTATCTTCCTCGAGCATCTTGTATTTGATGTTGGGTTGAATCTTCGAACTGTTCTTCAACCAGTAAACATCGAATGGCTTGGTACCAGTAACCTTAGCATCAAAACGAGCCAATTGTCCTGTTGCGACGTTGGTGCTTTGAATAGTCTGGACAAAACTTGGTGGTGAGATGCCGCCCTTTCCGGCGCGACGTCTTTCCTCAACGACCAAGTTGGCACTGCACTTGGCAGTTCCTCCGCGGTTAGAAGCAACACAAGAGAATACAGCTGAATCTTCCACAAATACTTGACGGATTATCAAAACTGATTTCGATCCGAAGGTGTGAATCTGCAAATCTGGTGAATTCTGAATGGGGAAGCTCTCACGATACCATTTGACGGTTGGCATCGGCTCACCAGTGAATTCAACTTCAAACTTGGCCTGCTCGTTTTCAAAAGCACGGCATGGTTGAATTTTCTTGGTGAAAACTGGAGGCTTTGCTGGTTTGACAGGTCCCTCAACGACGCGTTCCTGAATTGTACCCTTGTGTTCAACTTCAGTGGTTTCGGTAGCGGTTATCTTACGGGTGATCTCAAGATCCCCAACTACCTGCTTTTGGACTTGTTTCTGCTTCGACATATGAACCTCACGACCGTGAACAGATGACTCGGACGGCTCACTAGGTGCCTTTTTCTGAACCTTTTGCATGGTGGTAGACTTCTGTTGTTGGTCCAACGATTCAGATTTTTCCCTAAAAGCGAAATAACAGTTCATATGGATAAAAAGGATGTAACAGATAAAATACAAATGTAAACTTACAAACTCTCCTCATAGTTCTGTGCCATTCCCTTGGCAGCTGAAGTGGCCACAATCTTTTGACCGGGAATAGCAAATTGATGGTGATCTTCACGTAATTTGGTCTCCTTCAATAACTGTTCCGTCTCGAGCTCTTGCAATTTGCTGTAGTAATCTTCGTTCTTCTTAGACTTTACAGTTTTCTGCCATGCTGGTACCTCTGGCTTGACAACCTTTTGCTTCAGATGCTCAACGCCCTTAAGATTGGCGCCACTCTGGTCAGCCAGATATTGCTTGCGTTCGTCAAACATCTTTTCTAGCTCGTTTTCTTGGCGTTCTTTTTGGTAAACGGATAGTTCTTGGTCATACCATGCTAAAGAAATTGAAATGCCCAATGAGTATTGTGTTTCGGTGATAATATGAATGATCCTTTTGTTGGCGAATATTTTTTACTTAATTTTTTTATTAACACTCGATAGATGTTAGGAACAAAATAAAAGTTGAAATTAAATATGAAAGTTAGTCACAAATTAGAAGGCGAAACTATTTTCAAAGATGAATTATGAGAAATTATTAAAAAGCAAAGAAAAAACCATTGATAGGATATGCAAGTTTTTCCAGTTTTAAAAATACAAAAAGTTGAATCTCTTATTAGTTTACAGAGAAAAAGACTGAAAACTATTGAGATATCGTAGCTAGGATCAGGTCAATTGCCATATACTGTGGATGACATGGTTCTCATCTTCATTGCGCTATAAATAAAGGTTTTTTTTTAAATATCGTACGAGTGGTTCCAAAGAATATGGGATTACTTTTCAAAAGCAGTGTTCGATGATAGAACATTAAGTAAAGTCTGTTTTCTCATGGGGTTGTTTCTTTGCTTCCCAACCCAACTTTATGTACGAAAAAACAGAAATTGTAATAGAAGACGGGCAAAAGATGAATCGAAGCCGAATTCCATACAAGCAAAAATTAACTGAAAAGCTTTTCATGAAAGAAAGAAAGACTTGCGAAGGAATATTGAAATAAAACAATAAAAAAGTAATAAAATGAGAATGGTACTAAAAGAGTAATAGGACTAGAATAGAAATGACAGTAATAGAAGAAACAGAAATGCAGAAAAGGAAAATTGAAGCAGAATCAAAAGAATTTTCATTAGCTTCTACCTGCAGATAGTGTTTTGTTGCATTTCTAGATAAACATAGAAGAGATTAAGAAAATGAATACCTTAGTCTAAGCGGTCTTGAGATATTTCTCTACGTTGCATAGTTCTGCAAATCAATGCAATTTTTTGTGAATGCAATCCTAACTTCAATTTACCCATTACACTCAATGAATTCACTTCGACTTCACATAACACCATTTCGGTGTACCGCTTCATTGCCAATAACTAATGCACTTTCTCTTTTATGACATCTTTTGCATTGCTTGCACTGTTTGCACTTTTTTGCATAGTTTGCATTCTTTTGCATTTTTTATATTCTAATGCAGTATTTGCACTCATTGACATTCATAGCTTTCTTCGGCATTTATTGCATTCTTCAGCATTTTCAATTTTTTGCAATTTTTGAATTTATTTACATGGTACTACCCGTTAAAAGAAAACGAAGTACAATTCCAACAAATAATAAAAAACTCCTCCGCGCGGAGGAAGTGAAACTTCCACCGAAGAACACAATATTTCACTACAATTAAATCGGCTGGCTGAATGAGGCGGAATTGATACAACTCTTATATCAACAAATTACGAGCAGTGCCGAAAAGTATGCAATCGATAATCCGCGTTAAACGTTTAACGCAACAAATCTGTGAGATAAAAGTCTGTAGTAATAGAGTGTGAAGTGGCACCCGTGGTGTGATGGATAGCATGTCCGCCTGTTAATCCAGAGGTTTGTGGATCGAATCCCAACAGAGGCAAAAATGTTTTTTCACGGGTATCGCCTTTCGCGAGGAATTGGCAAGTCCTCCGTTAGTATTCACTGCCATGAAAAGCGCTTTCTCGATTAGCCGTTCGGAACCGGCAAAAAATTGTAGGTCCCCTCCATTTCCTCACAAGGCATGGTTTAGAGAAACGCGCTAGGCCCAGGGGCTCCTCGCTCTGTAGCGCCACCCTATTTATTTATTTTTTTTTTTAATAGAATGCGAAGAGTTAAAAAAATCCAAGATACTGGACAAAAATGGTTAGGTACTGTAAAAGAACACAAAAAAGTGCAAAAAATGCCAAAGACCCTGGGAAAAAGGGAAAATTCAATGAATTTAAAAGATTACAGCAAGAGATGGTAGAGAACTAAAAACAAAGCCAATGATTCCAAAAAACTTAATCTGAATAGTCTGGCACGTTTGCACCGACAGCAAAATGATGCGAAAAAATGCTTTATAATGTAACATAATGCGAAATAATGCAAAAACTGTAAGAAGTACGATTACATCAAGAGATGGCTAAAAATGTGTAAAATTGCAAGTGACTGAAAAAGAATGCATTGAATGCAACGAATGTAAGAAAGTGCAATGATTGCTTAAAGCTGCTGAAGATCGCATTCAAAATCTGAACCTTTCTGATGCCAAACGAATAGTTGACTTTCAGTCCATCCACATAGCTATTTCATACATAGGTATATCATTCGTTCAGAGTGCACATAAAAAGTGAAGTCTTTATCGAGACTCAAGCAGCCTAAGAGGATGAATAAGGCCATTTTACTTGATAGTGCTAAGCTAATTCCTGATTTAAGAGCCTCATGTCTCCTTAACCTAAGCGTTTTTGTAGTCGCGGCAGCGCCTATTGCAGTTGTCGAAATTAAGGTGTAACCGTGTTACTGCCGCTGCCACTACTGCGAAAACGTTTTGGTTTGGGAGAACCTTAAACCATTTAACGTTTAAAACAGCGCAAGTGCAGGGGGAAATTAGAAAAAAGTTATTCATTTCGAAAGTATGTTTTTGAAATGATTGACAATCGTTTCAATATAAACAAGAATCTCTGTTTGACTTCACTCTCTTCTTTTTTTTAGGAATATAACAGAAGTTATCTTCTCATTCCTTAAGACTGGTAGGAGTACTGTGATCTAGAAGGCTTCAAAACTCTCCTACTCGTTTGCTTCAGAGAAATAAAATGGAGGTAATACTTTGCAAAAGGTTCGCATAATTTTTTGGAATGTTTTTGGTTTATGTTTAAAGTCCGAATCTAGTATTTCGTCGAGATCTAGCCTCTCAAATTAATTGGAAAATCCAAAAGTGTTGTTTTCACGAGATGAAAATCGTGTGGAGGGTTACGGAGGCTGTTAGAAGAAATGAAAGTGGATTTGGTAACCTAGTAGGTTGTGTCCAGTTATGATACTGATAAACGATCGTAATGAAGGCCTATTCAATGATAGTAGCTTTTCAGATCCGTTCTTATCGTATTTCGGCCAGTTTCCTGGAAGTAACACAGAAATCTAGGCATACCCATCTTTCATTGGATTTTTGCGTTATTTTGTTACCAATTATCTGTTTAATTTCACAGGGTGGAATCCTGATTGATTGATCAATGAGAGAAGGGTCAAGTGTTGATCCTTTTCTCGCTAGTTCGTCCGCTTTTTCGTTTCCCGGTATACCACTATGACCAGGAACCCAGCAGAGTCTACATTATGCTGTGTGCCAAGAACCCTTAGCTCTTCGTGACAGCAAGAAACAAGCTTTGATTTGACAAGAGTGGCAGAAATCGCTTTTATTGCTGCTTGGCTATCAATGAAAAAAGTGATATCAGCATGTGATAGCGCCATCATGAACACCTGTTTTGCAGCGTTTGTAACTGCCAAGATCTCGGCTTGGAAGACGCTGCTGTGATTTGGAAGTCTGAATGAACTGGCTAGGTTTAGGCTTTCTGAAAAGAAACCTGCCCCTGTTCCAACTTCCATTTTTGAACCGTCGCGTCGGTATAGATTGATATAGACCTCTCGTTCAGGTAAGGTGTTTCATTCTCCCAATCCTGTCTATTGGGAAAGCTGGTAATGAAGGATTTTTTAAAGTCCAGGTATGGAGTTATGTAATCCGTGCAGATATTATTATCTGCGTATCGAGATAAAATCTGTGCGTGTCCTGTTTGGCTGGTTTTCTAGACATTACACTGGTTTAGTCTAAGTGCACTGTTTGCTGCCGCTTCTGAACATAGAGATCAAGAGGTGTGAGATGGAGGATTACTTCCAAGCTCGCGGTTGGTGTAGTTCTCATTGCACCAGTTACGCAAATACAGGCTGATCTTTGTACTTTGGTTAGGGTTTTTAAATGCGTGGATTTTTCCAGCGCCTTCCACCAGACCAAATTGCCATAAGATAGGATAGGTCTAACAATGGCAGTATACATCCACAGGATGATTTTGGGATTTTTTGGTCCCCAGTTTTTGCCAAAAATCCTGCTGCACGAATACGGTGCTATCATAGATTTTTTGTGTCTTTCTTGTATATTGGGACCCCAATTCAGTTTTTTGTCTAAGATCACTCCCAAGTATCTGGCTTGATCAGAGATCTTAAGAGGGGTCCCATTTAGTCTTGGTAACTCAAAAGTAGGTATTTTTCTTCTATTTGTAAAGAGTACCAGCTCGGTTTTGAGGGGGTTAGCTGCAAGGCCGCACCTTTTTGTCCAAGCGGTTACTTTGGTTAGTGTATTATTCAATTGTGCGCTAATAGTGGTAGGGAATTTCCCCGTCTTCAGATTTTTCGTATACAACTAACCTAGTTGACTTATGTCATATAAGGTGCGTTTTTGTCATGTTCTCAGCAATCCTATAATCAGCTCAGCAACGCACTTTACCACTGAGTACTGAGCTAGAGTGCTTAGTTCAATGGTAAACTGCATTTCTGAGCTGATTAAGGAATTACCGAGTTGCCGCAAAAACGCATCAGTAACATTCAAAGTCTCTTAAAGCTTTCAAAGTGTGTTTGCTATCTGCCATGAGGTATGGCAAAACAGTGTTGTGGAACCTATAGTTTTCCAGGTCCAAGTGTTTTTGTGAGACTAGTGAAAACAAAAAGCAATTGTAACAGAAACCGACAGAAGAAAGAAATATAAAAAGCATCAGATAAAAGACAAAGAAAGAAAGATGAAATCATCTTACACAAAAAAGAAGAAAGAAGAAACTGGAAGTGAAAGTGTTTTCTAAAATACAAAGTAGAAAAACTCTTCAACAAATAAAAAAACAAAGAATACAAAAAACACACAAATCAACTACAGATACAGATACAGATATTCTGTTCTACAAAGTTACACATATTTACACCATACTACCCCATTTATGATAAATTTTTCGAGCTGTTGATCCAAAGAAAGCGTTTGTTTGTTTTTTTTTTTACACGAGCTATTTACACGAGCGCTTCTTCTTCACTGGGCTTATAGCTGGCCGGATTTACAGCAACGACAACGTCGATAAGCATGTTGAAAGGATTTGGATTGCTTGAGGTTGCTTATTGGTTTATTTTGGGGGGAATCGGGAGTTTGGGATAATATAGCTCGTGTGATTGTGTTAAATGTCATATTGTCAGCTTGTATTTACAAATTAGTGTAGTAGGCTTATATGTGAATTAAAATGTTGATATAAATCTCTTAAGTACTAAGTTTTAAATTGAAAGAAAATTTATATGTTTTTAAATATAATTTGTTTTTGTTTTAAGTTTATGCATTCAGTTATAAGAATGTGGTTAAGTTTATCAATTGTGAAAAAAGCTGTTGAAAATGTTTGTTGTAGTTTTTTTGAGTGATTTGTTTTAACTTACGTCGTGGTGAATTCTTTAAAATACTGCGGTAGTCATCGGAGCGTGCAATGACTTTAAGTTCGGTGTTGGCAATTGCTTCTCCAACTGAGTTGCGAGCAATTACTTCAACTTTTCCAGTGTCGTATTGTCGTGTTTTTGGAACATCCAAATGGAACATTCCATCGTTTGTAAGCTTATAGCGAGACCCCTTTGAAAAGGAAAAGAAAAGAAATTATTGAACCTGTTTGTTTGCTGATCGACTGTGTGAAAGGCTTTCCAAGAAGCTTTTAAGCTGAATAAAAGCTCAAAAGCATAGAAAAGCTGTCTGCACTTTGTACAAAAGTTCTTTCTGAGGTGCAAAGTTCAAAGCATTTTTTCATGAGAGCTTGATAGGTCTTCAACCGCTCACTAATGATCACCGATCATGATCACAAACTCAAACTTACATGCACAACGGTGTGGCCATTGATCAGCCACATAACTCGTGGACGTGGATGTCCAGTGACACGAACACAGAATCTCGCACATTCGCCTTCCTCAACAGTTTGTGGTTCCAATTTGCTGACAAATGTTGGTGCACATCTGGGTTTGGCGTCAATATCGATCTCCTCCGGAACACTGCAAATAGCTTCTTGTCAGTACCAACAAACTCAGGAGTTCAGCAGTTCAATAAAAAAACTTACACTTGCCAAGATGCTTCCATCTCTCTGATTCTTTCAATGCTGTTCATGTAGCTTGGAACTTGTGAATCATACACAATACCAGGCTTTCCGCTGGTCTTGATAATAGCTTTAGTTTCGTCCATGCCATACAAGTTGGTAGCACGGCAAACATACTCACCGCTATCTTCGGGGTAAACCCATCCAAAGTTCATGGCCACGTAGCCAAAGTCGTAGATTGGCATAAATCGGTTTTCTGTAAAAAAAGTAGTTTTCAGTTGCAACTAAAATAAACTCCAAATTAAACCTCATCAGCGACTTACTGTGCAAAAGTGGTTTGCCATTGAAGAACCATTCAACCTTCATATTTGGATCACCTACTGGTGCCAATTGGCACTCAAATTTGGTAGCTTGCATTTCAACCAAAGTTTTCTGGTCCTTAATCTGGGTGACAAAACGTGGTGGTTGCTTGCGATCAGGATCGAAGAGATCATCTTCGGTCAAGTGAACTTCAGATGTGTACCTCTTGATGGCTGCTTCCATTTGTGTGATAGTTTCATTGCGTTTCATGCCCCTCGGCACCTGGTTTTGCAGGACAATCGATGGTTGTTCTGCAAAGAAAAACAAAATTAACGAATACCTTGCTGATAGACAAAAAAATATCCATACGTTTGCAGCTGATGGTGGCTTTAGTCCTGTCCTCGCCAAAGTCATTTACAGCACGGCAGGTGTACTCGCCAGAGTCCTCAGAGTAGACATACAAAATGTCCAAAGAAACAAAGCCCATGTCGTGGATTGTTCGGAAACGGTGTCCAATTGGAATCAGCTTACCATTATGGTACCATTCAATGCGAAGTCTTGGATCTTCTTTAGGTTCGACTTGACATTCAAAGCGAATTGCCTCGGCCTCTTCAACCGTGACTGAAGCAATATCGGTGATGAACTTTGGAGGTCCGAATGATGTTTCGATTCTCGGTGGCTCTGCAACAATGCGTCCACGTTCAAGTTCTTTCAATTTTTCAGCGGTCATACTATCGGGCAGTTGTGTATCGTAAATAATATTGCTCTTGCCCTTGCAAGTAACCTTGGCGACGGTTTGAGCTGTTCCCCATTTGTTGGTTGCTCGGCAAATGTACTCTCCAGAGTCACGAGCGTAAATGTAATCAATGTCCAAGGCAATGAAACCAAAGTCATTCAACATATGCACTCTCGATCCGGTTGCCAATGAGCGTCCATTAAAGAACCAATCGATTCTCATAGTTGGATCACCGACTGGCTCAACACGACAATCAAAGTGTATTGGTCCACCCTCTTGCACATCAAGGTTGTCCTTAATATCTTCAGTGAATTTTGGTGGATTTGGTTGTTCTTCATCAATGAAAATTTCTTCACGCTTGTGCAAGCTCTCTTCGAGCTTTTGCAGGCTTTCAGTACCACTGCGGAAGTTCGATGGCAGTTGTGGTTCCATGATGATGCCTTGGCGGCCACGGACTTGAAGCTTGCATGACACTGAAGCCTCGCCGTGTTTATTGGTTGCCTTACATGTATACAGACCTGAATCACGCTGGTAGCATCCAGCGATTTCAAGGATAACAAATCCAAAGTCGTTGATGGTCTTAATGCGGGAACCAGCCCACAATGCCTTACCATTGTGGAACCACTCGACGCGCATGCTTTGGTCGTTAACTGGTTGCAAACGGCACTCGAAGTGGGCCAACGAGTTCTCGGTGATAACCATGTCAAATGGAGTTGTAACAAACTCTGGTGGCTTGCCAGAGTCATCTTCCTGAGGATATTCGGGGCGTAAAACACCGAGTCCTTCGAGCTCAGCAATGCGGTCGATGGTGCCTTCCATGCCCTTGGGTAGCTGTGATTCCATAATGATGCTGCGTTTGCCTTGAATCTTCATGGTGGCAGTTGTTACGGCTTCACCATACTCATTAATGGCACGGCATGAGAACTCACCAGAATCTTCTGGATAAACAGGGGAAATCTCCAGAATGACAAATCCAAAGTCGCAGAATGTACGGAAGCGAGAACCAGCTCGCAAGGGCTTGCCATTCCAGTACCATTCTACCTTCAACTTAGGATCGTTGGTTGGTGTAATGCGTGCCTCGAAGTGGGCGTTTTCACCCTCACGTAGGTTGTCGATATTGGAAAGTGGTACTGTGAACACTGGAGCTTTGCCGCGTGTTTCTTCGACGGTTTCATCACGTGATCGGACCAGGGAGTATTCCAAGTTCTGGATCTTTTCCAAGCCTCCTTCCATGCCCTACAAAAATAAAGAGAAAAAATTTAGTTAACTTTGGTTCTTGGAGAAGAGCTCGGTCCAAAAACTTTAAAAGAAAAACAAGAAAATACTTACTCGCGGCAGTTGCGAGTCCAGGATTAAGCTAGCCTTTGATGAGCACTTCAGTGTGGCCTTAGTGACGTCCTCGCCGTACTTGTTGTAAGCACGACACTCGTATACTCCGGAGTTCTCTTCATAGCAGTAGAGTATGTCCAGAATAACAATACCGAAATCGTGGAACGTCCTAAACCTGTGTCCATGTGGCAGTTTCTTGCCATTGAAGTACCATTCAACCACCAACTCTGGATCGGTCACTGGTGTGAGGCGAGCCTCAAAGTGGACACTTTGTCCCTCAACTAGTTTGACGGCATCGTTGATCTGAGTAAGGAATTTAGGTGGTTCTCCTGTTGGTGTAGATGGGCCACGTTGGTCACCCATTTGTGGACATTCAAGCTCCCGAATCCTTTGCAGTGAATCAGGTTGAAGGGTGTCTGAGAAGACGCCACCACGTCCACGGCAGTTCAATGTAGCGCGAGTGAAGTCTTCGCCATATTTGTTCCAGGCGCGGCAGACGTACTCACCGCTGTCATGATCTTGCAAGTAAGCAATATCCAACAGGACGTATCCAAAATCAGATACTGGTTTGATGCGGTTTGAGTGACGCAAAAGTTTTCCGTTGTGGTACCATTCCACCTTCAGCTCAGGATCGTTGACAGGAATTAGTGTGCATTCAAAGTGAGCCGATTGTCCATCCTTGAGGCCTTCCAAGCTCTGAATGTGTGTGGTGAACCTTGGTTTTTGTCCCTTGGGCTTGTCTACACAACCCAATTCAACGTGAATCTCAGCAGTGCCCCATTTGTTGGTGGCACGGCAGGTGTATGTGCCAGAGTCTTCTATCTTGGTACCCAAAACTTCTAGGGCGACCATGCCAAAAGCATAAATTGTGCGGAAGCGATGTCCAGCGTCAAGTACTTTTCCGTTGTAGAACCACTCAATGACCATAGTCTGATCACCGGTTGGTACAAGATTGGCCTCGAAATGAGCTATCTCACCTTCGCCAATGTCCACGATTGACACAAACTCTGTTGTGAAGCGAGGAGCTTGACCAGCGTCTGGTGTCTCTGGCTTGGTTCCATCCTTTCGCAGGGATTCTTCAAGGTCTTGGATTTGTTCCAAGCCTTCGGCACCCTTTGGATGTTGGGTTCTTTCGATGATGCTTTCCTTGCTGCTGCAGAATATGGTTGTTTGGGTGAATGCTTCACCTGACCTATTGTATGCCTTGCAGGTGTACATGCCTTGGTCGCGTTCATAGACCTCGATGAGGTCCAAAGTGACAAAACCGAATTCACTGGTCATCTTGAACCTTGAACCGTGTTGCAAGAGTTTGCCATTGAAGTACCATTCGATGAATAGATTTGGATCTTCCTTTGGTTCAACATTTCCTTCCAGATGCAGTGGTTGTCCTTCTGATAAGCGGAACTCTGGACTGAGTGGCACGGTCCAAACGGGGGCGGGATAGGCTTGCTCTGGCTGGGCGTCCTTTGGTTTGCCTTTGTTTGCAAGAGCTTCCTCAGTTTCCTGGACGGCTTGCAACCCAGCGGTTCCTTGAGGATGTTGAGTTTCAAAGAACATGGTCTTGTCGCTGGTGCATTTGAGAGTTCCAGATGTGGTAGCGAATCCCTTGCTGTTGGTGGCCTTACATGTGTAAATTCCACTGTTTTCTGCATAGCAGCTTGTCAGATCCAATGCACAATAGCCAAAGTCGTAAATGCTCTTGAACTTGGCTGCGGCTGGCAATGGGTTGCCATTGTAGAACCATTCGATGGTCATAGTTGGATCACGGGCTGGCTCAACATTGCATTCGAAACGAACACTCTCGTTCTCTTTACACTCGATGTTGTTCAAATGAGTGATAAAGACTGGAGATTCGTATACCGGCTCTGAAGCTGCCGGACGTCCCTCCTTTGGTGCTTCGAGGGCGTCAATACGTGGCAATGACTCTGGATGAAGTGAGTCTGCCATCAGCCAGTGACGATCTTGAATCTTGAGCGAGGATGTTGACACTGCTTCGCCAATCAAGTTGGTAGCTTTGCAAGTGTAAATGCCGGAATCGTCGGCACGAAGTCCATTGATAGCCAGATTAACCAAACCAAAGTCGAATGTGCTGCGGATGCGAGCACCGGTGGTGAGAGTAATTCCGTTCTTAAACCACTCTATTCTTAGGTTGGGATCAGCTCTAGGCTCTACTTGAGCTTCCAAGCGAACATTTTGTCCCTCAGACAGTTTGTCAAAGCTTTGCAAGTGTGTAGTGAATACAGGTGCTTGTTGTGGTGATGTATCCACAAACATGTCTGGAACACGATTCATTGCAGCTTCCTTCAAACGGATAGCTTCCCAGGATTCTGGAATGAGTGGCTCTCCAGCGATTGACGACTTTGTCTTAACCTTCATGCCGGTTGAAGAAACGGCTTCACCAGCTGCATTGTAAGCCCTACACATGTACATGCCAGAGTCTTCCTTAACCACCGAATTTATGTCCAAAGTGACGAATCCGAAGTCATGAGTTGTGCGTAGACGTGATCCCATCTGAAGTTCGACTCCATTGACGTACCATTCGAATCGAAGAGTTGGATCTCCGACTGGAACAACACGAGCTTCGAAGTGAGCGTGTTGTCCCTCCCATAGCTCTGATGGTCCACTGAGTAACTGGGTGAAGATTGGCTTTTCGAACATTCGTTCCGGTTCTTCTGGCCTTGGAGCCGTTGGTCGCTCAAGCTGGTGAATGCGTCCAATACTTTCTGGATGCTGGGTGTCCATTTGAATACTTGCCTCAGAAATGACACGCATGGAAGCCGTTGTAACAGCTTCTCCTAGAGGATTGACCGCACGACACATGTAGACTCCTTCATCTTCCTTGCGAATATGAGAAATGTCCAATGATACAAATCCAAAGTCGTGTTGCTTAGTGATTCTCGAACTGTCTTCGATGATTTTTTCGTTGCGGTACCATTCGACTTTGAGATTGGGATCACCCACTGGAATGAGGCGAGCTTCAAAGTGAGCGGTCTGAGCTTCATTGATGCGATCGATGTTTTGAAGCGGCTGAGTGAATACTGGACGTTGACGTGTTTGTGGGCCTTCGACTTCCGGCCTATGGAAGGGAGCGTTGGACTCAAGCTGACGAATCTTTTCGAGACCTTCTGGATGTTGTGTTTCGGAGAGAATCCCACCAAATGGAATCACTCGCAATGAGGTCGACGAAGTGCATTGTCCCAAGGCATTAACAGCCCGTACGGAATATTCACCGGCGTCTTCGGCAACTGCATGGGAAATATCCAAAGCGACATAACCAAAATCAAAGGTGATATGGAATCGCGAAGCCGATGGCAAAGGCTTTCCGTTGTGGTAGAACTCAATACGTAGGTTGGGATCGTGAACAGGTTGAACTTGAGCCTCAAAGTGAGCAGTCTTACCTTCGTAGATTTCTGTGTTTCCACGAAGCTGTACTGTGAAATGTGGTGGACTAATTGGTAGATCGTCGATGTCTTGACGGCTGGGCGCACATTTTGCTTCCAGTTTTTGAATCTTTTCAAGAGCATCAGGGTGTTGAGTGTCCAAGATCATACTGCGACGGTTGAGAACACGGACGTTGCATGTGTTCATTGCTTCGCCGAGAAGATTAGTAGCCTTGCACATGTATGTACCGGTGTCTTCACCATAAGCGTAGAGAATATCCAGAGCCACATAGCCAAAGTCGTGGGTTGTCCTGAAACGATGGCCGACTGGAATGGCCTTACCGTTGCAGAACCACTCGATCTTCAAGTTTTGATCGTTGATGGGCTCTACACGGCACTCTAAATGTGCATGTTCTCCTTCCTTAAGATGCTCCAGACTGGTCAAAGGTGTCAAGAAGACGGGTTTCTGTCCCTTCTCCTCTATAATCTTAGCCTTGGGTTGTTGGTAGCTCTCCAGCTGGCGAATCTTTTCCAAACGTTGCTCATCCATAGTGTCGAGCACTAACGTAGCATTTGCTGGATAAGAAAAATAAAAGGTTTGAATCAGATTCTAAGCTTAAGAAAAACAGTCTTAACTTACCTGTGACGTTTACAGCACTTGTCGTAACAGCTTCACCGACAGCGTTCTTTGCTTTGCACATATAGGTACCAGTATCTTCGGCATGAGCGTACAAAATGTCTAAAGCGACAAATCCGAAGTCGTATGTAGTCTTGAAGCGATGGCCAGTTTGGATGGGTATGCCATTGCAGTACCATTCAACCTTCATCGTTGGATCATTGACTGGAGTAAGAGTTGCTTCCAGATGGACTGGTCTACCCTCGTTGACATTAGCGTTGCGAAGGGGACGTCCAAATTGTGGCCTCTCAGCCATGTATTGCTCTTCATCAACCTTGCGCTGGAAACGTGAGTCATCCTCAAGATATTGGATCTTTTCAAGAGCTCCTTCGTGCTGAGTCTCACGAATGATTGAAGACCTGGACTGGACATTCAAGTTGATTGATGATACAGCAGTTCCAAAGTTGTTAGTTACACGGCAGGTATATTCGCCGCTGTCCTCGGAGTAGACGGTTAAGACGTCCAAAGCTGCAAATCCGAAATCGTAGGTGTTTCGGAAGCGATGACCAGTTGTCAGTGGCTTTCCGTTGTGGAACCATTCTACCTTTAAGTTTGGATCGGGGTATGGTTCAATACGACATTCGTAGTGAGCACTTTGGCCTTCAACCAAGTTGGTTGGCCCTATCAAACGAGTGATAAATCTAGGTGGTTGAGTGACCTCAATCTCCTCCTCTTCGCGGCGTGTGTACTTAGTGTGATCCTCAAGCTGGTGGATCTTGTGCATGGCAGCTTCATTAACAGTTTCCATTTGAAGAGCAGCCTTCGATTGAACGATCAAAGCGGCCGAAGTGACTGCTTGACCGAGCTCGTTGACAGCCCTGCAAGTATAGGTGCCTGAGTCTTCTGGGTTGACGTACTTCATGTTCAAGGCAACGTATCCAAAATCATGCATCGTTGTTACGCGGTTCGATGCTTCGATTGGTTGTCCATTATGCAACCATTCCACTGTTAAGTGAGGATCGCCAACAGGGATCAAACGAGCTTCAAAGTGAACGGCTTGATTCTCTGCCACCCTTACGTCCCTTACAGGCATAGTAAAGACCGGAGCTTGAGTGATGACCTCCTCCTGAGTGCTCATTTTCTGACGCTTAGCAGACTCTTCAAGGTACTGCAGGCGATGCAGGGCACCTTCGTGCTGAGATTCCATGTAAATGGACTTCTTGGTGTGAACAAGGGCGATGGCAGAAGTTACAGCCTCACCAATAGCGTTGTAAGCACGGCATGTGTAAGTACCAGCATCTTCTGGCAAACATGACATGATGTCTAGAGCAACGAAACCGAAGTTGTTGGTTTCAGTGAAGCGTGATCCTGACTTGAGAGGCATGTTGTTGTGATACCACTCGACCTTCATGGTTGGGTCAGAGACTGGAATCAAGCGACACTCGAAGTGAGCTCGTTGGTTCTCCTTGATATCGATGTTCTTCAGAGATGTTGTGAAGACTGGAGCCTGCTTGGTTGTCTCGTCGATTTCTTCGTGACGACGATACCTGGACTTGTCTTCCAAGTAATGGATTTGCTCTAAACCAGCTTCGTTTTGAGTTACGGTAACGATCTGTTCGCTACTGCGGCAAACCAACTCACAACGTGTTTCATCGTTGCCGACTAGATTCTGAGCTCGGGCTGTGTAAACGCCAGAATCTTCAGCGATAAGATCGACGATGTCAAGAGCGACATAGCCAAAGTCGTGAATTGGTCTAAAACGATGACCGATGGTGATCGGTCTGCCATTTTTATACCATTCAACCTTCAAGTTGGGATCGGTGACTGGTTCGATCTTGCACTCGAAGTGAGCGTGTGCGCCTTCACGCATGTTTCCTAGGTTCTTCGGATGGGTCAAGAACCTTGGACGAATATTCACAGTTTCGTCAATGTACTCCGAGCGCTTGTATCTGGAGGCATCTTCCAGATACTGGATCTTCTGTAGTCCTGATGCATTTTGGGTCTCTAAAACAAGATCCTTCTTGGCAATGATGCGAACCGAGCACGAAGTAACAGCTTCTCCTAGTTGATTGCGGGCTTGACAGGTGTAAACACCAGAATCAACTGCGTATACTCCGAGCAAATCTAATGCAACGTAGTCAAATTCATATGCTGGCCTGAATCGATGGCCAGTTTTACATGGCTGTCCGTTGACAAACCACTCGACGTGCATGGTTGGATCGCCAACAGGTTGAAGGCGGCACTCAAGATGGACGTTGGTGCCTTCCATTGTCTCGATGTTGTGTAATGGGCGCGTGAATTGAGGAGCTTGCATGACTGTTATCTCTTCAGCCACGTGATGGCGACGTCGAGAAGCTTCTTCAAGCATCTGAATCTGCTCCAGTGACATTTCGTTTTGGGTTTCTGTGACCACATCAGACCGGTCGATGATACGCACACAAGCCGAAGTGTGTGCTGAGCCGAGATGGTTAGTAGCACGGCAGGTGTATTCTCCTGAATCAGCGGCGATAGTCTGAACAATATCCAGAGCGACAAATCCGAAGTCGTAGTAGGTTCTGAATCTTGAACCAACAGTGATTGGGCGTCCATTTTGGAACCATTCAACCCTCATTGTTGGATCGCCCATTGGCTCAAGTCGGCACTCCAAATGAATATTCTTGCCTTCGTGCATGGGCTTTGGATCAGATAGTGGCTGGACAAATATGGGCTTCGACTTAGAAATCTCCTCAATATCATACTGAGGCTCAACGAACTTCTGGCCCTCCAAGTGGCGAGTTTTTTCTGCGAGACCGCGATGCATGCTAGATGTGTCAATACTGGAACGAGCTACAAAAACGAAAAAAATGAGGTTAATCAAAATTTCAAAACCTAATCTAGAGTCAACTTACTTTCAACTACCATCGTTGCCGACAATTGAGCTTCACCTAGCTTGTTCCTGGCTACCACAGTGTAGACACCAGCATCATCAGCACGAACAGCCGAAACGTCCAATGCGACATATCCGAAATCATAGTACGTTTGAATACGATTGGCCGACATAATGGCCTTTCCATTATGATACCATTCGATCTGCATAGTTAGATCGGATTGTGGCTCAACACGAGCTTCAAAATGAGCACGTTGGCCTTCTAAAATCTTGTTGGTGCCCTTCATGGGGCCCAAGAAACGAGGAATCTGTGTGACCCTGGTCTCTTCCTCTTCGCTGCGAGTATATCGCGATGAATCTTCCAGGTGTTGAATCTTTTGCATGCCACCTGGGTGTTGAGAATCGGACACAATTGCGTTCTTCGAGAGAACCGTCATATTGGCCGATGTCGTTGCCTGTCCAAGTGAATTGTAGGCTCTGCAAGTGTATACGCCAGCATCGTAGATTGTCAGCTGTTTGATGGTTAGTGCTACGTAGCCAAAGTTAAAGAAGGTTGTACTTCTTGAACTGGCCTCGAGAGGACGGCCGTCCTTCAACCATTCCACACGCATTGTCGAATCGCCAACTGGTTCTAAGCGGGCTTCGAAGTGAGCGTAGGCTCCCTCCCGCATATCCAATTGATCCTTGATTGGTGTCTTAAATACTGGAGGTCCAGTTGGTTCTGTGACCTCCTGTACGTACTTCTTGTGCTGGGACTTTTGGTATTGTTCCAGTTCCTCTACTTTCTCGATGTAACGTTGCTGTTCTGGAATACCCAGGTCAGCTGTTACCTGACTTCTTGAGATGATGCGTACAGTTGAGTTACTGATGGCTTCACCGACTCTATTGACGGCACGCACGGTGTACACTCCAGCATCTTCTGCTCGTAGGTGCATGATGTTAAGGGAGACGTAGCCGAAGTTGAAGATTGCAGTGATTCGTGAACTGGCCGTAATTGGGCGCCCATCTTTGTACCATTCGACACGCATTGTGGGGTCATTGACCGGAGTGAGTTGGGCTTCAAAATGAATGTTTTTGCCCTCTTCAAATTCACCCAAGTCGTGTAGAGGCTTAATGAAGGTTGGCTTCTGACTCATGAGCTCTTCTGTGCTCTCTTGGCGTGAGTATTTTGAGTAGTCCTCCAGCTGACTGATGTATTGCAGGCTGCTTGGATGTTGTGACCTCTGTTCGATCGACGGACGTTGAACGATCGTGAGAATAGCTCGAGACTCGGCTAATCCCATGGCGTTTGTGACGCGGCACATGTATTCACCACCATCCTGTTCGATGATAGAGAGCAGGTCCAAAGCAATAAAGCCAAATTTGAAGACTGATGTGGCACGGGAACCTAGAACAAAAGTCTCATTAGGTAAACATTCTTTTTGCTCAAAATAACATGACTTACTTGCAGCAAGTGGTCTTCCATTGAGGAACCACTCAACGACCATTGAAGGATCGCCCACAGGTTCGATGCGAGCTTCCATGTGGACGCGTCCTCCTTCGGTTTGTTGAACATTTTGCAGTGGTATGATGAATTGCGGTGGTGGATAGGCGCGGTCCTCCTCGCCGGGACGCAAGTGAGGCTTGGCACGCTCCACATGACGCAAGTAAATGATTTCTGGCCCAGGAACAGGTCTGAAAATTAAAGGTCGGAAAAAAGTTGAGAACACGAGTCATAACCGAATGTTCGTATAGCTTACTCTGGTTCGATGACTTTGGTGGGCCGTGGTAACTGTAGACGTCTTTGTTCTTGGGGCTGATCTCTGGGAGTTTCTAATACATAGAGTCTGGCGCGGTTCGCCGTTGATCCTGCAACATTTTGTGCAGTACACTGATACCAACCAGCGTCAGCTGGTGTTGCACGTGGTAGTTCCAAGCAAGTAGCTCCCCCATCAATGCCAACGAAACGTTCTTGTGTCGAGCTAATTTGCATACCATCCTTCTGCCATGTGATTCTTGGCACTGGTGTTCCAATAGCATTAGCACTTAAGGCCACTGGCTCTCCTTCGCGTACGGTGATTGTTTGGAAACGCTGCACGAACTGTGGTGCTACAACTTGCTCCTTCTCGAGTACAGTGAGTTGAGCTTCGATGGCTACTTCTCCGGCTTTGTTACGTGCCAAACATTGAACTGCACCAGCGTCATAACGACTCACGTTGGTGATCATCAGTGAATGGCTACCGGATTCGTTGACCAAAATCTTATGAGTAGCATCATCATTGACCATTTGACCATTGATAAACCAATACACCTCGGGATAGGGGTTTCCAGTGACACGACAATCAAATCGAGTCATTCGGCCTTCAGTAGCTTCACGATCGGTGAAAGCCCGAGCAAAATGTGGTGGCAAGGCTTTGCCAGCTTCCAACTGCTCTGCCATGACATCGACAGGCTTTGGCTCATGAGACGTTTCCGTAGCTGGTTCCACAGCCAAAACGGCTGACGATACAACACATCCTTGAGTATTTTCTACCAGCAGAGTGTAATGACCAGCATCTTGAAGATTGGCGTTCTTAACCCGAAGGGTAGCCATATTGCTGGAATACGAAATCTCGTGCTTACTCGATGGAACTACGCGCTGGCCGTTGCGGAACCATGTCAACCTTGGTTTAGGATTTGATCCGACCTTTGCAATGAACACAGCATCGGAACCTTCAACTAGCTTCGAATTACGAGGCTTGGTATTGATCTGCGGTGCGAAAGCAGGTCCAAGCGCACGATCCACTTCGGATGTTAGTTGGAAGTCAGACTCATATTGTGCTCGTCGCGTGATTGACTCTCTGAACGAAACTTCCCTGAGAAGTCTATACTCGAAGGTATCCACTCGGAACTCCTCCTCGATAGATGTGAAAGAGTAGCCATTGGTGTACATTGACTTATCGTGGGTTTGAATTGGCTGCAACACTGGCATTTGTGTGCCTTCTGGTTGAATGAAAACCGAACAGATTGCCTCTCCATATTGATTTCGAGCGCTGCAGGTGTATTCACCTTCATCGCCAGGCCCAATTTGATTGATGAGCAGTGACACTTCTCCTGTGACTTCATTATAGTTCATCCGATACTTATGAGACTCTAGAAGTGGTGCGCCCTTCCGAGTCCAAGTAACGAATGGCTTTGGATTGCCACGGAGCCTTCCTTCGAACATTGCATTCCCACCCTGAGCGAAACGGGCGTTGCGAAAGATTTGTTCGAAGACTGGTGGCGAAATGTCACCTTGGGCGTAGACGTGTGTCAGTGATGGCAGCATCTGATGTTGCATTGTGGTTGTACCACCGTGTTGCTGAACTGAAAGTACAAAGGGAGAACAAAATATTTTAATTATGAGTAACAAAAGAAATGTGTTTATTGTTTAATGCTACGAATTTTAAATAAGCCTGAAATAGACTTATTGCGAAACATTGGCATGTGATGAAGATTTTAATTAAAAATATCTGTCGTTAGTTTAATTAAACTTTGACATTCCGAGAACATGCTGATCTTTTAGCTTCAAAATTTCAAAAATGATAGAAACAGGCAGCTGACAAAAATATGTACCCTGTCAACGCCAAATCATTCTTTGGGATAAAACAACTGCTGCACTTAGTTTTCTGAGATTGAAACCATTTAGTGATAGAATCTTTAATAGTTTTTGATTGAATTTTGTTTAAATTTTGTTTTTATCAAGAAAGCATAAGAATTTTGAAACAGATCTAAGAAGTTGGAGTCTAAGGTGTTTCTCATATTAGGAGGACTAGCGAACTTTTTTTTAAATATTTTTGACTGAATCTACCGATAGGAGGGCTTTCACACAAGATGTGGTCAGCTGTTTCAATGTCTGCAAGACATAGACGACTTTTTCGCTGAATCAATACTTTTGAGATGCTAGTTTTTTTTTTTAAATAAATAGTGCGCACATCAAGTTTTTATTATGTTATAGAATAAAGTGCGTGTTTTAGGAAAACAGGAGAAGATTTTATAGGAGACACCGAAGTGCCCTGCTTTTGAACTTTTGTGAGTCACAACGCAGGGAAAGATAGAGTCTGGTGAAGCAGCCACATTCCGGTAGTGCGACTAAAACTATACTTCTGAAGTTGAACTCAAGGTAAAACTGATGGGCATTCCAGCGAAGCGGGTGTTGTGACTAAATTGGCTGTTTCACTAAAAATTTCTACTCTAGTTTTGGATGGATATAGGTTCTACAAATTGTAGTCAGTTCAAAAGAGGCAATAAATTTTCTGACTTCAAATATGTGGCCATTCCAACGAAGATCATCGCTTACACAGATACTAAGTACTGATAGCTTTTAGGTTTCTTTGATGGAGGTACCATAAACTGATAGTGGTAATATAAGAAACTACAGAAGATGTCACTGCTTTTTCGAAGCATTGAATTCTATTCTATATTTTTACTAACCCATGTTACAACGCTGTCAAGGTCTGAATTCAATCAGCTTATCATGCGGAGCCGGTTCTACATTAGGACAGAGACGTTAATTTGGAAACGAATGAAAGGCTGAAGACTGGGCTATCAGAGGATCAGAAGTTTCAGACAAGAGATGGTTTATGAAAATAAAGAAGAGAATCGTAAACAAAACGGAGCCCTGGGGCACACCAAGTTTTGGAAGGTGCGTATCAGACTTGAAACCGTGCAATATGATTTGTATTGAACTTTCTGACAGGTAGTTTCTAATCCAACGAAGGAGAGACTTATCGATATCTAAAGCGCTCGTTTTCTATAGGAGAGCCTGATGACAAACTCTATTAAATGCCTTCGAAACTTCAATCAAATAAATTGGTTTGGAATTGTTAAATGATTGGTTCCACTTTACGATGAGAGTTGAAAGGGCAGTGTCAATTCAACAAGTCTGTAAAGCGTCAAGTTAGCCCAACTCAAAAATTTATTTCAACAGCCTCTGTTATTAGACGGTGAATAAATTTGAGTATTCAAGATTACTTTTTATTGCGTAAAAAAAAAACGTAGGTAGCAATGGTCTATGAAAAAAACTTAAAAGTGTTTTTTTTCTATAAAGCGAGGGGTCTATCTCATTGTTTATGCACCAGGACAATACCTAGACAAAATTCAAATCAAAAACAAATAATTAAGGCTACATTCTTAGGAAATCTACAATTTTCTTGAAAGCCAGGAGTTTACGCCCATGTTTACATTCAAGTTAATTGCCTTGATAGTTTGTAAAAACTTATTCCCAAACTCAATTCTCTCAGTTTTTCAAAATTTGAAGCTTTTCACTGTATACCAGAATTACAATATCTATGCAAACTCATACGGCTATGCAGGTTAACTTTGGAGACACTCCGTCAAGGTTGGGTAAAGATCTCACAGAGACCTTTGATATCGACAACAGATGTGTTATTTTTTTATATCATTGTGCAAAAATCAAACGTCACGGCTTTTATTTGCCTACGCAGACGATAGGTTTGTTCGTTGAAGTCATGGGTTTGGCCTGTGTTCGCCACAAAGCGTTTTTTGAAAAACTTAAACTCGCCCTAAATGTCAAACTGAGTGTTTTTCGAGCACTGGGTTTGCTCCCAACCCTCAGTGACCCATGTCAAAAAAAGCTTATTGATTGGTCTGGTATGTTCGGTTTGGAATATGGATACCAAGTGTGGTGCGTGGTGCCCATAATACGCTTGTCACATTTCCCAAATAGAATCCGTTTAAAAACAATTTCTTATGTTTACTCTGCGTCATCTTAGAGAATTATTTTTATCTCCCTTCATATAGCTCGCGACTTCTGCTGATTGGTCTTAATACGCTTGAGGACAGGAGGTCCTCACTTAATGCTTCCTTTGTATTCAAACTTTTGATGGCTGATATGAGTTCACCTCATTTGCTTTTATTACTAAAAATAAAAGTGCCACTTCGGAAAAGTCGAAATTATAAAATTTTGCCAACAAATGAAACAACATTAAAAATTATTTGATTATTTAACCTTTCTCTCCTGTGTAAAAAATTGAACACTTATAATTCTTTTGTGGACTAAGTTCTTATAAATAAATTAAAAATTCAATGCTATATAATCTGAATAAACATTAAATATAATCTTTAATGTTTGATATTTATTAACAGTGAACAATTGTGATTCTGTAGTTAAAGTTAAATAAATAAACTCGTCCTTAGGTAGCCCTACGTTTTTACTGGGGCGAGTTCAGGTAACGAAAAGGGCTGTCATATTTCTGTATTTTTATTCAAATCACAGGCATGTTTAGTGATTACGTTGCTTAGCGTTTTTTTGAGAACCAAAAACCCAGGTTTCAACGAACGAACCTAATATTGACGTAATGGGAAAGAGAAATGTCATATGTGGCGCGAGCATTGAAACAAAAGTGGCAAAAATGGGTTTGACGGTTATTGATGGCTAAAACGAGGCATACGAGCATACCGCATCAAACAAAGGCAGATAACATCGACGAATTGGACAGGGACAGAACATCTCAATTGATAGTTCGAGGTAGTACAAAAAGGCTTCATCTACCTAGGATCGAGACACAAAATAATATCAGTCCAGAGATAAAATTGGGAATTACTTTTATCAATCGCTTCTACTTTTGGGTGAAATGGTAATTGAGGAATAAAACAAGAAAAAGCCAGTTTTATACTTTATAAGACCTTGATCATACCAGTCCTGCCACATGGCGCCAAGGCCGTATACTTTATCATCTAAAGCGGATGAGAAACCCTTGCTCGTTTCGAAAGAAAACTACTCCGAGTGGCCTTTGGTTCCGTTTGTGAAGACAGTGTATGGAGAGGAAGATTCAACAACAAATTGTATGAGCTGTACCGCGACATTAGCATAGCTAGAAGAGTATATGCTTCGCGAAACTAAATACTATGGCTGAGGCATGTAGAGCGGATGCTTTATTGAAACTAGAATTATATCAGCAATTAGTAGGCCTAAGACATGGATCAAAGCAAGTACGATATAGGTGCTTTCAGACGTGTCGCCGTCGGCGTAGTCGTCTAAATTCAATTCATAGCGAAACAAATTACTAGTGGGAAGCGGGAAAGTTCAAAAGTTGTCATCTTTTTGGCATCTCAAAAATCGAACTCCTTCAATGGAAATGAAAGATATGAATTTGGATTCCTCTTACTGAAACTATTCTAATATTAAATTTCGTCAAAGTTTTAGCCAGGGTACATAATCAGGCAAGCAATATAGGGTGTGGCTGCCAATACATACCAACAAGACCACTGAATTCTGAAACCATCTGCTTACATCACTTGTTTGTCTTTTTTGTAAAGGTAATATATTGCTTAGGGTCTACCTGTTGAGATTTTTTAATATATCTAAAAAGCTGGACAATAATTGGATCTGACTAGCCTTTTGGTTGACGCGAAGTTTTCATTGAATACTTCGAAGAAAATATATAATAAGACACTGAGTTGTGGTTTCAGTGTTGATATAATTAAATTTGATAAAATCTTTAAGGAAAGTATTTGAAATAACTTCAAATTCAAATTTCGAATTCAAATTTCAAACTAAACCACTCGCCTCGCAGTTATTCACCACCATACAGAGAGAGAAAAAGAGAGCGTGAAGGTCGTGGTGAAAATGTCAAATATTTCTTTTCATTTTCATTGTTTAACGAATCAAATCGGTTGTGGTCGTGTTGCTCTCGAGAAAAAAGGAATTTAATTTCTAAAATAATATTCCAATCTTAAATTCAATAGTTTATATATAGATTAGATTTGAAAATATAAAAATTTAGTATTTCTGTTCAAGTGAAACCAGTTTTTTTCTATTAAAGTCATTTTTGTTGCGATAATTATCTCTGTTCCTTGTCTTTAGTGTGATTGCTTTTTCGATAGTTTTTAGATTTGCCTTAAATTTGAGGGGGTTTTTGTGATGAAATCAATGAAAGTGTTAGAAATGTCTTAAATAAATTAGTTAAAGTATCTTTTTTTTTATAATTATTGCGCCTTTGATGGTCCTAAATTACCTAGTTTTGTTCGTTTAATTCCTGTGTGTGCATGTTTTTTGTTTTTTTTTGCATAATTGGCTAAGCAAGTGTGGTGTGTAAAATTCTCTAATGGCCGTTGAGTGCTTGAAGTTTAAATTTTTAAATTTTTGATATTTCAATTGTTTTTCATGGAAGAGAAATGCCAATGACTGAAAATTCATTGGATATTGGTGAGTGATTGAAGATTTTTTTGTTGCAATACCAACAGACTTAATAAATTCCACATATGCCGAGCTTGTGGCCTAGTAATTATTATGTTTGTCATCTATTGGACTTCGGGGAGATGTCGAAGGCTTGCAGACTTTTGTCTTTTGGGAGTTATACTGCCAATACCGACAATATCGAATTAGTTCTGATTGGATTTTCTAATTACTGAAAGCCAAACCGATTTCGATTTGAATACTCACTATGCCTATATAATAAAAACATTAAAGAAAAACAATTCATTGCCAAAGTCGACGTTCTATTTAAACTCTGTCAGGTAACTGAAAATGTTAAATATGCGAAGAGTGTTTCCTTAGCAGTATGGTTCGATAGTTGACGATGTCAAAATATGTTAAGGTTTCTGTTCAATTCATTGTGAAACATGAAGAAAATGAGCTAAGCAAACTAAAGAGCAGCGCTTCCAAACTTTAGAAGTTTGCTTTGCAAAAAAAAAAAATCTGTCCGCGAAGTTCACAGAGCACTTCATCGGTTTTACGGTCAACATAATCGACCAAGTGGACAAGCAGTTCGTGAAGTTATTGATTGTTGTCGATCTAGCTTTACTCTTTCCTACTCTCAACAAGACAAAGCAACGAGCGTTTACACTCTGAAATCATCATCGATCCTTATTTCTTTCGAAATTTGGAATGTATTGCTGTTGAGGTGATCGCCATTCACCGTTTTCGATCGCGCTATCGTTTTGCTTCCAAAACTTATTCAAGTTAAGTTCTAACAAGACATCAGCGCGTTTATTTGCAATTGATTGAAAAATCAATTTGGTGACAACTTTGTTTCCAGAAGTGCGTCTGTTAACTGGCTCTCTCGTTGATGTGACTTAACGCCTCTGGATTACCTTTTATAGGACAATGTTGGCTTATGCCGACAAATTAGCAGCTCTTGAAGTATTGAAAGCCAATGTTCAAGCTACCATTGACGCCATACAGTATTGGAAAAAGTCGTGAAAAATTGGAAAGATTGAATTGAGGCTTCTACATCTGCTTCCTTTTTCCGGCGTAACGAGCATAGTGATCTCGAAGGGATCACAGCTCTTACGCTTTACTGCTTCACACTAGTGATCTATGTACTTGTGGGATACGCCTTAAAATCATCTACCATATTGTAATGTATACCCAACATTTATACCAATTTCCTAATCGAAAACGTTTAACTGAAAACACAACTGGCAACACTATAATGGAATGGTATAATTGAAGACGTTGGTTGTGAGTGTGTGTGTGTGTGCAGAAATATACCGTGAGGGGAACTTGTCTAGACATCATGGTTCATAGCAAAACTACTAGAAAGCTCTCGATATTTCACACTTCTATATAAAGAGGGAGCTGACGCAACCAGAGGTCAGTTTAGTTTAGAAAGTGATAGTGTGAATATTGAATAAACGTAATTGAGTTGAGTTCAAATAAAAGTGGTAGAATTAAATTGAAAGATTGAGTTTTATTTTTGCGAACTAAGACGTTACAATATTATAAAAGTAGTAAACTCGTACCAATTATACTTCCGTCTTGTATTATTATTGTAAGTTTCCAGGCTCTTAAGAAAACATACGTTTGAAATGAAAAGGCTTAAATCGAATTGCATATATGTATATTCAAAAATTTACATTGTTCAAAATGTAATATTTTAATTGGTTTTATGTTTTTCAGGTATTCGATGTTGTGAATAAAAGAAAGTATAGTTTGGCTACTTGATTTTGGGTGAGTACAATTTATTTTATACTGGCTTACAATGTATTATGTATTTGCTTTTTTTATTTTTTTTTAGTATTGCACGTATATTGTTGTACTTAGTCTTTATTCAAGCATTAATGCATTTTTACTTTCTTTTTAAAGAATTTGAAAAATAGTTTTCGAGAGTTCCATTATGTGACACTGACATTGAATACCTATTGTTTATATATAGGTACGAATATACAGTTGTCTTAGAAAAGAAATCACGAAAGGCCATTTTGGCCATAAAAAAACCATTTTCAATGTGTATTCGTGAACTAAGTCGAAAACTTAATATTTTGATTGAAAAGGCCGCATTTGCTCGTCGTCTTGATAAATAACTTGAGGTGCTCGTGACATAGGGGTAAGCATACCTCCTTGTTAGATTAGATCGGAGTATCGAAGGCCGTAATTGTAAGGAAGTGAGAAGTATACGAAGGATTTGTAAGTTTCTGCATTGGTACCGTCTGTTACAAGAAGTCTACAAGTCCTGCGAGAATATTTACAGTTCTATAAAAAGCACTTCCTGATTAAGCCGTTAAGGATCGACTCTAAAATTGGAAGTTCACTTCATTTGCTTATTAGTTTTGGAAAAGTTCTCTAGGTTCCAGTCCTTCCTTAGCTTGTTCTGCTCACCTAGTTATTTTTTTAATTCATGTTTTGGAGAACTCATGTTGTGGCAGGAGATAGTTCAAATAAAATTCACTTTGATTTTATTTACACCTAAAGAAATTGTCTAAAATGTTTTTCCTAATCTTTGTCATTCAATGGACTTATGATAAGAGGGAGAGATGTGATATTTTTGCCGAAGAGGAATAAGAAGAATATACTCTATTTATATCAATCCCATTCTACAATAATATGAAATTGAAGTACATAACTATAGTGGTGCTTGTCATAGTTTTCATGTCTGCCTGAGTTCGAGGTTCCAATGCCCGAAACATAAAACTGTTTTCCCACGAGTGTTGTCTTTAGCGTTAAAATGCTTTTTTCAACGAGATTTCCATTACTATGGTACGCCAATCTTTTTATTCAATTTTATTTATTAATCGTCTTTCTCGAGAAATTGGCAAGTCCACTGAGAGTAGTTACACAGACATGAAAAACGACTTCCAACATAACCGTTCGGAATCGGCATAATGGTTTCAAAGCTCTTCAAAGGTCTTACTTATTTTTTATAGAACTAGCAGAGTAAGATAGAAAGCATTTTTTTATGTAGTTCAAAGAGTTTCATTGCACCACCTTATTTATGTTTATTCATTCATTTTTTTTACCATAATTATAAATATTTATTTATTTATTTATTTATTTGTTATCGATAACATATTAAAATACATTATTAATAAATATTGAACAAGAGCACTAGCAGCGTAGACTATCGGCTCTTTGATTAAAATTAGGAAGATTTATAGTTTTATTTTAAGTAAAAGTAAAATTTTGTTAATAGAGTCTATGTTTTTAGTAGAAGTATCCTTTAACAGATCTAAGATATTATTAAATGAGAATTGTGCCTTTATTAAGTCTGATGATAATTATAAATAAACGTAAATTATTTCAAGTAAGAAGACACAAAATTGAGTTGATGCGATTTTAACGGAAAATAGAAACTTTCTATTAGAAATTTGGTAAAGCTATTCCCCGCCCTTCTAAATCTTCAACTTCAAACTGATATTTTTAGAAAATGTTTCCTCCAATTTCTTGATATTCGGCATAGCTTAATTATTGTTATCATAGCATTGGCAAAACGAGGGCAAAACGAAGTATATGTTGTCATCGAACAAGGACACAGAACATCGACGAATTGGACAAAACGTCACAATAGAAAGACATAACTTCGAGGTTGTACAGGACTTCGTCTACCTATAGGATCCGCTATAGACCCGGAAAACAACATCAGTGCGGAGATCAAACGGAAATGAGCTCGCCCGAAATCGAAGTCGTTACAGAAGGATATTGTAATGCCCACCTAAGTAAGTAAGCATTGGAATGTTTGATGAATTTTGAGATAGTTCCACATTCAAAAGATTAATTAAATTTTCAGCATTAAAACGCCCTTTATATTTGCCTCAAATGATCAAAATTAAAGTACCTACATGGAAAGTGTTTTTATTTTGAAAGCTTAACTTATTTTTTATTTATTTGAATGTTTCTCATTGAAATAATTAAATCCTCTTAATAATTAAATTCTCTTAGGATACTGAAACAAGAAAGAGATGATAAGACCCTGACAATATTTTGAGTTCAATTTGAAGACCAGTTATTTATTTCAATGAAATCCAAAAATTTGTTCTTGGTTTTCATTTTTTTTCACCAACAGCAAGTTCTTAATTCACGAACTCGTAACCAAGGCGGATTAAATTGTAGAAAAAGTGATGTATGTAGATCACAAGTTTTCAAAATTCTTGTTTCACAGAAACTTGTAATTTAAAAATGTGTTCTTACATATTATTGAAGGCCATGCTGAAACCATAAATCTGACCAAGCAAAACATTATTAAAAAATCATCTCTTTGGCTGATATCGCTGTTGGGTCATTCCAGCGAAACCGACACCGTACGCATAAAAAATAGATAACTTAATTTATATTTAAATCCATATCTGGAGAATAGAACATTATAAGTTCTTATGAAATGAGAAGATTACTGAAGTAACATTTAAATAATTCATTAAAGAGCTGAATTTAAAAAAAAAACTTTATACACTTGTATGGCCAAATATTACTCCTCCCACCCGCAAAAAAAGTACTGTCCCACCCGTCACAAACATTGAGAAAATTATACTAAAACGTAATCTGTACAATATCAGGGGCCATATAAAATTAGGTTGTTTAACAAAGTTAAAAGTGTGACGGGTGGGACATCAAATTACTTCTCCTTTGCGAGTTGACTTATACCATTCGCAATAGGCAAGAAACTATTGCCTATTGTGAATGGTATAAGTCAACTCGCAAAGGAGTAGTAATTTGATGTCCCACCCGTCACACTTTTTATGCCATCAATTTCTCATTATAATAATGATTTCTTCATACCTTTTTCGATGGTACAATATGAAGTGACTATTCAAGTATGTGAAAATGTCATATTCAGTACCAAATCGTTGCCGTTTGACAGAAATGAAGCAAAGTGTAGGCAAAAAATGAGTATAAATGTCCCACCCGTCACAATTGAATGACCCTGTTGCTATTTCCTTGTCACAAAAACATTTTTGCTATAAAAGTGAAGAGGGAACAAACTTGCAAGAAAAACTGCACGTAAACGTTCACCTGTAAAATTCTTACAAACTAAAGAATTTTTTTTTCTTTTTTTTCCCCTCTGGTGGAATGGAAATCACAATTAAGTTTCATGTTAACAAGGTTTCAACTTGTAAATTACAACTATGAAAAACTTCCCATTGGAAAATTGTAAACAGCATTTTGTTGAGGCAACACTAACCAAAAATGTACAAACTTAGTCAGAAAACGGTTGCAATTACTGATTTGCAAGTAGGTAGAATATGTAACTCCAAAGGTTCTTCAAAAACTAATTACCAGCCTGATTCTGGTAAGAAATCTTGAGTCACAATATAAGGACCTTCTGAAAACCACATCCCAATTTGAATGGAAAATTGTGACTTGATTGGGGCGTTGTGACTTGTTAGGTATCAGTGATGTCTGGCAGAATCCAGCTGTAAGCCTTCTGTATTCAGAATAATAAATTTAAACAGAGAATCAAATAGTTGATCCACGTCTTCATAAATAAACGTGCAATTGAAAACACGCTTAGTGCTTCTTGAGTGGATTCTCACTTCAAATCGAGAAGTGGCTGTCACTTCTCAGAATCATGAGAAGCGACCTTTTAGCACTAATGGAATGGTTTGAATGAGAAGCGAAGTTTTGCAATGAATAGCGATATTAGTTTTAAGGGGACTCGGGACAAGAAGTTGATAAATAAAACGAGGAAGAGGTTTGCATTCAATTTTGTTTTTTTGCTGAAAAGCATGGAAAAGATAATATTTGCAAAATTCAATCAACAGCACCTTTATTTGGACTAACGGTTTTATTTGGCTACAATTGAGTTTCATTATTTCCTTTTTTCTCGTGTAGATTTACCTCAATAGCAAATAATGTTTATTATGGCTGTTTTGAATGAAGCTTTCAACATTATCCACTGTTACAACCAAACAACTGAAAAAATGGCGACATAGGTTTCCGGTCGAAAGTTGTTGTTCGAATTTATCTTTTGGACTGTTCGCCGCAGTTGACTCTCTAGTTCTACTCTGTGCTCTATTTTGAAGAGGATTAAGGATTGATTCTAAAGGTGCGCCCACACCATGCCTGGTGGCCATCATATAAATTTATTTCGATTTGTATTCGAGTCGTCTTTCGGTTAGAATGATTGCCGATCATCCTACAGAGGGCGTTTGTTTTTTTCTCTTACTGTAATGCAATTCAATAAGCTGCAACTAAAGCTCTCACAAGTTTGCAAAAAAAATAATATTTGAGTGCGAAATAGAAGGTGGTCTCAAAAGAAAGCTAAATTTGCTTAGCTAACTGTGAGAAGGCTTGGGGGTGGGGAATATGCCGTCGAGAGATTTAGAAAATTTTATATTCAATATTTTATTCGGATATTCTATTCGGTGGTACCCGTGGTGTGATGGATAGCATGTCCGCCTGTTAGTCCAGAGGTTCGAGTTCGAATCCCAACAGAGGCAAAAATGTTTTTTCCACGGGTATCGCCTTTCGCGAGGAATTGGCAAGTCCAGAGTTAGTATTCATTGCCATAAAAAACGCTTTCTCGATTAGCCGTTCGGAACCGGCAGAAAATTGTAGGTCCCGTCCATTCCCTCACAAGGCATGATTGTGAGAAATGCGCTAGGCCCAGGGGCTCCTCGCTCTGTTGCGCCACCCTATTTATTTATTTATTTATTTATTTTATTCGGAGAGAGACTTGAATAAGACGTTTTATTATACAACGGCATCAGTTCCATGGAAGTTTTATTACAAGAAAATCAGTTTCTTCTCCGAACTGCTGCCTAGAAGACCCACTGCCATAACCAGATATCTGTGTATATGAAATTTCCTTTCCTTAAAGTGTTAAGTGCTTCTAAAAACTTTTTTTTTTTGCAACCGAAGAATAAACAAACAAAATCATTTTGTGAAAAATATGAAGCACATTTCCTTGCGAAATATAATTTCAACCACTAGTTTGTAAACATTTTTCATTATTTGATTTTTTTTAATTGCAAATTCCATTTGCAAAAATAAACTGATCTGCTGTTTTCGCACATTCGTGCGATTCGTCTGCATGTGGTTGTTTCTCTTCGCAACCGCTATTTTTGGATAACGCGAATCCATTCCAAAATATTCAATGAGATCACATTACATTATACGCCTTATTCAGAGTAGATCCATTCAAAAGAATTTGTGTTTCTTTTTTCAATTTCCACAGTAAAAAATGAACGAAAGTGGATAATGTATGTGCAATGTGCAAGTGCATGTATGTGTCATAAGAGTACCTTCTTGGTCTGATTAGGCCATTGAGCAGCTGCAACTGGTCTTTCCCGAAATAGTCAAAGTCACGTACGATTGCCTATGTGCTTGCTTGTTTGAAAGATTTGCAGTGATTAAATATTTATCTGTGATTCAACGTCTGGCCTGATGCCACAGTAAGGTGCAGGTATTGACAACAAACTACAAAGTTCTTAGGCAGGTACACTAAAAGTCATTAATGCAAGTGGAAAAATGTAATATTCCTTCTATGGAAAAGTTGCTTTTCCAATTTATTTACGTCCACTTACGGTAGTTGATGGAGTTGTTGTTGTTTACTATTTTATGAAGCTTGCTGCTTTGTGGCTTTAACCTACATTTGGCGTTGGGCTACTAAATGTTGTTATCTTCTTGATCATAAAGTTGGTTGATTACAAAAGTTTGTCCTTGACTGATTCACAAAATTGAGATTTTGCGGAAAATAGAAATGTCACTATGCCAGATATGTTTTTTTTTTATTCTTTTTAAGGATGATGTTGTTCAAGATGTCTGTTCTTTCTTGGAAAACAGTAAGAAAAAACGAGCGATTATTTAAGGTTTGTGAGATCAGACTCGATCGTAAAGGCCGTTGAATTTTGAGTTTAGGGTAGGGTTGAGAGTTAAAAATCAAGAAAAAGGAGACAATAGGTACTATAGTTTTCTATGTGGTAACTGTTCGAAAAGAGGTTGTGCTGATAAATTTAACGCCAGGGAAAAAAACAAAGACATTTTTTTTCCTTTACTTGTTCCCGTGTTGTAATGGTTGGCATGTCTGCTTGCTACGTGAGAGGTTCGAGGTAAGAAGCCCACCAGAAACATAAAAAAATGTTTTTCCACGGGTACCTATTGACATTTTCTCCTAGAGTAAAAACAATGCCATGAAAAGTGTTTTCTTACTTAGCCTTTTCGAAATTGGGATGAAATCTTAGGTCTATGAAATGAGTTGGGTTCTGAGGATACCATGGTCTTGTTGTGCGACCCTGTTGATCTATTTTGTGTTATCTTCTTTAGCTTTCATGTTTTTCATATCATATAATCGACCATCCGTGACTAATGCCCGAATTGAAGATAATGCAGGTCGTATTCTTCGGAACTTCCCTGGTCTTGATTATCCACTCATCTCTTCCAGCACTTGTCATACGTGCACTTTTTTCTTACTCAGCCCAGACATTTTAGTTTAAAATTCAAATAAATGTAAATTTATTTGATTTGTAAACAAAAATTAAATAAAAAAACCGAGCGTTTGGATTGGACACTCCTAGTTCAGGGTCATACTGATGTAAGGCCGATGAATTTTTCATTCCCGTGTTTGCCTTAAGCTTTTATATTTTCTAACACTTTCTCTCTCAGTCGCATCTTAGACGGAGAGATTTAATTATCTAAAAAGGTGTTTAGCTTTCTGCATCGTTGGTCGTGCAGATCGAAATGACTACCTACTTTAGCTGATAAGTGGTAGTGGTAGTAGAAAGTCCACTATGAACTTAGTTAGTTGCCCAAAAATGTTTGCGAAAATTTAACAGGAAGTCCCACTGTTGGGCTGATAAAAATATGATTTGAAAAAGAAACGTCGAAAAGACTCAGTTCAAGAATAAACAAGATCGTTTGAGAAAAGTTCATTTCGAAGATCAAATCGACAATTTTTGCATGGTAAACCGCTCGTATTTTGTTTTATTATAGAAAAGAGAAAAGTAACAGAAAGTTTGTTGCAGCATTAACACCCAAAGAATTTTCTTATCACGCAATCTCTTTATGATCGCTATCAATTCTTTTCTCTGTTTCGATCTTTCGTGTTGGTACTTCTTCATTTTTGTTGGTCTATTCTCCATTCTCATTTTTTTAGTTGCTCTGAGAAAAGAATCAACACCCACCTGTTCAGAAAGAGTAGAGAATTTCCACAAACAGATGATTTGAAGAAAACCACAAGGATTCTCAAATGATTCTCCCTCTCTCATGGAACAGGGAAATTTGTGAGAGACATAGGATTTTTCAAATGTTTCTCCCCTCTCTCTCTCTCGCTGGCTTTCTCTCTACTTCTTGCTTTCTCTCTCTCTCTGTATGTTTATCTCTCTCTGTATCTTTATCGCTCTCTCTCCTCTCTTTCTCTATCTCTTTTTCGGGATGGGAAATTTTTGATATATGTGAGATTAGATTTTCAACAGGGACATTTTTACTCTGCATATGCACACAGATGTTTCCATTTTCCAATTCTATTTCTTTTTCTTAAGAATATTCTCAGAAAGCTCTTTAGTGATGCACTTTCAGTTTCTAAATTTGTCTTTCACTGAATATCATCATGGTTTACCTTTTAAAAATAAAATTGTGAATCACTGTTATTTTAAATTTTTTAATATGATTAATGTGATGTGTCAGAAAATTTTTCGAGACGAAGTATTTTAAGAAACACCGGTTGTGATCTGTTTGGCTTCACATTCGTACTTTTTTTCATCCCAGTAAGGATATTTGATACTTCAATAGCGCAATTTGATGTTTTTTGGTCGTATATGTCACTTTTATGGGTTTGAATGATATTTTACACATGAGAAGGACAAATAGGCAGGATTTTTTTTAGTAATTTTATATTCACTGTTTTGAGAGTTTTGACTTGTTAACTTATCGCATGATTCCTCTTTTTTTTTCTTTCTTTAGATGACGCTATGTCCTTATGTGACTTGAGGGCAACTGTTTGTTTGTGTACTCTCATTTCCTTGTGCCAGACATTTTTCGGCCTACTTTTCTTCTTATCTGTTAGCGATCGGAACGAAATCACTGTAAATACTAGGTATAGTGACCTGTTTAAACTCAGCATTGAGGGGTATACCTATACAGTATACACTCATAACCGAAACGTTTACGGGTATTTTGTTGTTACCTAATTTTAAAAATGATCATATTCTTCTGGTGAGAACAGGGGTGCTATACCAGCCCAGGTGATGTCTTCAATTTCGATTTTACGTCGCTGCTCTTTCTGCCGCCCCTGTCTTCAAATATATTTTTTTATGAATTTCTGTTTTTCTGTTTTTCCTAAAAACTTTAAATTGTTTTGTTTGAATAACACTTTTTTGGTATCTTCTAAAGATATCTCGGTTTTCGAACCTAACGCAAACATTTTCAAATTTGAAAAACACTCTTGTGCATTTTCGCTAAGAGATAAAAAATAACTGAACCTTGATTATTGAATGAAGTTATTTATGTTTTGGGAAACTAATGAAAGTTTTATGTGGTTCAAGAATATCGTTTTTGAAAATTTCAAAAATCGTATGACTTCGCAATGATCGGAGTGAAAGATTTTTCACGAACATTTACAGTAGTATTTATCAAATTAGCTTAAGAAATTGTCTGAGACTTTGATAAGTTAAAGACTAGTCAATATTTGAATTATGTTTAAGGTAGTTGATTAAATTCTAATTTAAAATCAGTTCACAATTGATCGGTAGTTGTGGCAGTTAAGTACAGGCAAAACCAAAACATATTACGTTTATACATAGAAAGTTGAAACTAGGATGAGCATTGGCTTGTACATTTATATGGGATTGAATTTCGGTTAAGTTTCTTTTTGCTCGAACGATTTTAAAACATCTCTTTATGCACATTTTGGTGTGAAAGACTACAATTGGATTCTTATCAAGGTTAATCTCAAGTTTTTTTTTTTTTGAGGCACAGCTCAATAATCTTTAACATTTTAAGGAAATGAAACAGTACAATTCTGTTGTTAAAAACAAGTGGCGAAAAGAACTATTTAGAAATAATTATATTGAATACATAATCGATGGGGATGCGATAAGTCAAGAATTTCAAAAACATAATAATGTAAAGCTAAAATAAGGTCCAACAAGTGAAAGACAGAATTAATTAAAGTGATCATTCGATTCAGTAAATTTTCAATAACATTATAATTCATTAAAAAAGCCATTGTTTGATATTTTTGAGGAATACTGTTTTGACTCTCTCACATCTAACAATTACAGGTAGATTATGAAGTAGAAGTGACAAGTGATTAAGTTAATCAAACCTATAGGTACTTTAGTGTTATTTAAATGGTCTAAATAAATTTGATATTTAGTTCATTCATGAGTTGCTCGTGAAATACAAAGTGGAGAGTTTTCGTTCAAAAGCAGTGAAAATCATTCACATACAAAATAGACTTTAGCTGTTGAGTTTCAAGGTGAAGCTCTGACTGTTTGAATACCAAAGAGAATTAGAATTAGAATTAGAAAAATTTTATTCATTCTTTTTTCGTTTCAACTTAAGACTACATATATGGTACAATGGTAAATTAATAGAATAAATAATAGCTATCATTCTTTAACTTCAAAGTTAGTGTTGAATGATACATTTGTGAATTTAATTTACAATAATAAGAAACTGTTGTGGGGTGACAATCAGTGTTACGAAAATTACAATGATTTAATAAGTTAAACAAATCAATAATTATTTCAGACATAAGTCAAAAGATACATTTTTATTTTTAAACTTGATACACATTTCAACAATAGTTTGCAATTGAATTTAAGTCAATTGTGAAAAGCCAATCTTTTACTTTCTTTAAGAAGGAGTTTAAGTTTTGAGTTCTTCTGATAGATACAGGTAATTTATTAAATGATTTTGGTGCTGTTGCAGTGTAAAAGTTTGAGAAGTGAGTGAGAAGCTTTGTTCTAATTTTGCTGCTTTGCCGCTCAGTACGTGGCTGTGCCCAAAGTCACTCGAGTAGCCGTTTGGAATCGACAGAAAATTGTTAGGTCCCCTCAATTCCCTTACAGACATGGTTGTGAGAAATGCTTTTGGCTGGGCTTTGGGGCTCAACGCTTTGTTGCGCCACTCTTTGTATGTATGCGAAATCCTATTGAATGCCGCAAATATGAACTCAATAGGTTCATCCGTTATTATGATAAAAACGGGAAAATCAGCTATTAGCTTGTTCTTGATTAGCGGAATGAATAACTGACGTATTTATAAACAAAATTTTAGAGGTTGGATTAGCTAAGAGCTAACACACGACACATTTGATATGGCTTTTCTGACTCTTAGACACTTAGTCTATTCAACCTCTGAAATTCCTAAATGAATGTAAAATATGTGGTAGAAAGATTCAGGAAGTAAAGCCAAAGTAAGAAACATTGTAACTTAACAGATTTAAACTGTCTGAAATCTGTAGTCATGTATGCTTTGTATAACATCTTCAGCCCCTCAGAGCTCAGACTGTCAAATTTGGACTACACAGAGCAGTTTTTCTAAAAATTTTTTATAGGTTTTTCCATGCTTGAAAAATTTATTTATTCACCGTGGAGGTTTCAGGTTCGAATCCCAGAAACATCAAGAAAATAATAAATGTTTTTCCAGGGTATCGGCTTTTACGAGGAGTTGGCCATTTCTCCGATAGTACTAAAAACCATGAAAATACTTTCTCTAGTAGCCGTTCGGAATGGGCAAACAATTGTAGGTCCCTTCCATTCTCTCACAAGGCGTGGTTGAGAAAAATGCCCTAGGCCCCGGGGCTCTCCGCTCTGTTGTGCCACCTTATTTATTTATTTCTTATTTTAACTCGCAACTTTTTGAAGTATTTGTGAAAAACGGCTGGGAAAACGGTAAAGACAACGTCAATGCAATGCATTTATTTCAACGAGATAATTACAACCTTTTGTTTATTTCAATCTGAGAACTTGGCAAATACTTGCAAGCTCGATGTTCATGTAATAATAATGAATGCAAGTTTTACTTAGCAGAAGAAAAGCCTTATAACTTTAAGTTCAATATTACACTTCATTCCATTGAATACATCTCAAAAGGGAGAGCTGTGATCCTTTCGAAATCACGATACTCGAAGCACAGATAAAAGAGAAAAAGAAGGCATCTGAATTTTATAATAATTTGATTAGAATTTTATAAATTGTGTTGGCTATATGTCATAATTCATAACTCAAAAATCACAGAATCTTTTAACGGTTGTTTTTCACAAAATAAAATTAGTCAATCTTTTGAACAGTTAGTTATCCAACCAATGATGCCTTCGAAAGTATTAAACCGGTAGAATTTAATAAATTTAAATTAAAATACTAAAAAATCAGTTCGTTTGTTTCAAAAATATCACACGTAAATATTTTCGCTTATTTTTTTAATTATTTGAATACTATAAAACTAAGATCTTGTGAAATCATATTGATTGTCGCAAATATTAACTCAATGTTTTTGCTTATTCTTTGTATATCTTCGAAACTGCTCAACCGATCAAAATCTAATCGGATTAAAGTCTTCAAAAATCCTATCAAATACTGAAAAGTTAAGCTGTTCAATTACGACATCACACATAACATCGGTCAACAGCATTTGTGCGCATGGTTTTTACCTAATATATTTTGGTTATATGAGCAAATCTATATAACAAATTGAGATAACAGAACGAAAATGCTTTTTATGAAGTTAAGGGGGGAGCGTTAGGGTTTCAAAGTAAGAAAAAAGACTTTTTTGCAATTTTTTTTCTTAAATATGGATTGAGTAATTTTATTCGGACATTATTGAGCAACTTTCGACAATATAGGTTAACTTTTTCATGCAGAAATATTGAAGCATAATCCGGTAACAGAGCTTCCCCCAGAACGTTTTGAGAAAAAAAACTATTTGCGGTGTTTTTGGTTCAAAGAAGGGATACAAAGTGTTGGAAGTAAGGTAAAAGTGTTTTATAGGGACGCTTTGTGTAATAAAAAACTACTGGTTCTTCTATGTTCCTTCCAATAATGATGTTTAAGATCTCCCGCAAACTGCAGACTGTAATAAATTGGACTATAGCTCGATTGGGTTGGGTAACTGGCGCGTACACCGTACCAACTTTTCCCACAAAATTTACACCGGTCAACAAAAAAAAGGGATGATGAACACCGCAAATTGTTTTTTTTTTCTCAAAACTTTGAGTTGCATAAATCGGACCAGTAACTTCCAGTGGGAAGTTAATAATAAGGAAAACATCAGAATAACTTACAAGCAAGTTGTAAATGTTGTAAATATGGTAGGTGCACAGATTAAGTTTGATCAAGTGAAGTCAATGCGAAAGTACCAAGACTAATAGAGAACTTCGTATTTATTTAAAAAAAAAAAATTGAATAAAGATTTTAGTTCAGAGGGACAACGTTGCATTTAAAAAAAATGCATTCAAATAAATAAACAGGGTAGCACCACAAAGCTCTAGGAATACGGAGGCCTAATGCAATTCAAGGGCCTACAATTTTATGCCGATTCCGAACGGCTAAATAAAATGAAAAACACTTTTCATGACAGTTTTGTTTCTGTGGGTTGAGTTGCGATTTTCTTTCTTTTGCTTTTTAGCGCTATACAAATTGTATATTAAAAAAGAACGTACCATAATGTTTTCTATATCCAAAAGCTCCCTCTTCCCAGAGTAAATACACTACCATGAAAGCGCTTTCTAACTAAAACGTTCGGAATCAACATAAATCTATAAACCCTTGAAGTGTGCTATTCCGAGAGACTCCTCGAGGTTTGTTTTTGTTGTGCCATCCGACTCAGTTTTTTTTTATATTAAAAACTGAAACTAATTTAAGCAAAAAGATATTAAGAAATGGTAAACTTGTTTTCTTTTATTAATTTTCTTAAAAGTTCTTTTTGCTCGTGTTGGACTAAATTCTAGCAACTAATACGTCATACGTGTATTTAAGAGGATGATAAAATGAGTACGAACATATGAGCTTACTTTGAGTTCAATTCGAACTATTAAAAAGAAAAAAAGTGATTTTTTTCACCTCTATATAACAATCAAATGTTACATACGCAAACAAAGAAAGTCTCGCAAAGTAAAATTGTACTCATATTTCTTATCGAAACAATTTTGTAATTTCCTAGTTGAGTTCTTGAAATTTTGAACAAAACACCTTCTTTGGCGCAACTCTTACCCCTGTGCCATTTTTTAAATAACTGAATCTCAAAGTAGGATTGATGTGTTATTGTTTTGCAAAAAAAAGTATGCCGACGAACAACCTTTTGAGGTGCTTTAGAAAAATTGTTATTCGAACATTGCTTGGATAGATCTTAAAATAAATGAAAAGTTTGATAATCAACATTCCAATACTTTTCATATACCTGTATCCCTCTTTTCATGATCATTTCTTCCTTCGCATTGTTTTGCTTCATCGATTAGAAGAAGAACATTATTTGTTCGCAGAGCTGTGGCCAAGCAAAGATTTTGTTTTTCAATAGGATCAGATTAAATACTTGTGAATCTTGTTAGTACACAAGGTAAGAGTTTCATCAAGACTTTTTAAAAATATTTGTGGTATTCGTGACATTTTCTTATGATATTGAATCCAAATCCGCCGCAAACAAGTTGCTTTTATTTTCTCAAGTTTTTCGTGGAAGGATTTATTAAAGTATATAATAGTATACGAAATCTAAACATTGATCAATATTTGCCGCTCTTAAGAATGTGCAACAATTGCCATTCCTACCACAGAGTTGGAGATATGGATAATAAAGTACGTACAAGGTGGTGCATGAAATTGTTTACAAAACTACAATGCAATAGTCAAGTAATATTTTTAAATTTACTAAGGACTATATAAATTTATGAAAATGAATGCTCGGAATACTGAAAGAGGGTTTTGGATAGTGCAGCAGTATCATGCTTTTCAGTATGTCATTTTCGTCCAAAGGGAACTATAAGCACTCTCCCAGTTGATAAACTATGAGACTGATGAACATAATTGTTGAATTTGGAAGTATTGCAACGAATGAACTAAAGCCGTCGCGTCCCAACTTAAAACCTTCTGACCGCAATGATCACTTTTCTCGAGTGGAGGTCATTTGCAGTGTATCATCTTTAAAAACAATCAGTTGTTTAAAATAGAGTTTAATCTTCTATCCAATCAAAACCGATTGAAAATAGGTGCACCCTTCACAAGGAAAAGTTTTATAAATAAGAATAGTTTATGTGAGTTGAAGTTGCATTTGACACTAGTTTCATCCATAACAACGCAGTTATTAAACGTCGCGTCTGACTCTGGAAGCATGTCGTTAGACTTCCGTTTCAGTTGAACCACTACCACTTCCTGCTGTTTAATATTTATTTTGGTGAACAAATTTCGATTCCACAATATAAGTAAGTGTTCGAATGCCAAAAATTCCTTCTTCAAAACTTAAACATTTTTTGACAAAAGCAGTTGGGAAAATTCAAATCCGATTGTGAATGCTTTTATTCTTATTGGCATTTAAAAATTATATCAAATTGAAATTACTTAAAACTCAAAAGTAGAATAGAGTTACCTAGTTGGGCCCTTGGGGTCGTAACACCGCATCAGTAATCGAGTGAGTGAGTACTATTTTTCTTTCAAAATTCGCTCTATATTACATCAACATCATTCAGTTGCTCAGTTTTCGACTTCAACTCGTTCAAATACTGATGAAAGTGCTAAGGTGCTCGATAACATGAGAATTAGCGCCAAAAACACATAATTCATTCACGTATTACTCGATCACGTGTGAGGTAATTCGTATCCTGACTTGTGTGTGAATTAAATAATGGCTTTTATGTTCCAGAAGTTTCTTTCTATAGTCTCTTTGCTAAAGAGTCATAATTTTACTGGCTGAAATCATTGTTCGAAGCTGAAATCATATAGCACTTTCCAAATGCTTTTCACAAGGACTGCGGAGAATTGTCAAGCACTATGAAATTGAAGCTTGCAGTGAGGTTGCTCTTCAAAAAAATAGCAGGTTTCGCTTCAGAAACAACCTGAAAGTAGCGCATTCAATTTTCCGAATGTGTTTAAACGCTCCACCATCTTGTTTACTTCGAACCATTCCGCTCTTTCAAATAAACTTTTTGTTTTAAAATGAGCAGTTTATTTTTGTAATTCATTTAGTTTATTTGCTTGGTTTCTGCTTTCAATCATGATTTCTTTATATCATCTCTTAATTCTTAAGTAAGAAAGACTGATGAAAAATTTAAACAATTGATGCGTGGGTGACACATTTTTGGCAGCTTATGGCCAGGCTATGAGCTAATAAATCTATTGGCGATTTATGATGCCATTAGGAAGACCATGAGCTAGTCATGCTTAAAAGTTTTATTGCGTCTACTGGCTTTTGATTTCTAGATAACTTGGCAAAAAATAGTTTTTAAAAATACTTGGAAATTGATCTACGATTTGCAGAAATAGAAATTTTTTTTTAGTTCTACACACTTCGTTTTGTCGGATTCTGTTATTGGAAAATTCCTTTTAGCAGATTTACCAGAAGCTTCAGCCCTCAGTCGTTATTTCCCCCCAGCAACATCTGGTTACTCGTTTAAAAACTCAGACTGATAAGACCCTCGAGGTATGCTACTACTTCAGTTTTATTCTGCTAACTAATTTTGTATTCTTGTAAATTTTCCAATCTCATTGACAGTTGTCCGAAGTATGTTTTTTATGAATTGCATTGACTAGTCAGACGTCAGATTCCAGATTGAATATTGCTCCGACATCACATAAACACTTTGGAAACTGTGTATGTAGTTGCAAAAAAAAGTCAGAGCATTGCAATTTACAGAGATTCATCAGATGCCTTTAAAAATCTTCTTAAACTAACCCTCTATGAATCAAACACCGCAATCTCGCTTACAACGAAGGTGAACGTCCTTTTGAAGAAACGCTGGAATCTCTCCAAAGAGACTTTTTAATCACTTCCTTATTTGAGTAGGCGAAAAGCGATTCAATTTCAAAATGCATTACAAAGTAGTGAAACATTTGCAAAACGTGGTGAAATAGTTTTAATGTTAAAATTTTTCTCAGCCAATGAAAACATATATCCTAATATTTCAGAAATAATGCGTGGGTGTTCAAATTCTAAAACTCCCATTCACATTCACAATAACAAATAGAAAAGAAAACAGGGAGAAAAAAATGTTGGACCAAATCCAATAAACAAAAAGAAATAACTAACTAGACTTTCTCACAAACATATTTTTATCTTCATATTATTTTGCATTCAGCAGTCTTCTTATTTCGACTATTTTTTTTTCTTTTCTTTAAGAGGTACATTTTCTACAAAAATCTAGATCAGAAATAATGTGGTGAGTGATGAGTAATAAAATATTTAATATGCCTAACCTACACATGAACATTTCTTTCTGTGTTGTGGCTTGTGGGTTAATCCTTTTATTTGGAGGAATTAGTCAGAAAAAATCGGGCACTGTGCCGACGAAAAAGGGTTCGCTAAAACTATTAATTTGAGAGTTTTTGAAATTTTCCATACGTCGAAAACGGGTGTTTTCGACATGGAACCGTTAAAAAACAGAGTGTTTTCGATGGGAAAAAATTGATTAAAGGACATTTGACAATCATTTCTGATGAGAATACACCCAAGAGTAGCTTATCTCCTTTTTTGACACTAACCTCTTTGCTGAGTTGTAACTTGACTCCTTTGAACATGATGTTCGGTGCGGCTAAAACTTTGCTGCTGCATTGATGTTGATTGCTGTTGAGAAAACTGCTGTTGATGCTGTTCTTGACTCATGAACTGTTGCGATTGCTGCTGCTGCTGCTGCAACGCACCCTGTTGGTACGGATTCGAATTTTGTCGTTGCATTATGTAACACTATACACCATCAGGGCGTATTCCCGATTCAAATAAATTCTTTTTTCTTTCTTTTTTTTTTTTGTTTCCACTTAAAATTCGATATCACCGAACGAACAAAAAAAGTAGTATTCACACACAACTGACTAATTCGCTATCTCACTCTTTCTTTCTTCGAATATTGCTTTCAGAACAGCACTTTGAATTTTCTCACACAATTTTCTCTGCTTTGCTATTTTTAAACCACCAAATTTTTTTTCTTCTCCTTCTTCTATTTTTTGTCGAAGAATTATTCAATCACTAAAAATGGAAAATGAAAAATAAAAAAAAAATAAAAACTTTAAAAACGAGTAAATCCTTGTGATCCTGGCACGAGATGATGGAATTATCCGTAAGGAATGATGAAAATTAATTGAAAACTGCGATTATCCTTTCGCTAGGGGTTTTCAATCTATTTTTAGAAAATTAGCTCAGCGCCAAGTCGTTACGAAAAGATGAAAAAATATATGTAAAGAAGAAAAATCAGAAAATCGTTACGAAATACGCGTTTTCACGACGAAAAAATCACACAAAACCGTTGAATATGCTAAGAGCCCGTTAGATTCTTACCGAAATTTATAAATTTAACTATTTTTTCTCCACTAAAAATTAAAAATTCTTTTAACTCTATGTACTTTTACTTATATGTTTAAAAATAAAAAAAAGTTTCTAGTCAAAATCCCCGAGACTGAAACCAAGACGTCGATCGTTTTTGAGGTGCGAGCGAAGAATGATATAAAAGTGATCTGAGGCGATCGTTATAGCCCGAAAAGTTGGTGACTCTCTTGCACTGGTGCCAATATATGTGGGAAAATGTATCTCTCGGTTGGTGGAAATTCAGTGGATTTGGTTAGTTGGATGGATATTTGTGTGCCTCACAGTAGATCAGTGAAGGCAAAGAAGATCAGCGGGGGATGAAAATGATCGTCGATTGACTGTAAGGATCAACTCTTGCTCTCTCGTCGAGTCTCTCATGGTCTAAAAATAGAGGATTGAGTTTTATTTTTGGGATTGATTTTCCATCTTGTGAGGAATGTTTTTCTTATTTTGTGTGATTTTTTTGTTGTTCTTTTTTTGTTTTTTTTTTTCTTTTGTCGACTTCTTGTGCGATGATGATGATGCTTCATGGGCTGTGATGAGTTTTTCATGGGAATATTTTTATCTGGGTGTTTCATTTGCACCAAGAACTGAATTGGTATACATTATAGTTGAGTAGGTACTTGTTTCATTTTTTTTTCTTCTGTTTGTTTGTTCGTTTAATGCGTGTGGCTTATTGCGGCGAGAATGTGCGAATGTTTGTAGCGTTTAGTAGAACAAGTCACAAATAGGAAACAACACTGGGTTTGCTTGCCAAAATGTATTTCAATGTAAGCGATTGGGACGCACGACACTTTGTTTTGGGGTGCACTACTTTGAATCGGGTAGGTAATGAAACTTGAATTCATTGCTCAGCGGGCATTTAAAATGCGTATTTTGGTTTAGAGAACAAACGATTGCAGAAAACATTGTCATTGTTCTATTGAGCGTGACGATTGGTTTGATTAAATTGAATTTAAATGGTTCTTGTAACACAATTAGCGATTACATCAGTGAGTAAGAACATGTAAACTGAAAGCAAGTGCTTCTGGCAGTTGGGAACGGTTTCTATTCGTGGATTATTATGCTTCTCAGCTAGTTGTCATCATGGCTTTCTGATTGCTTTGTTCTTCTTCTTCTATTTGTTGTATTAGAGGAAGCTGGAAGCTGTGAGAAGTATAAATTCCGTCTTAAAAGTGTTCGTTGTAGTGTCCCATATTTCTTTAGTTTTTTTCATCAGCTGCTTTGAGAGCATACTACCTTCTGATAGCTTACAGCAGTAATTACTAAAAAAAACTGAGTTTTTTTTGGTTATTAAAATAAAGCCATAGACTTTAGCCAAAAGCTATCAGTTTCCATCATCCAACGAGTGTAAAAACATTTTTCGGATCAGGTCAGTACGGTTTGGCATATTATTAGAAAAGCGGAGTGATTATGCCTTCCAATGATTCGATGAAAGAAACAATAGAAAATCTTAATAGTGGCAAGAGTATAAGAAAAGTATTAGAGACGTATCTGGTACTAAACATAGAAACTACACTTGTCGATTGCTAAACATTAGATTCAAATCGTTTGGATCTTAACATTGGGATATCGGTATATGCTGTCTTAAGTTCGCTGCTCGTAGGTATGTTCGGGCTGTTCGTGATGGTTCGTATGACACGAACATATTATCGGTGATGGAAAGAAAACCGTATTGAGTTGGAGTCATTTGACAAGATAATACACTTAGTGTTTTTCATTATTTATCCTACATCAAATGACTCTCGTGAATTTGTAACACAACGTTGACATAAGGATATCTTACGGCTAACGCGATGGTAAGATATTAACTCGTTAACTAGTTTATCATTATGAGTTTTCATATACAAGGTTACTAGAGTGCACTGTCTTTCTAAAACTAACTTGGTTTACAACCATGTTTTCGATTTTTTTAACTGTACAATATACGAGGGCAGTCCGATAAGTACTTAGCCTACAAAAGAAAAACCAAAATTTTGGAAAAGTGTTGATTCATTTTTCAATATAATCTTGTTTTAGTTCGATACACTTAACCCGGCGATGGTCCAACTTCTTTAACCCATCTGAAAAACACGTTTTCTCGAGTTCTGCAAAGTAGGCGATGACCTCAAATTTCGACACAAATTTCTGCATGGCAAGTGATTTTTTCAAGTTTGGAAATAAAAAGAAGTCGCACGGGGCCAAATCTGGAGAATACGGTGGATGGGGCAATAGTTGATAGCCCAACTAGACCAATTTAGCCGCGGCTCTGAAGTGGTCTCACAGTTGCGTTTGTTGTCTGGAGTGAGCAAACGCGGCATCCATCGCGCCGACACACAGTGGGCCCAAATGGCATTTATCGTCTCAAAAATGATTTTTTCGAAAGTAATGTGGGAGCTGAACTTTTTATGCAAATTAACCAAGAAAAGGTCAAATTTCGCAGTGAAAAAAAAATTAAAAGGATAAAGCTGCATACTTTTAGGATATGGCTATCTGAAGTGGTCGTTTTGTATAGCCCCATTGCTATGAAGAAATAAAGACCGTTTTAATAGACTTTTTTGTGGCATTTTATTTTGTGATTACACAAAAGTTATATATCGTTGGAAAGCTTGTAATTTAAGCTTTAAATATCAGCAAACTCATTTTCAAAAAATATATTTTTTCTATATATTAATAAATTCTAATTAACATGCTATTTTTTTTATATATTAATCTTTGATAAAGGTTTTAAATGGTTGCGCTACCTTGCGCTGTGTTCTTGCATAGTGCATTTTAGTCCTTAATACATTAACAAAAAGGCACAAAAAAAAGGTTTGGCCCAAATTTGCCCCTTTTCGAATAATGACAACATTACCCCATGAAGTATTAGAAATAAAAATCTGAATATCTTCAGAACGGCTCACTCTATAAAAAAAATTATTTGAGCTTTTTTGTAGAGCGTTAAATTTTCTACTTAAATAATTTGTCAGTTTATTTCTACATTGCTCAAATATCAGGCTATAAAAATAAGAAAGAATTTAAGTTTTTTTTCATGTTATTTGTATGGAAAATTAAAATTTAAAAGCAGGGACCTCTAAATGTTAATATTAGGAGCTCAAATTTTCAGAGGCTTCGTTTTATACCATCCTAAAAGTATCAAGCCTGTTCTATCGTTGAAAAAAGTTGCCCAAAAATGACACACCCCAATGCACATTGATGCTCAAAAATTTGATAAATATGCATTTTATACAGCTCGCATTTACGTGCATTTACGTTGAAAAATTTAAATGGTAATACATCTTCAGTCCATAAAATAATAATTCACGGTGAAGCTATTGTTCAACATTTTGGAGTCCTACCAATCGGTCAGCTTTCTAAAGATGTACAAGAAGCACGTAACAAAGATTACAAAAACATAAGGATGACGCATTCAAGAAAATGTTCAAGAACAGCAACAAATGAGGATGTCTTTCATCGGTTGTTTTTGACATCAGATCCTCTTATATAAAGTATATGAAAACAAAACACAGCTGAAGCTCAGAGCTTTCTGAGGAAGCCATTCAGCTACTAAAGAAACAATTTTTGTTTACATTTTTGTATATTATATATTGCTTTAGTTGTCTCATATTGGGATGTATTTTTAATGTACATATAATTTATTGATATTATATTTTCTCAACAGGTGTATCCTTAGCATAAATAATAAATAAAAGCAAAATTTATACTGAAAATCCACATTTTGATTCGTCAATATTGTAGTTTTTGAAATTTTAATAAACTTTAAATACCAAAACACTAGATAGATCTTAAAAACTTTTAAATTTTATGATTCTCTATATATTCAAGATAATATATTCCAAATTTCACTTAATTACTCCAATAGACAAAAAAGTTACAGATTTTTGAGACGCGAAACTGCATTTGGGCCCACTATGCGACAGCTTTCTCATCCCCAAAATTTCATGCAGGATATGACTCATGCGGTCTTTCAAGATGCCTACTATCTCAGCTATCTCGCGCCCTTTCAATCGGCGGTCTGCCAATACGAGATCGTGGATTTTTGTCACATTGTCCTCTGCGGTAGCCGTTTTCGGGGCACCTGGGCGTTGCTCATCATTTTTCTTCGGACGCTATTAAGACTGTTGTAATGCAATCAAATTCTGGTATCACAAGAATAGATGACTTACACCCACCTTTAGATATCTTTATTGAACTTAGCAATGTGATTGACGAAAGAAGTAGTCCATATGACTCTTCATATACCTTTGACTTTCGAAAAGCGAACTTCGATTTGCTTTCGGATGAATTAAGCAGTGCTGGTATTGAAAAAATATCAGCTGTTTCTACTCTATTTTAAAAGATTGCATGAATAAAACAATTCCGCTAAAATTGATTAAAAAAGAAAATTATTGCCAGCCGTGGTTTACCAAAGAACTGAAAGTTCTGCGGAATAAAAGAAACAAGGCCTGGAAAACTTATTTGACCACTCTTTCTCTAATTGACCACCAAGTGTTCATAAGTCTTTTTGAAGACTTCAGAACGCTTTCTCAAAATCTTTATTCCAGCTATGTAACTCAAATGAGTCGCTCTCTTAAAAATGATCCAAAAAGCTTTTGGTCCTTTGTTAACTCCAAAAAGAAATCAGACGGCTATCCAGCAAATTTTATTTATAATAGCAATCTTTTGAAGGATACTCCTGACATATGCAATGCCTTTGCAAATCATTTTTGTGGCTCTTTTTGTAGTACACCTCTCAAAATTGATGAAAACTATTTTGAGTATTTAACTCACTGTTCTCAAGTAAGTTTTAATAGTATCCCCATTTACAGTGATAGAATTATTCATTACCTTTCTTCTCTAAATGATGAAGTTTCATCTGGCCCGGATATGATACCACCTATAGTTTTAAAAAAGTGTTCTTTACGCTTAGCCTTCCCTCTCGAATACCTTTTCAAGCTTTCTTTAAAGTCCGGAAAATTTCCTAGTTTGTGGAAAATGTCTTTTATTACCCCTGTTTTCAAGAAGGGTGAAAAAATAGATATAATAAACTACAGGCCAATTGCAAAGCTTTCAAGCATTCCTAAGCTGTTTGAACAAGTAATCTGCGAAAGTTTATCATTCTTTGCAAGGAATATAATCTGTAATCAACAACACGGATTTATGCGAAGAAGATCAACGGCTACTAATCTTCTCTCGTTTTACCATAAATGCTCTAATACACTCGAAAAAGGGTATGAGTTAGACTGCATTTATACTGATTTCTCTAAGGCCTTTGACAAACTTTCTCATAATATTATATTATATAAACTAAAAGCATTTGGATTTCCACCAGTATTTATTGTTTGGAAAAGTTCATACTTAAAAAATAGATCTTATCAAGTCAAATTTCGTAACGTCTTGTCAAATTCTTTCAATGGACTGTCTGGTGTGCCACAAGGGAATCACCTTGGTCCTTTGCTTTTCATTATTGCAATAAATGACGTCATTTTTTGTATATCATACAGCGACATTCTAAATTTTGCTGACGACATGAGGATTTTCAAATCGATTGAATATTCGTCAGATAGCAATTTATTACAAAAAGATATCGACAACTTTGTTACGTGGTGTTCTAAAAACGGTCTTAGTTTGAACCCTTCCAAGTGTCAAAGTATGACGTTCTCACGCAAAAGGATTCCCTCTATTGCAAATTATTCAATATCTCAGCAATCATTATCTCAAGTCTCGAATTTCCGCGACCTTGGTGTAATTTTTAGTACTAACCTTGAATTCAATGAACACATCAATTTCATAACAAGTAAAGCAAATTCAATGCTTGGGTTTATAAAGAGATGGGCAAAAGAATTTAACGACCCCTATGTTACGCTTTCCTTATACAACTGTCATGTTCGTTCCTATCTCGAGTATGCTTCTCAGGTTTGGTCACCTCTATATGAAGTTCATAAATCTCGTATTGAGGCAGTACAACACAGTTTTTATACGTTTTGCCCTGAAAGGTCTTCCCTGGGAAGATCCTTTTAATCTCCCCCCTTATGAAAATCGTATTCGTCTTTTGAATCTTCAACCACTCTCACAAAGACGGACTAACAATGATTTAGTATTTTTCCATCAACTTATAACAGGTTCGATTGATGCTCCCGACTTGCTCTCCCACATAGGATTCAACTATAGTGGAGGATCTCACCAACTACGTAATTTAGAGTTTTTGAATTGCTACCACCACAGTACTAACTATGGCATGCATGAGCCGATAGCTCGCATGAGTAGGTTATACAACTCTAACCCTTTTACTTTAGATTTCAATCTTAGTAAAAGTCGTTTAAAATTAAAACTCAAAACCAGTGCTCCACAAGCATGATTTTTGTTTTGTAATTATTTTGTACATTTACATTTACATTTACATGAAACCTACTCCACACATAAATCTGCGGAGTAGGGGGGTTGCAGCCGGGCGACAAAGACCATTTGGCTGATACACCACAAGACTAACTACACAAATACTACATAGAACAAATAACACATGACAACAGAACGCAGTAGTTACGTTACGGACGGTCCCCCATCTTGTCACTAACAGCGCTCATTCCGATTTAATTACGGTGTTCTAATGGGAACCGACTCTTTTCGGTTGACAAGGCCGTTGATGTTGATTCAATTTGTATTTAATTTGTATTTAATTATTAGTTAACTGTAGATTATTTTAATTGTATTTTTTCTTCTTTTTTTTATATACTTTCAATAATGTTTATAGTTTGATTTTGTTTTATCGTTGTAGTAAAAGTTAACTAGGTTAAATGTTATGTCCTTGTTCGAATACGTTCTTTTGTGCTTGTGTTGGCGTTTTTTACTAACCACTAACACTTGCATTAATGATGAAGAGCGTAGATAAGTGCGTACATATGAGCTTGCTCTAAGCTCAGTACCGCTTAAGACTCTGAGATGCAAAAAAAAAAAACCGACGTGCGACCACGTTGAAACTCGTTGAACCAATTTTTGACGGTCGCCATCGAAGGAGAAGAGTTACCGTACACAGCATCCAACCGCTCTTTGAGAACGCTGCGTGGTTTCCCTTCCAAAAACAAGAATCGAATCACTGACCGATATTGCTCTTTTTCCATTTTTCTAAAATCCGCTGACACGTTTGCTTCCACACGCGGTCAAAACAAAACTACGAGTCCAATTTGGCTGAAATTTCGACAGTAGCCTTCTAAAAAAATGTACTACACTATAGTAAGTTTCTCTTGCGATAGTGGCGCTATTGGGCGGAGAGGCTAAGTACTTATCGGACTGCCCTCGTACATTAGACCGGACCAAAAAAACTATCAGTTTGCTACATTGAGTAAAAAAAGAATCAACAAAAAAAAAAAAAACGAGAACGTTTTTTTTTTAAATTTTAATCGCGAATAACTTCTGAAGTAAGCACTTTGTGAAAAAATGTAAAAAGACCTTTTTTTTAGAAAATTAAATTTTATTTAAAAAACATGTTTGCAACTTTTCACATATTGATTTGTACGTGAGTTAAGGAACTCCAAAATAAAAGAGCAAAATCAGAAAAACATACCATTTTTCAAAGCTTGATTACTGAGTTTGTCCGGTTTGTCTGAGAAAAATTTTTAAAAAGACCTTTTTTAAAGGAAATCTAATTTTCTACAAAAATAGTTTTCGTTAAATTTGTTCGGCTTAAAATAATTGAACAGTTTTGACGCTCAAGTATGGTTAGGTCTAAGAAATATAAAACACGATTAATAGACCTCTAAATAATTTTTTTTTTGAGCTCAAACTTTTTAGGAATTTTTTTTTAACTATCCCAAACAAAATTTTCAATTTGGTTTTTTTTTTGGCCCAGTCTAATATCTACTTCCTGTTTCAGGGCAGGAGTTATTTCTTTAGGGCATTGTTTGTATAAAAAAGCGTTTAAATAGAGTGAGGAAAATAACATTTCGACGATGTTCAAAAGAATAAATCGTTTCCACGATTGAACTATCACCTATCTACACGCTTTGTTTTCTATCCTGTCTCAAGTAGGCGCAAAGAAGTTTGAAGAGCATACATGACCAGTAAAGCGATTTGTACTGCAGTTTTGAGCGGGTGTAGGTTTTATAAATCGTGGCCTGATCAGAAGGGGTGAACAATTTTTGCACTGTTTTTAGAAACCTAAGCATTTTCTAGCATTTTTGGCGAATTCAAATATTATGTGGACATTCCAACGAAGATCATCGCTTCACACATACCCAGAAGCCAGTATTGATAGGTTTTTGGTTTCTGGGATGCAGAATTTATTCTTCCAAAAAATATGGCTTATTAGTAAGAGCAAACATTACCATTAATTATGTTCACGTGGCTGCCTCGGCTGGCTTCGTTATCTCTTCAGTCTCTTCAATTGTCAAAGACCTTGTTGAAGGTTGCTTGCTGTAGTTCACGGATTGTTTGGATGATATTAGCCTTAAGAAATTGAATTTCTTCCGAAGATTGTTGGAGTAACATCAGTCTTTCACGGTCCCCCACAAAAAAAAAGTCAAAGGGGTCAGATCGCAGGGTCAGATCCCAAGCGGCCAATTGACTTCAATTTGGTGTGTGGTAAAGGTCGTCCAAGTCCAAGTCCATGTCATCAATTTCAGTAAAAAAAAAGTTCGGTTAACATGACTTTTCAAAGCCTGACGTTGTCTAAAACGTTGTTTTTTGTTTGATTTTCGGCGAGAAGTGGTTCAATTGTTTCAACCCCCGAAACCCCCCCTGCGTTCGCCCCTGGCCATTAATGTTTTCGACAAAGTTACCCTTTATGAAATGAAATATAAACATCAGTACTCTTAGAGCATCTCTTTTCTCATATCTTTCGAAATACCTCAACAAATTTTGCAAGTTTGCAAATTTTTTTTTTAAAAGAAGCACAATACATAAACCGTAAGGGCCAACCAACTATTTTTCAACATTAAATCAAACGTACCTATGCTCTGCACATTTAAATAAAAAGTGAGATCCTTTCTCAAAATATGCTACAGAATTTAAACATTACCTCTCCAAAAGAACTTTTGCATTTCGGAAACTTTTCAAATTAAATAAGATTCAAATCACTTTCCAAGAAACAAACAAATTAATTAAAATAAACCGGAACAATAACTTCTTTCATTGAAAATTTCCACCATGTAATCACATCGAAAACATCACCACAAAACATCCAGAGACAATATTACACAATTAAAACGCGAATCTCATTCGATATGTTTTTGCACGCATCCGTGATTTTGCTAAAAAGAACGATAAACTGGTGACGGATTTTTTATTTTTTTTTCTAATCTGGAGAACAAGAAGCAACACTAACTAACACCGTCGAAGATAAAAATGTCACTAAGAGAGATGAATTTCTTTGACGTTAGGGTTCATCCCAGTTTTTGTTTTGATCTCTTTCCATAGGCAACGCTGAGTGAAAAAATGAAAAGAAAACAATTACAATAACATTTTATGCATAAAAAAAAAACCATTTCGTCGCTCTGAAGATCTCCCAGATGAAACTGCCATATCTGGCAGGTAAAAAAATTGCGCAAATGCGTTCTGCTAAGATAATTGCACGTTTCCTTAGTTGCTTTACTTTAGATCCAGACGATTACCATGACTAAACTAACTCAAGAGATACTTGCCGTTGAGCAGCATGCCTTTTGTTAGTAATTTTCTTCAGAAAATTGTTTCGTCGTGATGTAGGTAACATAGTTTCATGTATCGGATTGCACAGATGTTTATCACATTTCTTTGGATTGTTATATCTCTAAGCTTTATCTTTTATTATAATAATTGCAAACCATCTGACTGGTTAAGTGTTTGCAAAATAAGATAGCGATTGCTTATCTTATCAAACAAAACAGTTGGACTTGACAACTTCAAATGCAGGTCAAATTATCTTTGAGATAATTTTTATTAATCATTTTAGAGTGACTTAGTACAGGTGCTAGGTACTCATCGCATACTTGACATGGTAAAAACGAATCTATGGGTGGCGGCGTTTCTAGATCTGTTACTCCAGAGGGAACAGATGAAGGATAAGATGACTATATTTGATCTTCTGAATTTATTATCTTCATATCAAATTTTACTCTGATATTTTTATCAGTCATTGTTAGCAGTTGGCATTCCAGTCTCTGATGCAAACAAATTCCTAAGGTTTGAATCAAAAGATTGCTGAAGGTTGCACTTGCACAATGCACAGCTTTTTCTTTGTTTAAGGAATTGAAAAAAAGTTGTTGTCTGAAGATTGTCAGCTGCGACGAAACGGTGAATGTTTGACGCTTTAAAAGAACAATAAAAGCAAAGGACGTTTCTATAAACAGACAACACGAGCTAAGGTACACAAGTCATTTAAGGGGTTAAAAAGGGTCGTTTAGTTCCTGTTCGTCCGATTAACACGAGCTTTTAGAGTAATTTGTGGGGGAAATATAAGTCGTGTGACTCGTGTTGGTTCGTTTAAAACGAAACCACTTTTTTTGGTTAAAGAGGTAATTGTGTTTCCTATTGGTCAATCTGAAACTAGACTATTTCGTCATTTGAGTTGGAAGCCATCCATGGTGAAGCTCATTTTGATGCTTGTATAACGAAATCACTCACCCATTTCTGATAAAGAAGGTTTTCTTTCTCATTGCTCATTTTTTTTCATTTCTATCTACTCAAGTTACATATTAGAATTTTTTCTACATGTGGTGCGCATTAAAGGGAGTACAAGCGTAGGTGGATATGTAAAGAGGTGAGAAGATGTACTTTGATTTTGAAAACCTGAATATCGTAATGCCTTAAGAAACTGAGTTCGGTAAGGTGTTCCCCATTCGTGTTGTTGTACTTATGAAAGAATCTCTAAACTCGATAGTATGTCTGAAATTAGAGTCTAGGGTAAACTGATTGGTATTCCTGGATCGCAAGTATTACGGTTATTTAATTGAAGCACTGCTAGTAGTGATAATACAAGGAGCGACGGGAGGCGTTCCAACAGTGTTCAAGTGAAGCCAATGTTTCCGTTATGGCTCCTTCACCAGTCATTTTATCGCTCTACTTTGAGTTTTATCCAGTAGACGCAACTGAGTAATATTTGTTCCAGCCCAGATATGAAACTTTTACTCAAGGATGTTTGGTTTGAGGGACAGCAGACAGAATTCAGTACATAATTCCCCACGCTGCCGTTCTAAATCTACAACCGCAGAACAAAGCTGTGAATCTGGAAACTAATTTGCAAAATTGAGAATTCAATCGTCAGCAAAACAATTGAGTTTATTAGTAATCTTACCCAAGAGATCATTGATGAATATATTAAATTATCAAGAGAGTCGGAGACAAAACGGAGCCTTAGGAAACGCCAAGATCTATTTTGGTATTTTCAAATTTAACAACACTACTGGTATTAAACGATTCAAAGGAAGTTACTAGTCCGGCGAAGAGGTGTTTCATCAAAACCGAAAGCACTCATCTTTTGATTAGAGAGCTTTTCCAAAACGATGTAAGGCTTTTTTCCACTGTTTGGTGACTTATACCATCGAATCACTAGTGGATCTATTGCTACGTATTGCCGGTTATTAAGAAGCCTTAGCCCTTCTTATTATTTCTTGGTATAGTAATCAATCAACGTTTTCTTAACCTTGGAATGAAGGGACGTATGTGGATTAGGACGACAGTTTGAGGGTGAAGAAGATTCACCTGACGAATTCTGTTTTACTTTTTCTCGGAAAGAGACCAGAAAAACAGGATTGATAGAAAAGATTACGGTTTGGTTTCGCAGGTGTAGAAAAAGAACTTTTCAGAGCAATAGCCTGAGTACTATTTTGGCTAGCGGTTGTTGGATATCAAGATCTTTGAGTACCTTTATTCCTACACTAGTGTCCTAATGAGCTGTTAGGACTCGCGAGTACAGGAGTGCTTAAAATACTTGATGGAAGCGTTGAGTAAGCAGCGAACTGCATAACAAGCCAATTTGCGTTTTACAGCGAATAAGTATGCCACGTCAGTGTCGTTGAAACCAAGCGTAGAAATTGGCTTACGTTCTTTACAAACGACCAAAAATGTTTATTATTTCTGCAACCCTAAAGTAGTTTTTGTCATAAATTTTTTTCATTTACGGTTTTTTCGGTGCCCGTAAGGTAGTAGTTGGCATTTGTGTAGTTTCGAGGATCGAATCCCAACATAAAACAGAACAAGTTTTTCCATGGGTATAACCTTTCGCGATGAATTGGCAATACCTCCCACAGCAACTTGATTGTCTCGCTATCTCGAGTAGCCGTTCGGAATGCAAAAAAATGTGGGTCCCTCTATTCTTTAAGAAGTATGATTATAAGAAATGCGCTTTGTTGCGCTAACTTTTGTGTTCCTTAGAACTTTCCCATCTGAGATCTTTTCAGCTTGTTTACACATTATTTCAGTGTAAACTCGGGAAAAAATTTAATTAAATGTCTCAGAACTTTGAACACCTTGAAATGACCTCAAAGTCAAAACTTTACTTGGGGAAGACAATTTGAACACCATTTAAAATTGTAAAACTGGCAACCCTAAGCCTATAGGAGTCCAACTTAAATACAGTTTTAAAGATTATTATTTCTACAAAGAATTAAGTCTAAAATTAGGTCTCTACCATCAGTATTGACAGAGAAACCGAATTTAACACAGGTCAAAAAGTGATGTCAGTGATGTGAAACGGACTTTACTGTATAACATTTTTTTTCTTAGAATATGACCAAGAATCACATCCCAAAGTATGTAACACGAATTACGGAACACCCTGTGTACACGCACACTAAATGCCATGTTTGAATTTCACTCCCTCTTACCACTTAACCACTTAAAATAAAGATGCCATTAAATTGCTTACAAAATATTCAAAGCAGAAGAAGAAAATTTCGAGTTTCGAATGGAGGATGAGGAATGGCACTTCGAAAACAAAGAGAGTGAGATATTTCATTGAGGTTCAAATCAAAATATCTTCTGTAAGTTCGCAAATATGTACCTGCTAATGTAGATCAACGGCATCGCACCAGAAGTTGATATCAATACTCAATTTCTTTTAATATTGACATCAGCTACTGATGTCGGTACTTTGAAAGAAATCATATCCATCATTTAAGATACCACGAAATGGTATATTGTTTTATTATATGCCAAAGGGTTGGTGTTAGTGGTTCTTTTACCAACCATATTCTTTTCAAAGAAGTTTCATAAATCACACGATGTTCAAGTCTGGGCTTTGAGATTGATTGATGTGTTGACAGTTTTTTTTTTTATTTTAATTAATTTAAAACGAATCAATTTTAGTTTACTTCTGTGAGCTATATAAGCATTATATTTCATGCGTTCCGATTTCTCGCACTGGTGTATGACATTTTGGTGGCTGATGAGAAAAATGAGTTTGTCAGAGTTCCTGCAAGAGAGCGCTGCAGACGCAGAGGATGTGCGTAAAGAAGTACACTGGTCTAAAAAATTAAGCCATGTAAATTTGTATCGTCTTAGATCTGCATACGGAAATCATATGTCGATAAAACAGACTTTCCGTTACCAATGCTTTTTATACAAGGCGTTCATTGGGAAGGCGCTGTTGTTGATGTCTTAGATGATAGTTCTTATTTGCACTGGATGTTAATGATAAGCAGATGAGGAAGACTTTATTATCATATTTATGTTTGTGAAAAGAGGACTATGTTCCTATAGGGCTTTTCGCGATAGTGTCACTGTCAAAAGAGAGAGAAAAAAAATTTACAGCTAAAGTCACTTGTATGAAAACATTCTTGGCGGTACTAGGCAAAAACATAAAATTGTTTCAGAATTGTTATTTAGTGAAGTGAATTTGAAATAAAAAAATTGAAACAGTGTGTATATCGAAATTGCGAACTCTTAAGAACAAAATAATATAAAAGTTTTGTGAAAATACCCTTGAGTTGTTGTGTGAAACAGTTCAAATTGGTTCAAACCATACAGTGAACACAGAAAACTGTAGACTTCAGTTTTCCACGACTGTGGAATAGAACTCCTAGTTTGAAAAATCGCAAAGAGGAAAGGCGCAGGCCGTTGTTGACTCCTATCAAACATCTGAACATTAAATTGGCTTGTTTCTGTTCCACACATTTCATTTCAGGTACCTATGTAAACATGGTTATAAGGTATATTAGATGCTTGATTATAGTAAGAACTCCTAGTAAGAACAATCTAAATACAGATTGGGTATTGTTTATCTAGATTTCTGAATTTTTGCGTGTATAAGCTTGGTACCCAATCTGGAATTAGACTATCCAAAAGTTTTGCATTCTTCCATGGAGTTTTTATTAATGATCTACTTGTATACAACCTTCAACCAGATATTTACCTTCCTGAAATGAAATGTCTGGAACAGACACGAGCCAATTTAGTGTTCAGATGTTTCAGATGTTTCCTCTTACCACATTCTGTGCCTTTCCTCTGAGAGAACTTAGAAATTCTGTTTTATACTCGAGGAAAACTATAGGATCTAAGGATTTCTGTATTCATTGTATGGTTTGAACATTGTTTTAAACAGCGATTCGCGGGCATCTTCACAACACTTTTATATTGTTTTGTTTTTAAAACGTCACAGTTTTGATAAACACAATTTTTTTCCTTTTTTCACAAACCTACGTCTTTGAAAAACTAATTTAAACTACATATTTCATATTTCTACGTACTGCCGCCAGCAATATTTTCATACAAGTGACAATTTGACGTTTAAGAAATACGTGGTATAATTAGAAAGAGATAGCTTCGCGAAAAGCCCTATTCATTCCCATATCATGTCGATGGCACAAAACGATCAGACCATATAAAGGAAAACCTGTTGCGACGGAAACATCCGACAGTCTAAACATTTTGTGCATAAGAACTAAAAAGATGCAAAGATTCTGCGCCAGATGAGATACCGTATGAGTTTTGGAAAACGATGGGGTACATCTGACTTAGCTGGCCTACGATTCTCATCTCCAAGCTTATAGGAGGTAAAAATCTGCCTAAGCAATGGAGGGGAAGTAACCTTCTCCCTCCCAATGCAAAAAGGTGAAGAAGATACATGAAACTGTGATAACTATCGTTCGATCAAGCTGATGTCCCACAGCTCGTTGCGGGCAAGTTGACAACTAATGCCATTAAAAGTACAAGGTTCCTAATAGAAATGCATCGTGATTTCTTAGAGGACTTGCATATTGTGCTAGATGACTTCAAAAAAGCATTTGATCGACAACCGCTAGATCTGATATTGGTGATCTTCAGACAAAGAGGAGTTTCAGAGGCCTATGTGTTGATGATTGTGGATATTTATGAAGGAACTGTGACGAACGTTAGCTGTCGAGCTGGATTCACCGAAGCATTCCAAGCCACAGTATGTGTGCACCAAGGAAGCGTCTTGAGTCTTCTTCTCCTTATTGCAGTCCTTGACTTCCTGCTGGAGAACACCAAAGTACATGAGCTAGTTTTTGCTGACGATAGAGCAATTCAAAAGTGAGAATCCTACATCCCTGCAAGAAACACTTAACTTATGGGTAAAAATATAAGAAGGTAGTGAATACCATAGCAATCCAAAAAAAGACAGTACCTTTACTTCCCATTTTCTGATTCAGACATGAGCTTCCCAATTGTAAAAAATTAAAAATCTAGGATCTATGATCAAAATTGAAGCAACTTGTTATTACGACATCAATCATTGAGTAAGCGTAGGGTGGATGCAGTGGCAGGAAAACTCCGCCATCTTCTTTGATAGAAAATGGCCCCTAAACTGGAGAGAGTATTCTACACCACAATTATGCGTCCAGCACTCTCATTGATTTAACAACGTTGGACAATGAATTAAGAGTTCACGAGTAAGTTGACGGTAGTAGGATATGGGTTACTTGGGCATGGGAATTTTCTGATGAGCGTGGGAAAATTCTGAGCGAGCCAAAAGGGTGCCGTCGGTCTGATCAAAGGGAGATAATAGCGTTTAGAGTCACGTAGGTTGAAGATCCTTACGATGGGATGAGAGTAAAGAAAAAAATGAAAAGTAATGTTGTGTGTGTGCTAAGAATCAAGAATAGACACGATCTGTTGATAGATCTTAGAACGGGGGTGTGAAATTTTGGTAATTTGTTGATAGATATAGGAATAGGTAGGACTGAGATTGTGATATGAGATAAGAAAATAGAGACAATAAAGGGGGAAGATGGTTTCTATTGAGTATTTTTTATGGTTTTTTGTTTTAGATTTCGTTGGCGCTTGGAAGTGGTTGATTTTTTTTTATATGTTTGGAATTTGTTTGAGGGTGAGGTGAGGGTAGTAGGAATGTTTTTTTTGTTTTGGTTGTAGGCTAGAGAATTTGGTCACGTCCGATATTTGGTTGGGCATAGATTGTGTATGAGCAAGTCGTTTAACAGCTTAGCATGAAAGGTTGTTGTCATGTGGTTGTTTTACTCTATACCGTAGGGTAAGGAAGTGACCCATGTTCGCATAGCAATAAAATCCATGATCAATGTTGAAATCGAGTATCTGTGTAGCATAGAAAGGTAAAATAAACCAATACTCGGATGGTGATTTCTAGAAAGAAATTACTATAAGGTTGTCAGGGGTTGAACAATCCCGTCCCCCGGAAGGAATAAGGTAATTTTTGATTAAAAGCTACTACGCAGTATTAGAGCTGTTTAAAGCAAGTGAATTTGTGTCATTCAATTTTAAAGCAAAGTAAAGGTGTTTCATTTATGATCACTTAGATTAATAGGAGCGATTTGACGATACCTTTTTGCCATAAAAAATTTCAATAAATTAAGTAATAAAATATGTTTAGAAGACTTATAATCATGCTCTTTAGGTATGGTGTATGGATCCACTTTAACTGTAATGATGTTCAAAGATTATATGGTTCTCTGCCTTAAGAACGCAAGAAGTTATTATAAGGGTGTCGGTCTGAACAAAGGGAAATAATAGATTGGGGAGCAAATCCTCATTGAACTGGAGGAATGCAAGGTAATTAAAAATTAAAATTTATAACTGTTCAATTTTGACTCCCTTTTTTTCTTAAAGGTTTTCCTCCCTAAAAGATGCAACTTGCAGCTGGACGAGGAAGACGTCCTACAATTGGACCGCTGCTGCTTGGAAGTAGTGGGCCCATACGGGGAGATGTCCGTGGAAGTTGACTTCCACATGAAAGATGACGAGTATCAGGAGCCACAGCCACAGCATCAACAGCAACAATTTCAGCAACAACAACAAGGTCAGCAACAATATCAATTTCAGCAACTACAACAAGGTCAGCAACATTATCAACAACAGCAACAGCCTCAGCAACAGCATCATCAGCAACAATTTCAGCAACCACAACAAGGTCAGAAAAATTATCAACAACAGCAACAGCAACAGCAACAAGAACAGCAACCGCAACAGCCTCAACAACAACAGCAGCTGGAGCAACAGCATGAAAACTATCAAGAACAGCAGCCACATCAACAGCAGCCGCAACAACCACAAATAGTTGAGATCTTGGATCAAATCATATTGCAGAAACCGAAGGAAAAGAGGAAGCAGAAGCTTCCAGTTCAAGAAGAGGTAAACTATGTACCTCAATTGTTTTTCGATAAAAATAACAATTTGTTGCAATCTCAGAAAAATTTTTTTCGATAAATAAAAATAAACCGAAAATTGAAATAATTTTTTTTATTTACTTCTCATTATTATTTTCAGAAAATAAAAGTCTTGAGCGACTCTCATATAAACATTAAGCGGTTCAATTTGAAAGGCCGCAAAATTAAAAACTTTTTGAAATAAAAAACTTAACACAAATTTTCTTTAGCCTTTTTAATTATTCGGTTTCAGCTATTGTCATAAAAGTATAGTTTCTTTTTAGTTTTCTACCATATTTTGTTGCCTCATTTCTCTTGACTAGGGTGATATTAGTGGCATGATCAGTGCTTCTAATGACAAGTTTAATTCGCCAAGTACTCGAAAATGGTTATCCTGGACACGTCGTCGCTCTTCTTCGACAGCATCAGTATTAACTGAACCTATTAGATTGTGTGATAAGACTTTGAGAGTTTTTTGTTCATCGACTTCTTCGTAATGATTTTCAGTGGGGCCATATCTGGTGATGTATTCATTTCGATCTTCAGATGAATCAACTGCATAAAGTGTTTTCGAGCGGAAGCTCTTTGCTGACCGAGGTGGAAAGGAATTCCTCGGTACACTCTTTGATGGACCAGGAACTGGCAGTATTGGCAAAAGCCTGTCCTTGTAGTAAGGAATGTTTGTATGAAATTTGACATCACCTACCTCGTAGTATGCATATGAGTAGGCATGATCGAAGGTCACTAATTGAGGTTGATGTTGTTGTATTTGTGGTATGTCTTTCATTGGTTAATGAAGTGGAATTACAGAAGACGTCGATGGAGTCTGTGTCACGGGCATATTTGTATCCACATCACCAGCAGCAAAATAATAATCCAAAGGTTTGTTCAAAGGTTCAAAACAATCCATCCTCATAGCCGGCGCTAATTTTTTGTGATCATTTGACCTTTAACAAGGAAAGTTGTTAGAATCCATAAATTTCTGCCAGTTACCGAAGGAAATGTCTATTTAAACCTGGAAAATGTATGTATTACTGTGAGAAGATATCGATAATTCTCATTTTCAGATGCAAAGATACCCATGTCAAATAATGACTAAATTAATGGTCAAGAGAGAAGCGCTTGGACAGTTGTATTTTGACGGCAAGCTGGATTTGAAATAATACATTTCAAAGATTCTTTTATTTTTAATCTATTTATTTTAATCTTTCGTACAACAACATTAACTTCTTTACTTTGAGCATTCTATTTTCAATCAAATAACATGCACAAGTATCAGGGCCGTCTTGGCATAAATTCTTTGACCAAGGGCAGTTAACAAAATGACATCCATGTTTCGATGTGGTAGAGGATACGTTTCTATACATCTTCAAGAAGGATAAGCATCCTGTCAGATATTCATGATGTTCCTCCAGCAGCTCATGTTGATGTGCTTTCATAAAATCCAGGATCTCATCGAAAATGAACTTGATATTTATGTTGGACATTATTGTCTGCTATCTTGTCAATGTGTTACTAAGGTTCAGTTGGATTTGCTCGAAGATTTATATCGGATTCGTCTCTAGTAATAATTTCAGTTTTAGCTGTCAATGGCATTTACAAAAAAAAAAAAAAAAAGTGTTTCTCTAATTTCTCGACTTCAAATTGAATATATTGTCTGAGTTGTTCGCATGATTCAACAACATAATTCTTTGTACAAGCGTCACTATTGCCTTTGGTAGCTTAAGGTTATTGAAGTCGTTTAAAATCTAAATTTTGAACTGCTCTGATCTGCTCTGTTAACTGGTCTGATCTGCTTTTGAACTGGTCTGATCTGCTCTTTTAACTGGTTTGATCTGCTTTTTGATCCGATTTCAAACAATCAAGGGTGTACTTATACTATTTGTTTGTGGGAGTTATATCTATAATATAAAAATAAGACGGGTTTTCCTTCCTCACGCTATAACTCCCAATACTAAATCTAAAAATTTACATATAAAACGTAGGGGAAACATCGTTCTCGAATTCAGTTCTTATTTCCAAATCAAAACTGTACTACAATGATGTCTAATATCAATATATGTCTTATTTTAAGTAGAATGTCCAGTTTTTTAAGTCAATATCAACATGATATGCTTGAGGAGCATTATGAAGAGTTTCTTGGAAATATTTCTTTCTTAAGTAATTTTAAGGACGTTGACAATGATATTTCGATTTACGGATGTCATTTTACAAACTGTCTTTGGTCTTCAAATGCATGTCAAATGGGGCCAGATACTTGTGCGTGTATTAAGATTGAGGATCATGTAAGCAGAGTTCAAAAGATTATGAGTTTATATAAAAGATTGAAATAAATACAATTATATAAAAACAACACACACAAAAAGTTTTTGTTTAAGAACTTCACAGCTCGACACGAAAGATTTTCAATCGGCGAATGGTTGCTATCAAAGCCATAAATGATTTATGACAACTGACATAGTTGAAATCATCTCATACTACGGTTTAATGACGTTTATCGATGCATTTTCAAAATTTGCGTGGGCGATTCCTTTAGGAAATAAGACAGCGTCATCTGTTACAGAGGCAATGAAAACGATTTTTATAAAAATCCTCACGACATCCCAAAAAACATGCAAACCGTAGATGGAAAAAAAGAGTTTTTCAGTAAGACGTTTTATATTTTGACGAAATTCCATAAAATAAATCATTATTCAACATTCAGTTCATTTAAGGCATCAATTGTAGTTTATTTTTCCATAAGCTGAAAATGTGTCTTGCAAAAAAAGAAATTCTTTTTTCCATGAATTGTTTTAAGTTCTTTGGATCGTGACCCTCATTTAGTAAATTTCTAAAGCTACAACGAGAGGGGCCCCTTTTGTTTTAAATAGAAACTGTCTATGTAAACTTGGAAAATGTATGTATTACAGTGAGAAGATATCGATAATTCTCATTTTCAGATGCACAGATACCCATGTCAAATAATGACTAACTTAATGGTCAAGAGAGAAGAGTTTGGGCAGATGTATTTTGACGGCAAGCTGCATTTCAAAGATTCTTTTATTTTTAATCTATTTATTTTAATCTTTCGTACAACAACATTAACTTCTTTACTTTGAGCATTCTATTTTCAATCAAATAACATGCACAAGTATCAGGTCCGTCTTGGCATAAATTCTTTGACCAAGGGCAGTTAACAAAATGACATCCATGTTTCGATGTGGTAGAGGATACGTTTCTATACATCTTCAAGAAGGATAAGCATCTTGTCAGATATTCATGATGTTCCTCCAGCAGCTCATGTTGATGTGCTTTCATAAAATCCAGGATCTCATCGAAAATGAACTTGATATTTATGTTGGACATTATTGTCTGCTATCTTGTCAATGTGTTACTAAGGTTCAGTTGGATTTGCTCGAAGATTTATATCGGATTCGTCTCTAGTAATAATTTCAGTTTTAGCTGTCAATGGCATTTACAAAAAAAAAAAAAAAAAGTGTTTCTCTAATTTCTCGACTTCAAATTGAATATATTGTCTGAGTTGTTCGCATGATTCAACAACATAATTCTTTGTACAAGCGTCACTATTGCCTTTGGTAGCTTAAGGTTATTGAAGTCGTTTAAAATCTAAATTTTGAACTGCTCTGATCTGCTCTGTTAACTGGTCTGATCTGCTTTTGAACTGGTCTGATCTGCTCTTTTAACTGGTTTGATCTGCTTTTTGATCCGATTTCAAACAATCAAGGGTGTACTTATACTATTTGTTTGTGGGAGTTATATCTATAATATAAAAATAAGACGGGTTTTCCTTCCTCACGCTATAACTCCCAATACTAAATCTAAAAATTTACATATAAAACGTAGGGGAAACATCGTTCTCGAATTCAGTTCTTATTTCCAAATCAAAACTGTACTACAATGATGTCTAATATCAATATATGTCTTATTTTAAGTAGAATGTCCAGTTTTTTAAGTCAATATCAACATGATATGCTTGAGGAGCATTATGAAGAGTTTCTTGGAAATATTTCTTTCTTAAGTAATTTTAAGGACGTTGACAATGATATTTCGATTTACGGATGTCATTTTACAAACTGTCTTTGGTCTTCAAATGCATGTCAAATGGGGCCAGATACTTGTGCGTGTATTAAGATTGAGGATCATGTAAGCAGAGTTCAAAAGATTATGAGTTTATATAAAAGATTGAAATAAATACAATTATATAAAAACAACACACACAAAAAGTTTTTGTTTAAGAACTTCACAGCTCGACACGAAAGATTTTCAATCGGCGAATGGTTGCTATCAAAGCCATAAATGATTTATGACAACTGACATAGTTGAAATCATCTCATACTACGGTTTAATGACGTTTATCGATGCATTTTCAAAATTTGCGTGGGCGATTCCTTTAGGAAATAAGACAGCGTCATCTGTTACAGAGGCAATGAAAACGATTTTTATAAAAATCCTCACGACATCCCAAAAAACATGCAAACCGTAGATGGAAAAAAAGAGTTTTTCAGTAAGACGTTTTATATTTTGACGAAATTCCATAAAATAAATCATTATTCAACATTCAGTTCATTTAAGGCATCAATTGTAGTTTATTTTTCCATAAGCTGAAAATGTGTCTTGCAAAAAAAGAAATTCTTTTTTCCATGAATTGTTTTAAGTTCTTTGGATCGTGACCCTCATTTAGTAAATTTCTAAAGCTACAACGAGAGGGGCCCCTTTTGTTTTAAATAGAAACTGTCTATGTAAACTTGGAAAATGTATGTATTACAGTGAGAAGATATCGATAATTCTCATTTTCAGATGCACAGATACCCATGTCAAATAATGACTAACTTAATGGTCAAGAGAGAAGAGTTTGGGCAGATGTATTTTGACGGCAAGCTGCATTTCAAAGATTCTTTTATTTTTAATCTATTTATTTTAATCTTTCGTACAACAACATTAACTTCTTTACTTTGAGCATTCTATTTTCAATCAAATAACATGCACAAGTATCAGGTCCGTCTTGGCATAAATTCTTTGACCAAGGGCAGTTAACAAAATGACATCCATGTTTCGATGTGGTAGAGGATACGTTTCTATACATCTTCAAGAAGGATAAGCATCTTGTCAGATATTCATGATGTTCCTCCAGCAGCTCATGTTGATGTGCTTTCATAAAATCCAGGATCTCATCGAAAATGAACTTGATATTTATGTTGGACATTATTGTCTGCTATCTTGTCAATGTGTTACTAAGGTTCAGATGGATTTGCTCGAAGATTTATATCGGATTCGTCTCTAGTAATTATTTCAGTTTTAGCTGTCAATGGCATTTACAAAAAAAAAAAAAAAAAAAAGTGTTTCTCTAATTTCTCGACTTCAAATTGAATACATTGTGTATGTAGTTCGTATGATTCGTCAAGATAATTCTTTATAGAAATATCTCATACATCTTCATACACCTTTAGAGCTGTGAGCTGGGTTTATGAGAGGTGATCCCCCTATCAGTTTCAAGTCCTCGTCCTCATCATCAGACAGGTTCTGAGGCATTATTTACCTCAATAATGAATAACTACCTCAAAATAAAGCAAGAAGCTTCAGGGTGGCCAAGTATATGTTTATCTGAAGAGGATAAAAACAAAAATATTGCGGATTTTCTAGAGAAGGAAAATATCAAGCTGAAATTTTCTGAAATCTCCGAATTCCGAAGAATCTCCAGACAGTTGATGGAAAAGAATTTTTTAATAAGCATTTTGAAAATCTTACGAAGCAGCATCAAATAAATCATTACTCAACATTTAGCGTTCTTAAAGCATCGATCGTTGAACGATTTAATCGTACCTTAAAATCACTCATGTGGAAGGAATTCAGTGTGAATGGTACATAAAGATGGATTGACATGGTAACGTCGTTAAACCATCGTTAATCATACAAATGAGAAAACATTTACTCTCAACAGTATATAACCGTGTCAGAATCCATGTTATTTTCAAGTTTAAAGTTGAAGGCCTGTGAGAATAAGTAAATATAAACATGCATTTGAAAATTAAAAATATCAAGATTTCAACTTTCAAATCCTGTCACCCATCTCTTAGAATATTTTCAAGGTCACCCTGTAAAAAATGGTTTCTATGAGCCCCGATAGGTACTTATCTTGTAGAAAAGTGATTCGTAGGAGAAAAAATTAAGTTTTTGTTAAATGGCTTGGTTTTCCTTCTGAACACAACTCTTGGATATCAGCACATCTACAAACTCATTTATAATATGTCTTTAAAAAAAAAACACGTAAATTGTATATATTAATAAGAAATATTTATTTTTCAAACATGTAATTTTTTTTTTTTTCATTAAAGTGAGTTTCATCGTGGTTGTTTTTAATGTGTTTATTACTATTTGTACTGTCGATGAATTTTTTTCGATTGTCTCTAATTGAAATTGAAAATATGTTCTAAGTTGATTACATACTCCATCAACATATTTCTTTGAAGCTGCATCATCACTTTTCTTCGGGGGTCTTGAATATTTTAATCGATTCCTCTTTAAATTATAATCATCGTTTTCAGTTTTGTCAAATCCTTCACCAGCTGGGCCAGGCAACCCTCTTTCTCCTTTCAATCCTATAGGACGATGTTCACCTTTCACTCCTCTGGGTCCAGGTCACCCTTTCACTGTTCTATTTGAAAAACGTCCGATACTTTTTTTTACTGAACTATATTGGCCTCCTTTAATTCTTCAATAATTGAAGCAATCTCGTTAGAATGATTCTTGTTACCGGATTGTTGTGATGCAATAAGAAGTCTTAAACGATCTACGAGTTCGTTTGGATTGTCCCAGAAGAATTCTTTCTTATTATTTGATAATTGCATCAATCCAGAACCGATTGAAGGTGAAGTGACACTAGGATTATTATCATCATTTAATAGTTTACTTATGATTTCCCTGTATTTATATCCTCTATGACCTAGTATCTGGTTTCTGGAATCGTAGGACCTTCTGTAAGCATTGGTATTATACATTATATCTTTATACGCTTTTAAATCTTCTTTACTATATAAGGAAGTGTTAGGTTTTTTCTTGAATATTAGTTCAAACAAACCCTTCGTGCCGTTATATGTCTTATTATTAATTTTTAGTGCTTTTCCTCGAATTTTTAACTCTTTGTCCCCGATTTGTAGTTTACCATTGTTCAAATGAACTCCATACACTTCGTCAAGGGATTTAGAATTATTTATTAATAAATCTATATATGACTGAGGAGTTTCTTCAAATTTTTGTTTTAATTGCAAACCAAAGTTGCGAGCAAGACTTCTTCTTCGCACACGATCACTTCTACTAGTTCTGTTTCTAACTGACGATGGCTTGGACGTTTTAGGGGTTGATTCATTCATGAGTGAAGTACTAGTGTTCTTAATATTGGGTGTTCTAAATTCATCATTAACATCCTCATCGTCATAGTCATCGTCATCATCATCTTCATCATCACCATTTTCATTTTCATAATTCAGTTTTATTTTCTTGTGCGGAGACTCAAAATGATGCTGTTGTTGGGGTTTTTTCGAATGTTTTCCTTTTGTGTGTTCTATTATATCTTTAAGAGGTTTCGTAATAGGTTTGAAAGTTTCTTCAAGTTGAAGTTCGAGCGCTTCTTTCCTCTCTCTCAGAGCTTTATACTTTTTTCGTAGAGCATCAGTAGTCTTAATAAGCTCTTTTGTTAAATCTTCATTTATTTGCATCATAGTGTAGATGTTGAATTATAGAATGTAAATAATTATAAACTGTGATGATCTGCTTTTAACTGTATCAGTTTGAGCACTGTATACCTTCGAACAGATGCAGTACGACTGTTGATCGTGACTGTAGTTAATCTCTTTTATAGTTTTAGGAAACAGACAAAGCGTTTCTATAACGACCATTATTACGAGGGATCTTTTGTTAAATCATCATTTATTTGCATCATAGTGTAGATGTTGAATTATAGAATGTAAATAGTTATAAGCTGTATTGAACTGCTTTTAACTGTATCAGTTTAAGCACTGTATACCTTCGAACAGATGCAGTACGACTGTTGATCGTGACTGTAGTTAAACTCTTTTATAGTTTAGGTTGCCAAAAAGTATTAGAGGATTAATAACGGGCCCCTCTAATTGGGGGGGGCAAAACAAATGTTATGATGAGTTTATTTCAACATAAGAACGGATTAAAATTTGAGAATATTAAATCCGATTATTGTCTCTATTTTCTTTTCTCATATCCCAACCTCAGTCCTACCTATTCCTATATCTTAAAGTAAGTACATATCAACAAACTACCAAAGTCTCACACCCCCGTTCTAAGATCTATCAACAGATCCTGTGTATTGTTCGCACTACACACAACATTACTTTTCATTTTTTCTTTACTCTCATGCCATCGTAAGTATCTTCAACCTGCCAACTGTAAATGTGCCTCTAAGCGCTATTATTTCCCTTTGTTCAGACCGACACCCTTATAATAACTTCTTGCGTTCTTAAGGCAGAGAACCATATAATCTTTGAACATCATTACAGTTAAAGTGGATCCATACACCATACCTAAAGAGCATGATTATAAGTCTTCTAAACATATTTTATTACTTAATTTATTGAAATTTTTTATGGCAAAAAGGTATCGTCAAATCGCTCCTATTAATCTAAGTGATCATAAATGAAACACCTTTACTTTGCTTTAAAATTGAATGACACAAATTCACTTGCTTTAAACAGCTCTAATACTGCGTAGTAGCTTTTAATCAAAAATTACCTTATTCCTTCCGGGGGACGGGATTGTTCAACCCCTGACAACCTTATAGTAATTTCTTTCTAGAAATCACCATCCTTACTCTATAGCATATAATAAAACATGCCAATGACCTTTCATACTAATCTGTAAAATTTCATGCTCATGTCCAATCTATGCCCAAACAAATATCGAACGTGATAAAATTCTCTATCGTCAAGTATTAACAAATTACCAAAATCTCTCATCCTCGTTCTAAGATCTATCAACGGATCGTATGTATTGTTCAAAATACACACAGTTTCAATTTTTTCTTTACCAATTGTCCACGTGCCTCTAGACGCTTTTATTATCCTTTGTTCAACGCCGATAACCTTATATTAATTCCTTTCAATAAAAAACCATCCATACTCTTTGGCATAGAGACCAAAGACCTACCATGCTAAGGTGTAAAATGTACACACAAAAATATCGAATGAGACCAAATTGCAACAAAAAAATCCAGCCATCACCAACCGCCAGTGAAATCTAATACAAAAAACCTATTCGTTTGTTTCACCTCGTTTCTGCCTGTCATATCAATCCGACGATATTCACAACAAAATATACCTTTGCCTTTGTATTAGCATCATCATCTTTCCTTACAATGAGTATTGGTTTATTTTACCTTTCTATGCTACACAGATACTCGATTTCAACATTGATCATGGATCTTGTCGCAAAGCGATCGCTATTCGAACATGGGTCACATCTCACAACTCACATCCTTACCCTACGGTATAGAGTAAAACAACCACATGCACCAACGACCTTTCATGCTTAGCTGTAAAAGTGTAAAACAACATGCTCATGGACTATCTATGCCCAACCAAATATCGGACGTGACCAAATTCTCTAGCGTACAGCCAAAACCAAAAAAAAAACATTCCTACTACCCTCACCTACCGGCGCACAGATTCCAAACTTATAAAAAAATCAACCACTTCCGAGTGCCAGCGAAATCTAAAACAAAAAACCATAAAAAATACTGAATAGAAACCACCTTTGCCTTTATTGTCTTTTTTTCTTTTCTCATATCCCAATCTCAGTCCTACCTATTCCTTTATCTCAAAGTAGAAACATATCAACAAACTACCAAAGTCTCACACCCCCGTTCTTAGATCTATCAACAGATCGTGTCTATTGTACGCACTACACACAACATTACTTTTCATTTTTTCTTTACTCTCATGCCATCGTTAGTATCTTCAACCTACCAATTGTCCATGTGCCGCCAAACCCTATTATTTCCCTTTGTTCAGACCGATGGTACCTACCCTTATAATAATTTCCATCGATTTTCACAACACAATATGCCTTTGCCTTTATATTGGCATCATCATCTTCCCTTATAATGAGTATTGGTTTATTTTACCTTTCTGTGCTACTCAGATACTCGATTTCAACATTGATCATGGATTTTATTGCTATGCGAACATGGGTGACGTCTCACATCCTTACTCTTCGGTATAGAGTAAAACAGCGACATATACCAACGACCTTTCATGATTAGCTGTAAAAGACTTGCTGATGCACTATCTATGCGCAGTCAAATATCGGACGTGACCAAAATCCTCTATCGTACAGCCAAAAACAAAAAACATTCTCACTACGATCACCTACCGTCCGTCGCACAAATTCCAAACTTATAAAAAAAATCAACCACTTCCAAGCGCCAGCAAATCTAAAACAAAAAAACCATAACAAATACTCAATAGAAACCACCTTTGCCTTTATTGTCTTTTTTTTCTTTTCTTATATCCCAATCTCAGTCCTACCTATTAACTATATCTCAAAGTAAGTACATATCAACAAACTACCAAAGTCTCTCACCCCCGTTCTAAGATCTATCAACAGATCGTGTCTATTGTTCGCACTACACACAACATTACTTTTCATTTTTTCTTTACTCTCACGCCATCGTAAGTAAAAAAAAATTTTATTCAAAACAACCAAAAAAATTTAATTATTCAAACTGACACTACAAATTTCGAGCAAGCGAGACGGAGTCAGCTATTCAAATTTTCAAAAAAACTAAAACCAACCGACACACACGTTTTACAACGCTCACAACATACTCTGTCTCACTCTAGACTATTCCTCTCTCTGTCTCGCTCAGAATTCCCATGCCCAAGTAACCCATATCCTACTGACGGTGGGTTAGGTGAAGATGGAATAAAAAATCTTGATATTATTAGAAGTACTAAGATCCGTGGAAGCGTTTATGTCAAAAATAATTTCAAGAAATAGAGCATAACCGGCTCATTTGGTATTGTAGTCTGTCGTGTTCGAAGGAGAGATCCAGACATCCCCTTCAAAGAGGCAACATCATACAATAGTCAGACACGATCGTGAAAAATCAAAAAGAAAGGTAGACCAAAGACTTGTAGTATGAAAAAATGCAACGAAACCTGCATTTGGTTTGCCTCAGACATGGAGCACTCCAAACTGGGCGTCTTACCAACGCATTCTGAGGTCAACGCGGCGTACCTCACGGTCGGATCACTAGTGTGAAGAAGTTAAGTGGGACACATGTAATCCCTTCGAGTTTTTCGGAGTTTTTTAAAATAAGTAGCTGGAGCACTCAGACCTAAATACCGGTCCATTGTACTACCACAACTTTCTATTTGCTATAGCTTTCCAGATGTTCGGAGCCAAAAGACGCTGCCATGATAAGGAGCAAAAAATAAATGTTTCATGGCAACGACAACAAGCTTTCTACAATCTTTTCTGCTACGGGATATCAAAAATGTTGCAGTTTTGATATTAACGTTGGGGAGTGTACGTTTGGTCTGTCTGCATCCAATGGAGGCATGCCATCTACGGTTATGCTGTTGACAAATCCAATTGTTGATTGAAGCCCTCACTGAAGGAAGACCCTAGCAAACCCAGGCCGCGGTTTTACATAAGCTTACGATGGAGCGATGTTGGCGGATTTTTGCTTCCAAGACGTGTCTAAAGTTAAGTTAAGCTGGTTCTTCTATAAATCGGGTTTGCAACATTTAAAACTATTCAAAGTATTTCCCCCTTTCTTCGTAGAAAGTAGAATAGTTACATATTTACATACTTAGCCCCTGATTTTTCAACAAACTGTGATAGCAACACACAATGCTTTCCGAACGATAGAGCAATTTTTTCGTTCTAACTTCAGAATCCCTGCTAAACTGATACGCCTTATCAGGATGACGTTGGAGAACGCTAGCTGTTCCGTCAATGTTGGTAGAGACTCTACTGAAACCTTTGAAACCACCAGAGGGCTTAGACAAGGCGACGCGACGCACTGTCATGCAGCTGTTTAAACATTGTGCTTGAAAATGTAATACGTAGCACCCATGCCAGTACATCGGGCACCATTTTCAATAAATCAACACAATTACTTGGGTTTGCAGACGACATAGACGTGATAGGAAGAACAGAGCGAGCAGTAACTGGTGCATTCACTACTATGGAGTCTGCAGCAAGCCAAATGGGGCTGAAAATAAACGAGGACAAGACGAAGTATATGCTCTCATCAACAAAAGTCCAATCCCATCACCGACTTGGTCAAAATGTCACCATTGACAGGTATAACTTCGAGGTAGTCAGTGAATTTGTCTACCTGGGCACTGCTGTAAACTCAGCCAACAACATCAGCGCTGAAATCAAACGCAGACTAACTCTTGCTAATCGCTGTTTTTTTGGGTTAAATAAGCAATTGAGGAATAAAGCCCTATCGAGAAGAACCAAGGAGACACTATACAAAACACTCATCATCCCGGCCCTGCTATATGGTGCAGAAGCATGGACCCTCTCCCAATCGGATGAAAAGTTACTTGCAGTCTTCGAGAGAAAAGTTCTGCGTACGATTTATGGTCCTGTTTGCGTTAATCGAGAAGACAACGTTTGGTGAAGAAGATACAACGACGAACTATACGAGCTGTACAGCGACATAAGCTTATCCAGAAAAATTAGAGTCCAACGAGTAAGATGGCTGGGCCATGTAGAGCGAATGGACATCAACGCTCCAGCGCGTAAAGTCTTCAACGCCAAACCAGAGGGAGTCAGAAGCCAAAGTAGACCTCATCTTCGATAGAGCGACCAGGTAGAAGGAGATCTCCGCCAACTTGGAGTGCAAAATTGGAGACGGCAGGCTAGAGATCGAGCCGGCTGGAGGGGCATATTGGACAAGGCCTAGGAGCACCACGCTCTAACTGAGCCACCTAAAGAAGAAAGAACAATTTTTTCATAGTTATACAGGGTGTTCCGTAATTCGTGGTCAAGGTAACACAGGTTAGGATACACCAAAGTTAGCCTTTTTTAAATTGTCAAAAGTGATGTCAAAGTTGAGAAGCGAGCTTTACTGTAGAACAATTTTTTTCTTAGAATATGACCAAGAGTCACACCCCAAAGGATAATACATGAATAACGGAACACCCTGTATATTTTTCAAATTTTTATTAAAAGCTAAACCTAGCAATCCAGTTCGAGCAACGAATTTACTCGAAATCATTTTCAGATTTATCAATTGAAATGCATGTAATAATTTTTCAGTGTCGGATACATCCGATCAATTTTAGAGTGTTTTTCAGCCGACTAGGCTTCAAAATTCTGATTTTCAGACTTCATTGGCAATACCTCCACACCCACTGACAAGAAGTTTGAATCTCTTCATTTCTGACAGCATTTTTCTTTTGACGAAAGATTGATTGTGCTTTTTTTGCAAATTTGTCATAAGTACGAATGTTGTCTATTTTCTTTTTCACTTTTAATAATTTTGTGTTGGTTGTCTAGGATACAACGCAGAGTTGTCATAAAGTGTGAAAAAGTTTGCATTTGATGATGGATTTGAGCTTTTCAAGTTTTTATTAGTAACCATTTTCTTTAATTGAATTTAAAACTCATCTTCTGCCTCAATTGCTAAAAAAAAATTTGGTAGACGTTTATGAAGACGCGGATATAGGCCTAGTGTCTATACAAATGTAAGATACCCGTTTTCTTTTTTTTAATAATTAGTTTAGTTTAGTTTATTCATCAAACCCTTGAGTTACTTGAGAAAATATCTTCTATTTCAATTACAGAATTTGTTTCTTTTATACAACGTGCAAACGGTTTATTTCTACCATAATTTCGTTAACCTCCAACAAAAAAAAAAAAAAAAAAACCATAACTTCGTGTCGAAAAAAAATTCTCTCGAAAATGAAAATTAGAACGAAGTGCTCTTGGCGGAGAGTGAAAATTTATTTGTTGTAATAAGAGAGAACAGTTAATTCTATTGCTAATTAGATCTTCTATAAACATTATTGCAAAATACTTTCTTCTTAGCGTTTGAATATCTATAAGCAGGCATCTAGATACGTAAGATGGTACTTCGGAATTCCAATTAAGTTTAAGGAAAGCAAACCTTGTGAAACTCTTTTGAAACCTTTCTATTCGTAACGAGTGTACATTATAGTAAGGATTCCACTGTACTACAATATTCCAGCACTGATCTTACTAGAGTTATATACATATAGTGATTTAAGGGCATATGGATCTTTAGAGTTCCTCCTTATGAACCCTAACATCCCATTGGCTTTATTTACTATATAATCAATATGCTTTGTAAACGTAAGTTTCTCATCCAGCATAACTCCCAAATCTATTTTGGCAGTTACTCTTTCTAAAATCATGTTATTGATACTGTAATCAAAGAAAATAGGAGATCTCGTCCTAAAGCACGTAAAACTCTGACATTTGGCAACATTTAGAAACAATTGGTTGTAATCACACCACTCAAAAAAATTTTAAATATCTTTTTGAAGAAGGAGGCAGTCTGAGGAAGATTTTATGATTCGGAAAATTTTGACATCATCAGCATACAAGAGGTAACTCGAGTGATTAAAACAAACTGGAATATCATTAATGAAGAGGATAAACAGCAAGGGACCAATATGACTTCCTTGAGGTACTCCAGTCGTCACATTTATCCTTCTACACCTATGATTACCTAATATAACATATTGAATTCTTTTATCTAAATAGGCAGAAATCCATTTTATGAAGCTTGAATGAAAGCCTAATTTGGAAAGTTTAAAAATTAGTATACTATGGTTGACTATATCGAATGCCTTAGCAAAATCCGCAAAAATAATGTCAGTTTGAAAACTATTTAAAAACCCATTAATGACAGAATCACATAACATTGTAAGGTTAGTAGCAGTAGATCTCCCTGACACAAAACCATGCTGAAATTCGGACACTATACCTTTAACAAGGAAGCTAAATTTTTTGCAAATTAGAATTTCAAACATTTTAGGGATGACTGATAATTTGAAGATTGGCCTATAGTTGATCACGTTTTGCTTTGATCCTGACTTGTGAATAGGAGTTATAAAAGAAATTTTCCAGCAATCCAAAAACTGGCCATTTTTAAGGGATTTATTGAAAATCAAACAGAGTGTCAAGGCCAATGAAATCGAGCAATTTTTCAATGCAATATGGGCGATGTTATCAGGCCCAGCACTTTTATTTATATCAAGGCCATTTAAGGCTTCCAAAACTTCAGAAACACTTAATTCGATGCTACCAACATCAATAACTTTAGAAGGGAAGAAAACAGGAGCTTCACAGGAAGAAGAGGGCAGATAGACAGAACTAAAATAATCGGCGAAAAAATCACATATGAAATATACAACACTAGACAAGTTATCAAAATATTTCATACAGCTTGGAAGTCCTATAGATTTTCGTTTGGTGTGTATAAATTTCCAGAAGTGTTTACAGTCTATTTTAATTTTAGACTCTACAGAGACTATATAATCGTTAAACAGAAAGCTATTGAGACAGTCAAATTCAAGGTGACACCGAGTATAATTATGTTTAAGAACATGATTATCTCTGTTTTGCTTGTAAGCTTTGTAAGCTTTGTTTTTCCTGTTTTTAAGATTTAATAACCTTCTGTTGAACCAGGGTGGATTAGAATTTGACTTACGAATTTTTTTAGGAATATTCATTTCACAAGTTTCATCAAGATAAGACACATAACGAGTTTTTCAAACGCGTGACTCAGACTTAAATTATTTAAAATTTGATCCCATGGAATTGCAGATAGATAGTTATTAATTGCTTCAAAGTTTGCACATTTATAATCAAAATAAAATTCTGGTACATCAATGACATCACTAATATAAGTTAAGAATTTACACTCAACAGTAAGGCATATGTGATGAATTTTGTTTTCTATAACTGGGAAATCAGTCTTTTCTACATAAGCTTCCAAATCTTTATCCACAAAAATTAAGTCTAATATACGATTCAGGCTGTTATAAAAACTGTTCAACTGTATAAGACTAAACTGACTAAAAAGTCCACAAAAATCCACAACTAACGCTTCTATGTCAGAATTAACATTGTATGGAACTAAAATCTTATCGTCTTGATCTGTTTCCCATCTTATTTCACCCAAGATTAAAATCTCCTAAGATCATTACATGGTCAGAAGTAGTTAGGTTATTTAGAAATTTATGACAGTTTAACAAATGCAAATTATACAAATCTTCTTCTTATTAGAAAAAGTATTTGAAAAAAGTAATTGGAAACTTTTTTAAAACTATTTTTATTTTATTAGTCAAGTTCTGAATACACATTATGTTAAAATTTGTTAATCTATTTTTAATACATGTTTGCTCTAACTAAAATTTGGTGATTTAGTAGTAAGGACCATCTTGGGTGACATCGCTCACTCGCTTGGGGGTTCAATCTACAAACACAATCAAAGAAATAAATAGAAATCCTTGATCAGTGTCATGACCTCGAATTGAATTTAATTGAAATGAAGCAAAGCGATTCACATAAATGATCTCATATTTGTTGGAATGATTATGGAGCATGCATATGGTTGGTATGAACGTGCAACTCAAATAAACAAATAAAGATGTACGACGTGCAGACGGAAAACTCTTTTGACTTTTCATTCTTTTTTTTTTCTATGCATTTTGATGAGACGAGTGCAGCGCTTATGAGGACGCTTTTATGAGATTGTTTTATGCGGTGTTAAGTTGTTTTCTTTTACCCAAGATGAGTTATTTCATGCATATGAGTTGAAAAGACACAAATACATTAACACTTTGTTGCCAGAGTTATGAAAACAAACTGTCAGCATTTGGTTTCATTGGTTTAACCGCAAATGCTTCTCTTGTTTACTGGATACAGATTCCACATCCATCCATCAATGGATCTTCTTGAGTTTTTAGTTTTACTTTTGCCCTTGATTGGCATTTGTGCCTAATGACATGGATGAAGTGACATTTTGTTTATATTTTTCTTTCTTGAAGAAATGCAGCCGCAGCAGTCAGAATGGATCGTGCCAGATGCAATGAACCGTAGTTATTGTGGCTGTTTGTGTGTGTGTGTGTCTTTATAGAGAAATTCGAGTTGGGGCTCAAATTACCCCCACGGATAAGTGAGATTAATTTGTTGGTCATGTGGTTAGGGAAATATTAAAAAAAGGCAGAAAAATGTATTTATGGATGGCATGGTGAAGACAAGACATATAGGGAAAGAGTTATTACAATGTATTTTTGGTCTTTTGAACGATGAAAGTTGAGAGAAATTTCTTCAGAGAGGTTGTTTTGAATATGGAACTCTTAGAAGCGGAATCATTTTTATTCTTTACTAGGTGTGCCAGCGACTTCGTCCGCCAGAATTGACATAACTTTTTTATTTATCAAAAGTGAAGCTTACAAGAATAAATTACTGAAAACCCCATCTAGATAGGATAAGCCGTTTCTGAGATTAGCGTGCACAAACAAACAAACTGTTACGTTTTTATTATATGTATAGATAGATAATAACTTTTTTATTGAAGCAGTGCTCGGTGAAATGGAGTAATACGTGACGTGTCACTGATGACAAAAAACACTAAATATAAAGAAATATTTAGAATCCAACGTTGCGTAACGTTGCGGAACTTATGTAACGTATAGTCGCATGCTTACATTTGCATGTACAAATATTTGGCTAGACTGTTTCTTCTCTATAAACTTTTATGGTCGTTACTTTGATAAAGTTACGTAGTTAATATACGTTACGTAACGTTACGTATGAAAAAATACATTTTTGAGTTTTTCTTACTTTCCGAAGATATCATCTGTCAAAATTGACAAAAGTTCATTATTCAAGTCTTGATTTTGATTCTGCAAAGATGTCCTTACGAACCGAACACACAACGTTGTATGTAATTAAATTAAAATGAATTTACACGAGCTCTGTGAGCCTGGGGGCTTAGAGCTTTCTTGCAACTATTCTTTAGTGGGGAATAAAAAAAAAAGGTTTACCATTCCTCACAAAAGGCGATATCGTTGATAAAAATTGGCTCTTTCTGGGAATCGATTATTAAATAATAATTTAATTTTCAATTACAATCATCAACTTCACAAGTAAATTACAGTTCCATATAATTTTTATTTCAAGTAACAACCAACCTGGAGAAATCCTCTCATTGCAAAGGAGTAAAGGCTAAAATAAAACCAATAATGTAATGAACCCCAGCAAATGGTAAGAATGATGACAGGCGTATGAGTTTTTATGGAAAACTATTAGAAATAGGATATGCTATGCGTTGTTACAGAAAAATTGTTACGTACCCTGTTTGTTGTTGTCGGAAGGTTGTGGCTCTGGCGATACAGGAGATGTAGACTTGTCTCGTGTTGTTGCATTGTTGTAGCCGGGTACAGTGAAGGTCTTTGTTGTCACATAACGCACAGATTCCACTCTTGTCTGCCATTTTTGAAATGTATTTATTACGTCGCTTTTGAGGATGGTACGCAATCCAGGGGATGATGTTGTACTTGTGTTTATGTTTTCATCGGATTTTTCTTCATTTCCATTTTGTTTTGGGGTTTGAGTAGACATCGATTTTGAGTCTGAAATAGGAGAAAAATGAAATTAGTAGACAAAAAAAAATGGTTAAAATTTATTTATTTTAGTTCGATAGCCCGATTCTGTCAAAAGTCAGTCACAACTTTCCATTCAACACTCAAATTGTGATGTGTGTCTCAGCAGGCTACAACTTTGAGGCTTTTGACTTTTTGGCAGAATAGAGCTGTGAATTTTTGAGTACCACAAACAAACGTAATGTTTTACGAGGAGTCACAAAAAGAATGATTATTTGATGTTAATCAAAGGAAGGGAAAGCTAATGGACTTATTTTGTACTTCAAACAATTTTTTCCTAAATTTTTTGTCTGTACCAAGATCCAATTTCAGTAGCTGGGAGAAATTTCCCGGCAACTGATGTTGTCCAAGTACTTGGGAGCAGCAAAAAAAAAAAAATTGAATGAGATAGCCACTATCTTTAAAAAGCTGCTCAAAAGAGAGAACGTCAGCTGGTTTTGACTATGACGATACTCGAGCACATCTTATCGCTGAAATACTTATTTCTGCAACAAATTGCAACAATCTTGTGATGGTTTTTTGAAGGAATGTTTTCCCGGGTGTTCTTTCAATAGCTGCATCTAAAGTTACATGTACCCTACGAACGTTACAATTGAGAAAGGTAGGGCCGTTAAAAACACCAAATGTGCAAATTTGAGCCACAAGTCATACTCGACGATTTAACAAGGCTTTCAACAGAAATGAAGACAGCTTTGAATTGCCATCTCTGAAGCTTTTAGAAGATAACTGGCTAGCGGAAGATTCAAATGGGGTATTCTAGTCTAGAAGCTTAAATTTTAGGAATTTTTCACATTATGATAAAAAAAATGAAATATAATTTTTCCTATCAATTTTACATATGATTTTTATAATTGCTCGTTTCTCGGAATCATGTCAGCAGTTGGGGTACTTTTTTTTTTGCATCTCCGAAGACGGCACATAACTCCGTTATTTTTCAATGTTTTTGTAAAAACAAAATCATAAATCATAGCTGAAAATATAAATTAATGTGTCCAAAAAACATTTTATCGAGTACCTACTTTGTTTTAAAAATATTCCCAAAAACAGCCTAATTTTTCATGGGTTACGCTAGTATAGCCACTTAAGTTGAGACTAAACGTCTTAGATGCCGCGTCACAAAGTCTGCTCTTTTGAATCGGGAAAAAAGTGATGTGTAAAATCCTACATTGTACTTTTAAAACTTAAGTGTACCACTCAAATATACTAGAAACCGCAAAATACTTCAATCGTGAAGGATGACATGATGGCTATAGTATCGATAGTGTTTATGTTCAAATGATGCGAATTTTGAAAAATCCTTTTATTTTTGAGGGTCTGAACTTTTAAAAAAAAAAACGATATCTTCAAATTTCTATACCCCCTAACTTCTTTCAATTTCAAAAAAGGACCGAATGTACTTAAAGCTGTGAAACCTACCTCTCAGTCAAACCACATGACATCTAAAATATGAGGAAAATGATCTGGAACATTACAAGTATGTTCAAAAAGTCGTTCCGGAAATCAATTCATCGAAATTCGAAAATCATCAACGTGTTTAAAGATACCCTATTACTCCCAAAATTGAGATTACCAGTCATTGCAGAATAACAAATCAAGGTAGGTGTACAGAAGGGTTCCGACTTGGTTCCTCTACTTTTTATAGCAGTTCTTATTTAATTACTAGTGCCATTTTTTGCTCATGGAGCACTTTACATACGAGTGAACTGTATATTTATGATATAATGGGTACCGTATAAGTCTAAAATGCTCTGAAAACTTGTGCTTCCTGTTTTTCTTAGGGCAAATCTCTTCATGTCTTTTGTTTAAATAAAAAAACTACTTAAGGGACTCGGCTAGTTTCTCGAGCTCAAATGGAGGTGATTTTTTGAAGGCGATACCCATGGAAAAAACATTTTTGCCTTTGTTTGGATTCGAACTCGAACCTCTGGATTAACAGGTGGACATGCTATCCATCACACCACGGTTACCACCATTTTCCCATAAAGCCATCTATAATTATAGTGAAAAACTGAAAATTTACAAAATGGCCGCAATTTAAATAAAAGGGTCCAAATTTCGCCAAAATAATCGTCTTTCGATGGCTGCCAAATTTACAATTTTCATCCGGTCGTAAGAGTTGTAGATGGCTGTTTGTAAAAACATATGGAGAGTATGCAGTTGAAATTTCAAGACGAATCGTTAATATTTGCGTGAGTTACAGCTGTGGCAAATTGAATAATTGAAAAATGCAGTTTTGAGAAAAACGCCTTTAAAGTTTTCAGAGTAGGAGTACGAGCTCCCGAGATGCTTCTCTTCTATACTCTGCCACTTCAAAAATATCCTAGATATTCCAGTATTTTAGGACATCATTTTTGAGATGTTTACCTATCAAAAAATTAAAAAAAAATCGATTTTTTGGAAATAAGAAACTAGCCGAGCCCCTTAATGGTGAAATCAATCATTGGATAAGCGTGGAGTGGATGAAGGGGCTAGAAAATTCCGCCATTATCGAAACATACTTCTAAGATTAACGGCAAACTCTAACCCCCGGTTGCCCGTCCAGCTTTCCCATACGATTCAAAAAGCTTCAACATCAAAAATATTACCTTCTTCTGCTTTTTTCGACGCTACGAGAATCATGATTCATGACCTCGAAGGAGATTGCAGCTCTCTCACTTTTGGTTTTATAATGGTGATCCACCACTGTGGTAGTGGTACTACGCGTTGACCTTAGAGTGCGTCGAAAGAATCCCCGTTTTGGATTGTTCCATGTCTGAGGCCAACCAAATGCAGATGCCGTTGCATTTGGCTTGCTTGCAGGCTTTTTTTCCTTCGCGATCGTTTCGGAACGTTGTATATGATATCACCTTTTTTGACTGAATTCTTTGGATCCCTGCTTTAAAAATGACAATGCCAACTGAGCAGGTCGTACTCTATTTTCTGTAATTTGACATGAAGGCTTCCACGGATCAAACTTTGCTACTGCTGTTGTCATACGGAGCATCTTCATATCATCTGCTGTCAACTTACTCTCATACTTTCTGTACATTGTCCAACATTGTGAATCGTATGTGAGTATTGGTCGCACATTCGTGATGTAGATTCTTCTCTTCAGCTAAGGAGGCATTTTTCTATCGGTGGATTTTTTTTGCAACTGCATCCACCCTATGTTTCATCAATGATTGATATCGTGATCACAAGTTGTTTCACTTTTAGTCATCAATTCCAGATATTTTAACTTCTGTCACAACAAACCTACATTGATTTATCACTTGCTTGGACAAACAATCTTCTTTCATAAGCTTGGGGATGAAACCGGTAGCCATCTCAAGCTTAAAGTCGTTCATATTTTTCCAAAACTTATATGGTATCTCATCTAGCCCAGAACCTTTGCTTTTTTCAGTTCTGAAATGCAGTCAAATTCAGTAACTTCTTTGACTGTGATTTCGGGTATTTCCTTTAAGTTCAACTTCAACAAACGAATCTCCTGAGCAGTTTTCCTTATTTGAGCTTCTTTTTCTTCGCTTTTTCCTTTCAACTAGTGTTTTCCCTTTTCAAGTTAGATTTTTTCATCTTTATTATTTCACGAGAACATTGAAAGCCGCTTACGTTTCATCATTCGACCACAATGTTTTTTTTTTGGTTTGTTGGTAGTGTCCCTTCGAAATCCTTAGCAATGATTTGACTTTATTTGAGCAGGTTCATTGTAGGCAATTCGACATATTTTGTGCTGTTTTCCGTGCATTTTGGACTGTGTTGAAGGTGTTGTGCAGATATCTTTGCATATTCGAAATTTTCTTGATACAAACTGTTACACTTAATTCTGTTAGCAGTCCTTGTTTGTCTGATTTTCTTGACCGCCTTCATTAAAATTCTGTCAGCAGAAGACTGTGCTGTTGGGTGACAGGCTTCATCCAATATCACTTTCCAGTCTTTCACTGAAGACTTCATAAATCGGGTTACCAACTAGTCAGTTTGGGTTTTATATATACCTCTACTGTAAGTGGCAAGGTGTCGTCCTTGTCTTATTAGCATGGCATTTAGTACCATATGACCATGTAACTTGCACATGCACATACTTTGATTCGGGAGCATATGCGCTGACAATATTCTACACTTTTCTTTCCATCACCAATTTGAGAGCCATCAGACGCTCACTAGAATTATATAATACCCAGTTGCTCTTCCGCAGGGATGATACCGTCTCCGTTTTTGCCCTGATCCGTTTCATAGTAGAAATCCTTGTAGATTTTGGTGTTTTCATCCAAAAACATGTTCTCTATTTTATTTATTAAGTTTGATCTCCTCTTCTCCTTTTTACTACATTGAAGATCTCTAGTCATGTAAAACCTGGTACTGCAGATGCCAAAGCTATGGGGAAGTCTTAAGTTGTCATGGATATCGCTAGGCTCATTTTGATGTTACTCGTCTAGATGTGTCCTTTATGATCACCTGCTATGACAAGCTGCTCTGCTGTGATAATATCATTTGTCACTACACAGCAAACTTACAGCCGAACTATGGGGTGCAATGGTCTTTGGTGGCTCAAAAATTCTGTGATAATTCCGTCGCATAACATTGTGCACATACATCGTTTTCAGTGTATTTTGAATCCAAAAATAAAGGGAATATTAAAAATAGTAAATAAGCTAGAGAAAGCTCAGGACCTTACGCATTTTAAGGGCCTATACAATTGTATGTGGTACCCGTGGTGTGATGGATAGCATGTCCGCCTGTTAATCCAGAGTTTCGAGTTCGAATCCCAACAGAGGCAAAAATGTTTTTTCCACTGGTATCGCCTTTCGCGAGGAACTGGCAAGTCCTCCGTTAGTATTCATTGTCATGAAAAGCGCTTTCTCGATTAGCCGTTCGGAACCGGCAGAAAATTGTAGGTCCCCTCCATTCCCTCACAAGGCATGGTTGTGAGAAATGCGCTAGGCCCAGGGGCCCCTCGCTCTGTTGCGCCACCCTATTTATTTTTATACAATTTTATGCGGCTTTCGAAAGGCTAAGTGTGTAATTATTCTCGGAGGACTTAACAATTCCACGAAGAAGAATTTTGCTGGAATTTTGGGCCAAAACCTCCCACGTAACAGTCAGATATGCTAACAACCCATTGTTCCCGAAGGTGTCACTTTTTCTTTGCATAAAAGTTTGAAAAAAAAAGTTCATCAAGAGACCACAAGGAAAATAGTGAATAAAATATTTACCCCGCAAAACGACTAGGAAGCGAAGGGTTAAGTTGAAAATGGTTTAATTCGCGTTTGTAATACCAATTTTTGTATGCTTTGCAAGTCTTGAGAGTATTCGGTACTAAATAGTCTAGAAATCCGGAGCCGTTCTTAAATCGATCAATCTATAAAAGATCGGGAAGATGATTTTTGTTTCAGTTAAAAACATTTTTTCAAGCAGAGCAATTCACTTGTCAACACACACTTCTATATCAGTTGACATCTGCTCTAATTCCTGGTAGACAAAATTGTGACGCAAATTTTTTGACAGTCGGCAGAGATTGAAATTCACAAACTCATCGAAGGTACGTGTCCAGGCTGCTAAGTGATACATTTTTTGAAGGCTTAGTTCACCTTCTATCGTTCGAAAAAATATTCGTTTGTATTAACCCTGAACTCGCTTCTCCATTTTAACACATCAGATGAAAATAAAATCTGTGATTTTTTGGGACGAAATTATACAAAAATATTTTTTTTTCTCAATCATAACTCATAATGCCACACCTCACCCCATAAACTTTAAACTGAACTCAAATATATCAGCGATGAACATAGAACCATACTGTTAACTTAAAACAAGACGAAAAACAATCATATTTCAAACCGTTGACAAATTTCACAACCCAAAGTTTTTCTCAACAAAACAATAAAACACACCTCTGTCTAAAAATATTCAATATACTCATACTAAATCACTCCCACATCCGACAAAAAGTCTTCAAAATCCAACATTTTGAATACAAAAATACATAAAAGTCAAAAACCCTGCACACTACAAGTCAATGTCATTTTACACACAGGCGCGCCTGGATATGGTCATTAAAATCATGTTCTATTATCCAATCAACTTCAAAGGCATTTTGAAAACTACGACTGTCTGTTGTACATTTGCGGTGTTTGAACGTGTGAACGAGAAAAAAGAACATAAATATTTGAAAAGTGCATTTTTCTTGGCTCGATGGATCATGTTTCCGGTTGAGCAATGACGTTTGTTTGTTTAAAAATGTCAAAGCATGTCTGCCACAAGTTGCAGCTGTTGGGTGGCTAATTTTCTTGTAATGACAAACCTCCCATTATAAAGCTAATTGAAAGATTCACAGCTCGCAGTATTTGTATCTGCGAGATATTTTTTCTCTGCATCTTTTGCGACTTTGGATTTTGTAAGGTGTCGGTGAAATCGTACTGAGCAGATTTTCGTATCTGCTTTATTGAGGCCAGGTGTTGGGTGAGCAGTCAATTTTTGGTTGGCCTTCAATGCCATGAATTTGTTTATGCCGTTGCTTGTAAGTTGTAACACATTGATTGCGAAGGCGTTCAATCGTAGCTCTTGAGTAGGGTTGGTACATATTTACAAGGAAGCGGAACGGTATGGAAAATTACACCGACAAGTTTATTTTTCCACACTCGAGGTCTGGTGGGCATGTTTACTGAAAAACTAGACTGCCAATAAATAATGATTCGAAATGAGGAATGTTTCCGAACGATATTAAGAGTAATATTCATGAATTGGAGCTTGATGAAAACAAAGAAATATTTGTTCAAACGTCGACTTTTGTCAATTCCCATTGAGGTTTGGACATAAATATTTGGGGTCTGATGTTTATAAGTTGATTTGTAATGAAAATTATTAAACAACTGCAAAATTATAGCAGATTTTTGTTTAATAGAATTTTGAAATCGATAACATTTCCATTCACATTCGCGAAAGATGTGAAATTCCGTAATAATAAATTCAGAAAAAATATTGAACGAAGGCAAGATTGCTGGAAATTTTAAGAAAGTGCATATTTTTTCGACAAAATTGTTGTTTCTCTGTGTGTTGTGTTTTCAAAAAGCTTATGGTACACCTTTTAGATCAGGTTTTGATCATGGTGATAGTGTGGCTTATGTCAACTTAATGTTCGTTCTCGCATTTGCAAGTTAGTTTAGTTTAGTTTATTTTTTTTTTATTTTAGATTTGCTATACACATTAAGATACAATATCTTATAAATTGTGATAGCTTTATGAAGTTCAGTTTAGGTATAAAAGCTAACATTATAAAAATAATAAATAACATAGCGAGAAATTAATAAAATATTTACAATAAGCAAACAAAATTCAAAATTGTAATGGGAAAATGGAAAACTGAGTATAGTTAACAATCTTTCTTTGTGTATAAATTAATTATTAATTGCTTCTTTAATTCATTAATTTTATAAATTTTTAAGAATTTTTATTAAAGGTAATTCTAATTACTAAAGAGATGAGAAGTAAAGTTTAAGTTTTTGTTGAAAAGTGTGTGCATCAACAACCAACAAGTCTTCTTATATCATTTGGCAGAGAATTCCAGACAGAGACGTACAGCGTTGACAAAAAACTGTCGTTCTGATGTTTGGCAGGTATGTCGCGGGATTATAAATTCATTTAATCTGTTAGAGGTAGGAAATTGTAGTCGAAAAGGTACTGAGGTTGATGTGTCTGTTTGATTCTGAAGAATAAAAGGAGTACATAGCCATGTCTGGTTTCGGCATCCCTGCAAAACTCGTTCGACTATGCAGGATGACTTTGGAGAATTCACGATGCTCCGTCAAGGTCGCTAAAGAACTCACCGAGACCTTTGATGTCGAAAAACGCTTTAGGCAAGGCGACAAGCTGTCATGCGATTTCTTCAACATCATACTAGAAAAGATTGTAAGAAACTCAAACGTCAACACCAGAGGAACAATCTTTGAAAAGTCTGTACAATTACTCGCCTACGCAGACGATATTGACGTAATGGGAAGAAAAAAGCGTGATGTCATAGGTGCTTTTGAGAGTATGGAAACAGAAGCGGCAAAAATGGGTTTGATGGTTAATGAGGGCAAAACGAAGTATATGTTGTCTCAAACAAGGACACAGAACATCGACGAATTGGACAAATCGTCACAATAGACAGACATAACTTCGAGGTAGTACAGGAATTCGTCTACCTAGGATCCGCTGTAGACACGGACAACAACATCAGTGCGGAGATCAAACGGAGAATAACTCTTGCCAACCGTTGCTTCTTTGGGTTAATAAGGCAATTGAGAAACAAAACCCTCTCCAAAAAATCCAAGGTGACCTTGTATAAGACCTTAATCATCCCAGTCCTGCTATACGGCGCGGAAGCATGGACCTTATCGAAAGCGGACGAGGAAACCCTTGGTCGTTTCGAAAGAAAAATTCTCCGAATGATCTTTGGTCCCGTATGCGAAGACAATGTGTGGAGAAGAAGATACAACAACGAGCTGTATGAGCTGTACCGCGACATGGGCATAGCCAGAAGAGTACGCATCGCGAGGCTACGATGGTTGGGTCATGTAGAGCGGATGGACCCAAACGCTCCGGCTCGTGTCGGGTGATCGAAAGCACATTGCAGGGAAATCGCGGAAGGGGAAGACCTCGTCTTAGGTGGCGCAATGAAGTGGATGAAGACCTCAACCGACAAATCGTTATAGAAGGATGTTGGTTGAGGCCCAGGTTCACCCCGAACTGTAATGCCCACCTAAGTAAGTAAGTAAGTAACATAACTGCCGAGACAAAAAGTAAAACAAAAGATAAAAACATACCCAGCCAAGAACCTCAGCAAGTAAATCCATGCATATAAAAACGAAAGTTGCACTTATCGGTTCAAATTTATTTGAAGAGTTGCAATTACCGCGTCAACAGTGATGTGAATTCAGCTGTTGCGTAAATCGAGGAGTTGCGCAAAACGAGAGTTGCGTTAATCGAGAACGTAATTTAAATATATTCGTTGAAACAGCATGCAATTCAAGCGTGCTGATCAAAGAGTTTTTTAAACTTTGGAAGCATTGTTTGTTATTTTTCTATGATAGTACAAAACGTTTTCCATGTACATATACAAGAAAAATTAAAAAACATTGAAAACTCCATGCAATTGAAAAACTTGTTAAAAATTCGATGGACTGCTAGAGCTGAAACAGTTAGGGCTGTGTGGACAGCTTTTGAAGGCATTGTAAATGCTTTAGAAGGAATAGTGATGCCACTTCTTTTGATAACAATAGTCGTACCTGTGCTTCTGGGCTTTTGAAAGAAATCTTAGATTTTGATTTTATCAGTTCGTTATATTTTTGAAAAAACCTCATGTTTAAAGTAAAAAAATTTATCGAAATTTTAGAGGCGGAAGAGTTAAACGTTTGTTTGCAAATATCTTTCACGAATTTTTTGTTTTTAAATTTCGAGTAGTATGGCAATTTCTACTTGCAAATATTAATGGGACTGATCCTCCAAGCATTGCACCCACAACAATCGATGAAAAATGCTTGGGTTAGCGCTAGAAGATGAGGAGGGGCGAGTTTACATCTTTTAAATGGAGTTTAAGCTGAACAAAAGAACAAACGCATTTTGAATATGCAAAGTAATATGATTAGAAGTTATACTTCTTTGGCATACCAGATTAAATGAGAGCTTAAGATTTTACCTCGTATGTCATTGTAAAATGTTAACGATAATTTGGAAAAGTGCGCCCAACTCTAAGCAAGCAGCACAGGTCATGTATCGGGAGCTGAAACTAATAATCGGCCCCACTGCACTAGTGACGGAAAAAAAATTCTTCAAGAGCTTCGACAAAAAGCTTGGAAAACTTTGGGTCAAAAATACCATCTTAAAAAAGATTGAGCACGATCGACGTGGTTTGTCTCAGACATGAAGCTATCCAAAAGCGGGAGGCTTGCGGCTTGCCCACACTTTTTGAGTACAACGCGACGTACCATTACTAGCGTGAATCATATTAGTTAAAGAGTTGTCTTCCCTTCGAGATGACAATATACGTATCACTGTTAAAGATACAGAAGAAGAACTCACATCATATTGTACATGGATACATCTTCCACAGCGATAACTTTATGCTTAACTAGCTGACCCGCCTGCATAGTTCGGTTCATACGGTGATCGTATTGAGAAAATTAATTTAAATAGCAAGTTGTGGTACCCGTGGTGCGATGGATAGCATGTCCGCCTGTTAATCCAGAGGTTCGAATCCCAACAGAGGCAAAAATGTCTTTTCCCCGGGTATCGCCTTTCGCGAGGAATTGGCAAGTCCTCCGTTAGTATTCATTGCCATGAAAAGTGCTTTCTCGATCAGCCGTTCGGAACCGGCAGAAAATTGTAGGTCCCCTCCATTGCCCCACAAGGCATGGTTGTGAGAAATGCGCTAGGCCCAGGGGCTACTTGCTCTGTAGCGGCCACCGTATTTTTTTTTTAGCTTACAAGTTTCCGTTTTAGTGGGAAAATGGTGATGAAATAAAGTCAAGTTGCTCGATATTAACACCGCATTGTTATGGTAAAAAAATTTTAAATTGCTCCACTAGTTTAATTTCCGTTCCTGTGTGGATATAGGGATGAAATATAATCTTTGTAACTAGAGGATAATGTAGCACTCTTACGGTGAAAGAATTTTTAAAATCGGTTCAGTATTTTCCAAGTTCCCGGTTATGTTCCTTTTTTCGTATCCTTGGGTATATGGGGAGAAAATATAGCCTATAAATAACATAGGCTATATTTTCTTATATGTTCTAGGCCAAATTTCATTCAAATCGGCTCAGTAGTCTTTCCTCTTTAAAATAGTATATAAAAGTCTCTGACTATTTTTTTTTTTCAATTCCCTAAATGGTTTTCTTTTAACATGGCCAATTATATGACTGTCGATCTGTTATTTAAATATTTGCACCAAGTCAAAAATTTAGTAACGCAGTGAATACTTAAACACCTCTTATTGAGGCCAATGAGTAAATATAGCCTCAGGGACACACCAAAGTGACAATCCTGAACTTTTTATTAAAATTCGAAATGTGTAATATGTCGATGAAAACTTAAAAACTCTTCATTTACATAGCGTTAACTCAGGCACACACGCATAGGCATTTTACATAACTGTGCGAATCCAACAATCTGCTTGAATGGCGCATGCTGTAAAAATTATTTTCAAAAATTTTAATTCGAAACTAATTAGTCTTTTGGATGTGAATTATGTGTCCTTTGGGAAAAATGGTCTTTGGTCAAAAGTAAGGTTGTGTTTTCATTAAGAAAATAAAAATTAAGAGAAGAAAAAATATAGCAATGAATAATTTGATGCGACTGCTTGGTATAGGTGTGCATTCATATTCAACCTCGTAGTGAATCATGCTTTTCTCTCTGCACCTACATCGAACTTAAGAAATTGGCAAATTGGACCGAGGCCAATAATAGGAATAAACGAAAATAGTGTTTATGAGTTGAATTCATTTCTTTTTCATTTTTAAAGTCACACATTATTTAAATCATAAGAAATGAAAATATGCTCCGCGAAACTCAGCCAAATTAAATTTTATAACTAATAAATTTTCAAATATCCTGAAAGGTAACCTTGAAAGAGAGAGATAGAGGCTCTGTACTATTTTATCTATTTTTGCTTTTGTTTTTGAGAATGCGAACATTCAAAATTCCATATGTTGTGATACACCATCTTTTGTCTTTGAAAAAAAAAAAAAAAAATATGAGAGCGAAATAAGTGAACATTATTTTCTAAACAAAAACTCGTTATATTTCTTACAGCAATCGGAAATGTTTTAAAATGAGTACTACAACAACACGTCTCTTGTCTTTCTTTTTTTCATTAAGATTTTTTTAAAAATGTTTAAGCCAAAAATTGTACACACATTCTTTTTTTTTTGCCAACGAAATTCAATTATGTGGTCGACAGCAAAAAATAAATAAAATTTTTCAGGTCAACATTACTGTCAATTATCATTTTTTATTTTTAAAAGGGCAATAAACTAATTATTTTTAAATAAACAAAACTTTTTATTGTATTATTTTTGACAGCTGTCTCTTATCCTCCTCGAAAGCAAAATCAGTTTCGATAGAAGTTTTTTGCTTGGTGCAGAAAATGAGCACAAGATCTTTTTTTTTAAATTTAATCGAGTGCGACTGAGTACTATTTGGGAGGATACTTTACTTATTGGTAAGTGCCTACAGAGGATAAGAGCCCATTTTGTGGTTGGGTGCGCTCAGGGGAACCGTCATATTTTTTTTTTTTTTAGAGATCATCTGAAATTTTCGAGCGCATCAGATTAAGATAGAGCGGGTTAATTTGACTACTTAATTGTAAGTCAACTATTTGGGAAAGTAACAAAGTTGCGAAAGAAAAACCTCTGTGGAATTAATGAGCTTCCAAACTAAAGTGGTTTTGCGATTGCGCAGCTGAATATTCAGTTGAAAAAATTAAGTTACATATGAGAATGCCCACACTGACGCGACAAAAAAAAAGAACTGCATTCCATGTACATATTTATCGCGGCGGAAGAAGTGCTGCCAAGAGCGTTTCTGTGGTTGCCGTAACTACAAAACCGCTTTGGTTTGTGAGAATCTCTACGCGAGCGTAGTTGTTTTTTTTTTTTTTTATCTAAGAGGAAGTAAAACAATAACAAAAAACATATAATTTGCCGATTTCCGCTAACTGAAAATAGTTCAAATAGTCAATTTCCACCAGAGCGAATGAAGATCCCCTATCTTTGATTCTCTCGCAACTTCTTCACACTGCTCGCTTTATTCACGTCTGGTCCCTTTTTTCGATTAAAATAAAAACTTATAGCACTCATTAAAATTTTATTGTCAAAACGTTATAATATCAATAAAATTACCGTCTATATACATTTTAAATGTCGTTATCTTCATTTGTTTTCGGCAAATTCATCAATTATATTATCAATATCAATCTTCTTCAATAAATCTGACTCAATGCAAATTACAGTGGTAGTCCAGTATAACGAATGCCGAATGATCGATATTACGAACACTTTTTTCAAGTCTATTAAGTATTCTATATAACGAACAAATAACGAATATCAGAGGAAAATGGCATTGAAAACTCTTTGTCTTAGTTCTTAGAAGTCTACAGGAAGAGGCATTCAACAATAACATTCAACGCTCAAAAAAACAAATGCATATTAACGATTTTTTTCTTAAATTTGAGTACAAATACTTGTATGTACTATGTAGTATGTACATAATTTGAAAAAAAAAAGAACTAATAAGTCTATTCATTAAGTTTGTTTCGTTTTTTGAAGTTAAATTTGTTTTTTATTCGACTAAGTGAAGTATGAAATAAATAATGAAAAATACAATCGTACGTTCTATTTACTTAAAGATTTGTATGACAAAAACGTTTCGATACAACGAATTTTCGATATAACGAATTGACTCTTGACATTATATCGTTCGTTATACTGCGGAAATTCTACTACTGGAGCATTTCCGTCATTAGGTTGTTTTTTTCTACGAAGAGTACGTTTTAAGTTTTCTGTATAACCTACACCAAATAATAATTGTTTTGTTTTTTTTCCCTCGAAATCATTGAACTTTTCACGGAATGAAACGATCCGTACAAAAAGGCACACGTTTGCGAATCTGCTTTGTCACTTTGCAATGACTTACTCACTGAACGCATAGCAGTCAAAATAGAGTTCCATAAAATCAACATGAAACCAAATTCGAATTTTTGCAATTTATTTGCGATACACGTCGCCGTCGCCTCATTACGAGTATCAGTATTTTGTGATTCGTCATCAGCATCTAATATGTTATCAAACGAATTGTAAACTGCACTCGTCGCATTCGAATGTGCTTCCCAGCGTGTAGTTGACAATGTCTTCAAAGTTTTCTCTTTGTTTATTTTATTTTTTAATACGCCCCAACGATAGGTGGAGGCGGAAAAAAAATTATATAATGTCTGTCAGCACTTCACAGCATGCTCTCCAACCAAATTAAGGGAATGCGCGGAACAGGGAACATAGATCGCATTCTCATTCAAACTCAATATTCTTGCTTGCATACCTTGGTTCGAATGGTCCAGTCGAATTTTGACATGTGGATGTTCAATCCAAAATCTTACATCTTCACTAGTAAATTTTTCGCATTTTCCTGGATCCTTGGAACGGTTGGAGATTTCTACACCATGATTTTTATGTACACTTTCGCCCACAAGAGATTGGTTTGAAAATTTAGGTGTTGAGTTGACTGGGTCAGCGTTCAATTCAGGACTAGTTGCAAGTCCTTGAATGCCTGATCAATTTGGTGTTTTTACGTTCCGATGAAAATAATTGTCGAGTTTTGGAACTTTTTCTAACACTGGACTTGTTTGTGTCCGTTTTTCTTCGGCAACCTTTTTTTTTTGCGCACCACTTAAAAATGAACGAGACATTTCTTTTTACATAATAACAACTTAAGACGCTAACGATAGTTTGAGTATTTACTAGTGTATTGCACTAAAACTATCACCGCCGAAAAATGATGGTTTCACTACGGTAAAAAAAACGCGGACTTTTACGTGATATTAACAAGGATATTTTATTCATTTAACACTATGTAATTGTTTCTTTTTTATTATTCAATATACTCTCCTTTCACTTCGATACACTTCTTTGCACGCTCATACAATTTGTCAAATGTCGTCGCCTATTGAATGCGAATTTTGAATTGAGTTTTATTTATTTGAGTAAAATTTATTTTCAGTTCTTATTATTAATGTTATGTTTGTAAGAAAATTTTAGAAGTCTTTTCATATTTCGGGGCCCCCTAAAATCGGGGGCCCTAGGCAACTACCTATTCTGCCTAACTGTTAATCCAGGACTGCCTTTAAGGGAACTAGTCTGTGCGGGAACTTAGAAACTGCTTGAGCTATTTTAAAATTCTTTCAACGTCAAAATGCTCCCATATTTCCACGAAAATGGAAACGGGAACGGGAACATAACTGAGAACTTGGAAAATACTGAACCCATTTCAAAAATTCTTCTACCGTTAGATTGTTTCATTGCCTCCTGTGACGATGCGTCACAATTTAATTTCCGCCCCACCTCCAAACCACCGCATCAAAACACTCTACGTGTTCTCCTTTTAGTTCTCGTTGCCCACAGCAATTAAATTACATTTATTACAAGGCCAAATGACATCACTGTGTGTGCATCTCTTTGTGGGGGAATGCATTGGCAATAACCAGCCGTTCTTTTTATTCGCCGACTTACAGTTCACACTTGGTTTCTGTGGAAAAATCAATAAGTAGAAGTGATTTTTGCACTACAAATCAGAAAAAGATTTACGGGTTCTCATACCTCTAACGTAAACTTTACTTTTTCTCTTCCTGGACTATTTTAGTCTCGCCATTTTAGGAATTTACATTATTGCGGTGTTTGTCCACCGAGTGTGTAAACGTTCCTCGCCGATTCAGTTGCCCTAAGGTAGATCTATTCGATTGCGGTGTTTGTCCACCGAGCGAGTGGATTCTTCTTTTTGGTAAATCTCCCTCCCGTTTTTAGGAAGTTACATTATTGCGGTGTTTGTCCACCGAGTGTGTAAACGTTCCTCGCCGATTCAATTGCCCTAAGGAAGTTACATTATTGCGGTGTTTGTCCACCGAGTGTGTAAACGTTCCTCGCCGATTCAATTGCCCTAAGGAAGTTACATTATTGCGGTGTTTGTCCACCGAGTGTGTAAGCGTTCCTCGCCGATTCAATTGCCCTAAGGAAGTTACATTATTGCGGTGTTTGTCCACCGAGTGTGTAAACGTTCCTCGCCGATTCAATTGCCCTAAGGAAGTTACATTATTGCGGTGTTTGTCCACCGAGTGTGTAAACGTTCCTCGTCGCCCCAGTCGCCGTAAGGAACTTACATTGCTGCGGTGTTGTCCACCGAGCTTTTGAGCTTCTTTCTTCAGTCAGCCTTCATAGCGAGGGTCATCTTCAACCGCAGACTTTTTCTACGTAGTCCGCCGCCGCCGACAAAGTGTCGTGCCCTAAGTAAGCGCACACACTTACTACGAAGTCCGCCAAAGCCGATCGATTGGTCTGCCGTTTGCTACAACGCAGGCACTTCCCACGTAGTCCGCCCCCGCCGATAGATTGTTCTGCCTTTCCCATAACGCAGACCTTTACTTCGAAATTCGCGGTCGCCGACAGAGTGTCTTGCCTAACGCAGAGCCAGTCAACGATACACCAGTACCGGACAGAGGACCCCAAGGTCGTAGCGTCCACCCCCTAGGAAAAACGTCACCGCGACCTCCGAGAAGACCAGCCGTCCCGAGAAGACCAACCATCTCAAGAAGACTAGTGCAAGGGACAAAAGAAGGAACCCCCCTTAGCTTGCATGCAACATCGTTAAACATTCATTTGTAAAATTTGTAACACTTAGAGACCGAATCCTGAGAGAAATTGAAAAAATAAATTTAGAGTTATTTGTAAAATACCCGACCGTTTCAGCGTATTCATTTCATTTTGAGAAGTTGGACCGCCGAAAACCCAAGTCTTACGAAGCTTCCTTGGGTAGACCCTGGACACCCTGAGTCCTACCCCAGCCTCGTAAAAGAAGCATCACAAATTGGCGCCCGAGCAGGGACCTGCAGAAAGTTCAGCCGTCCGCCGTACCTGTCCAGGAACTGACGCAGAGTCCACCGACCGACACCGAAACCTGACCGACCAGCTTCTAAGATGCCCACCGAGACCGGCCCCAAAGTACCTGAAGACGATGCCCAGGAACTCGAGGAGAGTCCGAGTCCATACCAAAATTTAGGATTCATATACTTCCTGAAGAAGCCTGAATTAATAGCGACACTTACGCAACGGGGACAAGACACCAGCGGGACAGTTCAAGAGTTGCGTCAACGCCTGAGTCGCCACCTGAAGGAAGCGCGCATGCACCGGTCAACGCAGAATTTATGCGCGGAATGGGAAGACAAAGTTGAGGAAAGGAATAATGCTGATCCTTCGGATGAAGAAGACTATGCCACGGCTTCTGGTTCGAACATACCTCCGTCCACATTGGAACGCAAGCAGCAGAAATTATTCCAGAGCCGACTGCAAGTGCCACTTTTCCAAAATCCAGTCATGACCGTACCCACCTCTTCTCGAGCAGCCAGTTATGCCCCCCCCGCCAGATTCGAACGAGCAGCTTCCGCCCCTCCACAGACCGAACAACAAGACGATACCCGCACACCCCCAGCCTCAGCCCCATATCCACCACCCGGCCGATTCGGACGCAGTTTCGAAGCCGAATTAATGAATACGGTGCGCAAGTGGGGATTCCGATTCGACGGCTCCGGAAAACCTTTGGAATTCTTGGAGAGAATCGAGGACCTGGCGGTGTGTTACGAGATACCATTAAACGGCATGCTCCGGACACTTCCCGAGATTTTCCGCAACACGGCTCTAGAATGGTTCAGGATTAACCGAGACGCCTTAACCACTTGGGCAGTATTTCGCCAGGCCTTTCTTCGTCATTTCTTGCCAGCACGTTATTTTCATAAACTTGAAGATGAGATAATGCGCAAGAGACAAGGCCCCAAGGAGAAAGCGAAAGACTATGTACGTTCATGCCAGTACCTGATCCGACAACATCCAAAAATGACTATCGAGGATAACGTAGACCGCATCTATGACGGACTACGACCAGAGTACCGACTCTACATCAAGCGTATAGAATTTACGACTTTAGATGAATTGATGGATCTTGCGGAGGAATACGAGTTCGTACGCCAAGAAGAGCGAAACACTCGTCCTGCCTCAAGTCATCAGCACTACCAGAACCCGACCGCACCTGTTCCTCGATTGCAAGTACAGTGGCCTTCACCCACTTACTCTAATCAAGCCGTCATGCCTCGATCACCGATACAACAACCGACCGTCCCGTACGACCGAAACACTCATTGTTGGCAATGTAAGCAGAGGGGGCACAATAAAAAGGACTGCCGACGCCCCTTCAGGTTGTTCTGCTCTTTCTGTGGGGAAGACGGTCGCCTCACCAAAGATTGCACTTGTCACCGCAGTTCCAACGCCGTTATCCGCCAACCTGGCTCAACCAGTCCAACCGACCCCCGACCGTTCGTGCCTATCGAGGCTGGCGAACGAGTTTATTATGCCTTAGTTGACACCGGTTCTTCGCGATCTTTTATCGGCCCTGGCGTACGGGAAGAATGCCGCCGACTCGGAGCAGCTAGAAGAGACCAGCCGCATGCCGTTGAATTTGCTGACGGTCGAACAGTCGTACCGTCCGAGCATTACGTCCTGTCTCTAAATTTAAATGGTAAAATAGTGCAGGGAGAAACTATTTTCCTACCCACCTTGGCAGAAGACGCCATATTAGGTATGGACCTTTTAGGAGAGGCAGGATGCACGCTAGAGCTAGGAGGCCGCAAACTTGCTATGCCCACAGCTGCTACAAATCAAGCATGCATGCGAGGTCCGAAAGGAGCCGCACCAGCAAAAATAGCATGTCTTACAGATACTAACAATAACTCAGCCGATATTGAACCGGCGGTTTCGAATAAAGAAGACCTCAGTCGATCACCAACTGTAGTAAGGCAAAGACCTTGTGTAAAGACTAACAAAATGAATTGTGTGCAACGACTACCGGAGATGAAAAACATAAAAGACTTATCGATGCCGGCTTTTAGAACTGAGCGTTCGACATCCACGGCCAAAAGACCACGGCCCGTCTCTCCGTACACTCCCTGTAAGAGACAACCAGGGCAACCCCGTCGACCACATCCTGGAGTCCGTCCGGTCGTCGTACAGTTGACAAAGGCCGAACCAGCTAGCAAAACTACTATTCGCCGTGTGAGCCGCAAGCCCGTGCATCCACCAGCCGTGCTCATCCGACCTCCGCCAGTATCCAAAGTTCAGATGGTGCATGTTCAATCAGTGAGAAACAGTGCGAACTTTCTTTGGGACGAATACCAGAAAGCACTGGCCGAAAGTCCTCACCTGTGCAATCGTGAAATTTTGAACAATCCGGCATCCGAATATTGGTCCCGGAAAAATCACCGACTCTACCCACCGAAAGAGAAACCAACAATGATGCCCGACATCCAGACCCCCAGACTACGGGAAACCCGAGAGCAGCCTCCGCTCACCAAGACCCAGCGAAGGCGAGCCATCCGGCTAAGGAACCCAGAAGCGGACCCGTTCCGGGGCATCACGTCAGTGTTCCGCCGCGACAACAGACCCTTTGTGATACAGAACAGGGGCAGAGGTATCAACGTGATTCCCAACGACACTGGGACCGAGGCGATGTTGTCGTTCCTGGATAGGAACAAAGTGGTCCCAATGGAGATGCGGAAGTAGTAGGCCAAGCAAGCTGCATTTGTTTTTTTTATGATCGTAGGACGATCGGATTGGTTTTTTTCGCATGATGGTACTCTCAGGATAGGGATTTAAGTTTAGTTTTGTTATCCGAAATTTATTTTAATTTGTTTATAACGTTTATGAAAAAAAAAAAAAACAAAAAAAAAAAAAAAAAGGGAAAAAAAAAAAACAACAAAAAGAAAAAAAAAAACAAAAAAAAAAAAAATATATATATAAAAAAGAGAAAAAAAAAGAAGGGCAGGATTTAAGTCCCTCAAAACGAAAAAACATACACGAACTCTCCTAGTGCTAGAGGGGTCTGGGACGAGAGGGTTCTCGTCTTTCAAAGAAGGGGGGATCTGTGACGATGCGTCACAATTTAATTTCCGCCCCACCTCCAAACCACCGCATCAAAACACTCTACGTGTTCTCCTTTTAGTTCTCGTTGCCCACAGCAATTAAATTACATTTATTACAAGGCCAAATGACATCACTGTGTGTGCATCTCTTTGTGGGGGAATGCATTGGCAATAACCAGCCGTTCTTTTTATTCGCCGACTTACAGTTCACACTTGGTTTCTGTGGAAAAATCAATAAGTAGAAGTGATTTTTGCACTACAAATCAGAAAAAGATTTACGGGTTCTCATACCTCTAACGTAAACTTTACTTTTTCTCTTCCTGGACTATTTTAGTCTCGCCATTTTAGGAATTTACATTATTGCGGTGTTTGTCCACCGAGTGTGTAAACGTTCCTCGCCGATTCAGTTGCCCTAAGGTAGATCTATTCGATTGCGGTGTTTGTCCACCGAGCGAGTGGATTCTTCTTTTTGGTAAATCTCCCTCCCGTTTTTAGGAAGTTACATTATTGCGGTGTTTGTCCACCGAGTGTGTAAACGTTCCTCGCCGATTCAATTGCCCTAAGGAAGTTACATTATTGCGGTGTTTGTCCACCGAGTGTGTAAACGTTCCTCGCCGATTCAATTGCCCTAAGGAAGTTACATTATTGCGGTGTTTGTCCACCGAGTGTGTAAGCGTTCCTCGCCGATTCAATTGCCCTAAGGAAGTTACATTATTGCGGTGTTTGTCCACCGAGTGTGTAAACGTTCCTCGCCGATTCAATTGCCCTAAGGAAGTTACATTATTGCGGTGTTTGTCCACCGAGTGTGTAAACGTTCCTCGTCGCCCCAGTCGCCGTAAGGAACTTACATTGCTGCGGTGTTGTCCACCGAGCTTTTGAGCTTCTTTCTTCAGTCAGCCTTCATAGCGAGGGTCATCTTCAACCGCAGACTTTTTCTACGTAGTCCGCCGCCGCCGACAAAGTGTCGTGCCCTAAGTAAGCGCACACACTTACTACGAAGTCCGCCAAAGCCGATCGATTGGTCTGCCGTTTGCTACAACGCAGGCACTTCCCACGTAGTCCGCCCCCGCCGATAGATTGTTCTGCCTTTCCCATAACGCAGACCTTTACTTCGAAATTCGCGGTCGCCGACAGAGTGTCTTGCCTAACGCAGAGCCAGTCAACGATACACCAGTACCGGACAGAGGACCCCAAGGTCGTAGCGTCCACCCCCTAGGAAAAACGTCACCGCGACCTCCGAGAAGACCAGCCGTCCCGAGAAGACCAACCATCTCAAGAAGACTAGTGCAAGGGACAAAAGAAGGAACCCCCCTTAGCTTGCATGCAACATCGTTAAACATTCATTTGTAAAATTTGTAACACTTAGAGACCGAATCCTGAGAGAAATTGAAAAAATAAATTTAGAGTTATTTGTAAAATACCCGACCGTTTCAGCGTATTCATTTCATTTTGAGAAGTTGGACCGCCGAAAACCCAAGTCTTACGAAGCTTCCTTGGGTAGACCCTGGACACCCTGAGTCCTACCCCAGCCTCGTAAAAGAAGCATCACACTCCTGAGTAACATAGAGTATATTTCATTCCCATGCTCCTACAAGTATTGAAAAACCAATCGAATAGAGACTAGAAAACTACTCAATTCAATTCGCAGAACGTAAGGCCCAAGCTACGCGCGCCGGCGCGGCGCCGGGTGGGTCAGCTAGTTATAGTTGTTCATTAACCTCGTTTTTGAATGAGGATTCTTATCGCACGTATTTTCTACAAAAACGACATAAAGAGTCTGTTTACTTCGCGTCTGTTGATACAAAAATTAAATTTCATTACAAAAACATTTAAAATAATCCTTCGTAGCAGAAAGGGATATTTCATTTATATAATATTCCGACGTACAATTTTATACTGCTTTACCCCGGGGGAGTACACGAGCTTGCCATACAAGCCGTTTTCAGTACCTACATTTAAAAATATAGGACTGGTATAGAATATTTCAATCGATTCGAGAGACAATTTCAGTAGACATGAAATTGACAGTTTCATCAAATCGCTGGGGGTATAACTTTTTTGAGGGGGTGGGTAAATACAACGTGTTTGCACTATGAAGCTATTGTGGGGGACATCCCCTACCCTCATCTACTTTTTTCCACGCCGAAAGAACTCCTGTAAAATTTATAAAATTCATCAAATTTCATGAAATGGGGGGGGGGGTGTAGCTTTTTTTGGGGGCATGACCGCCACCTGTTTGCACTTGGAGGTTGTTGTGGGAGGCACCCCCTACCACCCCCGTCATTATCTACACCTTTACCGACCGCAGACATCGTAACAGAAAACGGTGTTTCTTAACTATTCATCGACCCTTAACCATTCTGCTTTGTAAATAAAATCCAATCCAAATACACAGCCAAGAACATCCTACTGGAAGAATCCACCAAATCTTAGCGTAACTCATCTGGTCAAACCTGTTCAAAACTTTTAATCCTAGAATTTAATAAAAATCATCCAATTTCCTATCGAACTTCTACAGGAATAAACTCAACACTTGGACCGGACCATTTATCGACCACTGTTCCCAAAATAATATCTACACCAAATGTCGTTGGCTGACTCTATCTGCAGACTATGCCTCGAAAGTGAAGTAATATACATATCTTCATATGATTTCGCAATGCACAACACTTTTCCACTTTTTGGAAAGTGGAGACTTGATTACGAGATCATCCTCCTGGACAAACTCAAACTCATCTACTAGTGTTTCTTGAGAATTATTATCATTCAAAATAAATAAAAAAAAACTTAACATAACATCCACAAAAGTGTCAAAAAAAGAATTCAATTTAAATAAAAAGATGAAATACAAACAATTTTTAAATTAATTCCTTTAATATACTCGTGCGTTTCAGAATGTGAATTTTTGCAGCATTACTATTTCATAAAAACAAAGCAGCAAAGTGGGATTATAACAGCTGAGTGTAGTTTTTAAAAAAATATAAAATTGAGTAGGTAAAATCGGGAGTCATGGGGTTTTCCTACGATCGAAATAATACAAAAAATAATTAAATTTAAAATATCCCAACTATTTAAAGAAAAAAAAAACAGGAGTCTCTTTGGGCTCTGAACATTGAGATCGCATCTTTTACTGTCCATAAATTTTTGTTAGACCATAAACTTACGGTCTGATATTCAATAATAATTCCTATGATTATATCTATAAGTACTACAAAGGAAGTTATCCACATGTATCAAATTACAAAATCACTGACACAATTTTGTGAAATTCGCCAATTTAAAAATCCTATTTTTGAATATTTTGTAAAAAAAAGGAATCATTAAACATCATCTCGTGTGGATGCCATCAAAGGCAGGACATTATTCAATTAATCATCATCCATTGGAAACATCTCGAAGCAAAGTATTTATCTCAAAAATAATAAGAGAAAAAAAAATTATCTTTGGAAGAACAAATTGAGAACATGCCCGAATCTCTGATGATCCAACGACATCGCAATTTCCTTTGTTCTCTTCATTTTTCAAGTGCTGTCATCAAATCTTGAGTTGCACAAGCACACGAACAAAAAATATTCAAATCTCATGTCAACAAAATGAATCAATTAAGATATTTTTGGCCGAAGAATTTCAGCGCAGCCATCCGCCCGTCGCAGAAGTATTTTAAATTATTATTGATGAATGATCAATTTTTCAGAGTTGGACAATCGCCCAGGATTACTGTATACAAGTGCATAGCATCCAATTCAAAAATACCAACATGACGGTTCTATTTTTTCTCGCGCTGTTTAATTTGTAGTGCCACAGCGAGGCATAAGCAATTAGAAGCTAATCACTAGACCAAATGAAATGACAGTGCAGGTGAGTAATACTACGAGATACACAGGTGTTTATTGCAGTGTGAGCTTTAAATAGTTTTTGAGGGTGAAGAAAACAATTCAAGTGGTTGACTCATTTCTCAAGATCACTTTAAGATGCAGGGACAGGACCTTCTTGTATGGCTTTAACAAAATCTATTGTGGTCATTATTATTGAGTGTTCAATCTGTAAGTGGTCATTTATAATGTTGCTAAATTTGTTGCATTGAGCTGCAGAGCTTGATAAATTTTCATCCGACAAAGGACAAATTGTTTATTTTCAACACTTTAGGTACAATGAAAAATATTGGTCAAGATGTTTTTAACGGGATCATTTTGTTACTCTAGTTTTTATGAACAATGTGATGTCAGTCGGATTGTATAACAGTTCATGCAACATCGATCTATTTCGTTTTGATTAAAGGGAACCTATTTGGCAAAGCTTTATTTTAAAATACATTTATGTTTTATTAGAAATGATGATGCCACTGATACGTTTTCCCTATAGAAGATCAACATTGTAACAGAAAATGTTTGGGAAATCCTGCTGAAAGATTTTGTAACGCGTTCAATTTGAATATTTGGATATGTGCTTTATGTTAAAAACTCCTGAGTCTCTTTTTAGAAATTGCATGTGTGTATAAGTGTATAAGTGTAGTTTGTTACATGTCGCTTTGGCGTCGTACATCGTTCGTTGACAGGACCGTTCTTTGATTTGCACTATGAGTTACGAAGAATGGAAGATAATCTGGTGCTGATGATAAATAAATAGATAGGGTAGCGCAACAGAGCGAGAAACCTCGGGGCCCAGCACATTTCTCACAATCTATGCCTTGTGGATGGAGGGATCTACAATTTTCTGCCGATTACGAACGACTAATAGAGAAAGCGCTTTATTTTCGGAGAAATTGAATTCCGTGAAAATTTTTTTTTCGCTTTTATCGGGATTCGAACCACGAACCTCCCTGTTAACAGTAAGATATGATAACAATTTACGCCATGGGTACCACAGACGCTGTGATAAGTTGTTTAAGATCTGTACTGACCGATGATGAAAAAAAAGATATTCAAGAACTAAAAAGCAGTTCTAATGCGCAGAGGACCCATCTGTTAAAGTTTATTATAAATGGCCAAAGAAGGCATCTTGTGAATGAAGAATGCGGTCTGCTCAAGTTGCGACACCATATTGATGTACTTTTGCAGCGCTTTTCAACAGCTGCTAAAGCGTTACAAAAGGGTCCGTCTTCACAGTCAAGGAGACTAAGAACTTAAAAAAAAAAGAACAGAGTAATTGAGCCAGGTGAGATACCTTAAAATTTTGAAAACTATGGTCTAGACTCTAGATGGTTCACAATCTCATCCTTCTGCATTCAGCTTGACGAACATGAAAAGCTACCCTGTCCTCATAAAAACAGACTTGGAGACCAACGGCAAAAATCAATAAGAGTTGGTGAGCAGTAACAAATGTCAGTTGTCCAGCTATAGCCATGGAACCATCCCACATCAAAAAAGCGTATAGACCCTTTTGATTTTTATTGCAGTGCTTTGGCTACCTGATCGAATGACAAGTTATAGATAACTATAAGCACAACAAGATAGCACGGAAAATAGTTTATTATTAAGTACTATCATTTAATTATGTTTTTTTGATTTTTCGAAAAACGAAATTCTGAATCATAATTCGGAGAGCTACTATAAAGCTTTAGTGGTTGAGCGTATACTATTCGATAAGCCTCTGATTGGTGTCAACTTGGCACAACCCATCAGATATTGCAACTTTGACAAAGGGAGAAAGAAAAATAGAGCAACAGTATTATGCTCTGCGAGTTTTGAATGACTGCCCGAACCTCAGTGGTCTACTAGAGCTTATGGCGACCCCATTGAATGAAATTGACTTTAGAACAAACGGTGGACTTCAACAGTCGAAAAGCAGAATCCTCTAAATGTCCTACTCTTACATATTCGTGGTCTTTCGGACTCTTTCAATATCAGGATAGAGATTGGAATAAAGATGATGGTGTAGTTAGCTTCTGCTGAGCTTACGGCAGCTTTTAAACTCCATGGGCAGGTGACTGACAATGGGTTAACCGGCTTTTTATGTCAAAGGGGATCCCAAAAGGACATGGCAATCCGGGGTCGGGGCTGTGCTTGGGGTTATTACCCAACCAAGTAAAAATTCCATGGTTCCGAAGCAACCGATCGACGCAAGACCTTCTTCCATCTTATTGATGTGTGAAATTTCCGAATAGCGGGGTTCAGACTATCCAATTTTTTTGTCAAACATCGAGTTTGTCAAGCAAATTTGTAAATGTGAACTCTCCATAAATAAGCGGCTTGTCAAATTTGTTGGATGGATTTAAATTTTTTTTGATATTTTTGCAAGTTGGACAACAACTTTGATGAATGTGAACGCTGGTCGTCAAACTTGGAAGAAATTTCATTTCAAAAATGTTTTCAGGTAGTGCACATCGCACGGAAAGAATATTTTTTCTTTGTTGGGCACATTGAAATTGGAATTGATATTTTCAGGTAGTGGACCTCGCAAGAAAAAAATTTTTTTTTTTTGGTAGGCACATTGAAATAGAAATTTATGATGTTTTCAGGTAGTCCACCTCTTTAGTCCCTACACGCTTTCTTTTTTTTTCTTGCTTTTATAAAATTTTATCCCTAACAAGCGCTGCTACAGCTATGTCATTAGCAGGGTCCACACTATCCAATTTGTTTGTCAAATTTGTTGGATGATAAGTTGGACGGGAAAAACCCATGGCGTCCACACTCATCAAACAAGTCGTCAAACTTCATTCTGGTCTGAATTTTAATTTAGGACATAGCAGTAGCAGCGCAATTTAGGGATGAAATCTTAGAAAAGCAAGAAAAACAAAAGAAATGTGACTAAAGAGGTGGACTACCTGAAAACATCATAAATGTGCCGGAGAAAGAATATTCTTTCCGTACGATGTGCGCTACCTGAAAATAATTGGAAATAATCAACTTTAATTTAAATTATAAGCTATAAACAAAAGCAACCCTTTACTTTATAGTAATTAAATGATAATTACATTTTGGTACTACCAAACTATTTATATTATCCATTCATCGTAATTCGCATTTTGTAGGTATGTGCCCATCAAGGAAAAAATATTTTTCCTTGCGACGCTCACTACTTGAAAGCATTTTATATTCCTATTTCAATGTGCCTACCAAGGAAAATATTTTTTCCGAGCGAGGTCCACTACCTGAAAATATCATAAACTCCATTTTAAATGTGCCCAACAAAGAAAAAAACATTTTTTACTTGCAAGGTCCACTATCTGAAAATATCATAAACTTCTTTTTCAGCGCACCCAACAAAGAAAAAATATTCTTTCCGTGCGATGTGCACTACTTGAAAACATTTTTGAAATGAAATTTCTTCCAAGTTTGACGACTAGCGTCCACATTCATCCAACTTGTTGTCCAACTTGCAAAAATATCAAACAATTTTGAAAACCATCCAACAAATTTGACAAGCCGCTTGATGAGCGGCCACATTATCAAATTTGTTTGACAAACTCGATGCTTGACAAACAAATTGGACAGTGTGGACCCCGCTATTCATGGTTGAAATTCAAATCAGAATGAAGTTTGACGATTTGTTTGATGAGTGTGAACGGTATGGGCTTTTTCCGTCAAACTTTTCATCCAAAAAATTTGAAAAACAAATTTGATAGTCTGAACCCCGCTAATGGCCAACTTTTACTAGGACCACAACCTTGTCGTTGTCAAGGTACGAATGATTGTTTATAAATGCCAATAACCCATCAGAACAGCAGCCTCTGATGTTCAGAGTTTTACTCCGCCCCCAAAACGGAACCCATGGTAAGATAAAGAATGCAGGCAGGCAAATGGCGAAACAAAAAGACCAACAACAATGTTCATGCAAAAGAGAACAAGAGTTGCCTGTCACCAGTACAGGAAGAGAGAGTTACAAGAGGAAGAAAAACATGAAACTCTCAAAAAGATAAAGGTAAAGATAAAGGTAGAAAGATCATGACAGGGTGGCAAACCCCGAACTCAAGCCTGCAAAGACCTGGAGGGAAAAGTTCTAATATAGAGTTGCAGTCGCTAATGAATGAAAACAACACTTTTACAGACTGCATAGCGGCGATGAAGACAGAAAGTTCACTGTCAGGTAGAATGCCCCATTCAACTGCGACGATGATCAAGAATGCCGTCCTCCCCACCTAGAAGAAGTTAAGCTTGCTATAAATTAAATTAAACTGATGATGTTCATGTCCCTGACGCCGATCTTTTCAAGGCAGGTGGAGATCAGTTGGATAGAAGTATGCACCGCAGCTTATCTGCATGATATGGTGGGAAAAAAGCATACCCCATAAATGGAATCCCAATATCGTATTTCCAATCTTTAAAGGGGGAGACTCTCAATATTGCGCCAGTTACAGAGTAATAAGTCTCCTTAACTTTGCGTATAAAATCATGTCTGAAGTAATATGTGAACGTTTCAAGATAACGTCAGCAGTTGGAAGGGTCCTTATCAATGCGGTTTTAGACTAGAAAATTCCACAATCGACCAAATTTTCACATTTCCGCAAATCTTAGAAAAAACCCGGAAGTATAATATCCATACCCGCCATCTTTTTTATCATAAATTCCACAGCCGCACGCACATGTCTAGTTTTGGCATCTCTGCAATTCATTCCTTTTTTCGATGATTGCTTTCATTACATTTAAAAAAATAGTTTTCATTGACTGAATGTGGAACTTGGAAAACCTTATCAGTAATAGTTTTGCCGTGTTGTTTAGTTCACTTAGTTTCTATTGATGCCCCTAGTTTTAAAGAGAATTGCTGTCAACTATTATAAATTATAAACTATTGACGATTGTTTTGCATACCTACCTATTGTGTCAAACGAAACTGTATAAAAAGGAGAATCTGTGCTTCTGGAGTTCATTATCAATTGGACTGTGGAAGAAGTTAACCAGAATAAGTTTGGCACAGAATCTTAAATCTATCATGTATATGAAATATAGCCACGTGCTTATAAATAAAAATTGAAATTATTTTCCACAAATTAACTAATAAATTTTTTTTTATTTGAGTTCAATCCAAGAACAATAATTTAAAAAATACTAGTGAACCATCTAATTTCTTCTCCTTTTTTGATTGAAATGCCCACAGAAAATTCTATTACCTAACCAATACATGCTATTAGCTCCAATAGCCTTCACCACCTCACAACATTGAAAAAGTCTTTCGTTATCTCGAAGCAGAGTAAGTTATCAGTGGAAATAGTATCAAAGTTAACAGGCCGACTTGTTAGAGTACGGTTTGAGCGAAGGTATTCACAGCTCAAGCAAATTAAAGACGGTGTTCCACAACTAGCGGTGCTAGGACCTACTCTGCACTAGTTTTGTATTTACAACCGATAAACTAGTAGTTAGTGGACAATGCTACGACTTTATTTGAGATGACAATGCAATATAAATTGAAACGTTTTTACCGCGACCATTATAGTAAAACAAAATGTGTTAAAAATACGCTGTATAAATCCATCACCTCCTGCATGATCACATTAAGTCTGAAAAAGAGAGCGTTTTTAAAGAGGCGATGTTCGAAAACTAAGAACGTCATCGTCATGAACTTAGTGATCTAGATTCTAGAAGCTATGGAGAATTTTTTTCGAAAACTTTTATTTTTTCCCAAAAAGAGAAAATTGCGAGGGAAAAAAAATTAATGATCGATCTCACATACATTAGCTATGGCTTTAGTGAGTAATATGGCTTTGAATTGGTTTCACTCGGGGAAGCACCCTCAAATGGTTTCTGCCAGTTTAATAACTGTCTGTGTGTAAGTGGGAGACCTATGGCTTATAAGAAATAATCCTTGAGGACCATTTTAATTTTGAAATTTGGGTTACATGTTTTAGTGCTTCTTGTGTGGATTTTCACTTCAAATAGAGAATTGGCTGTCAATTATCTTTTTGTATCAATGAAACGGTTCGATGATGCCTCCGCAAGCTCCTGGACGGTTCTTTCCGTCCAAAGGAAAACGAGAAACGACAGAAGATTTTCACACATTTTACTCCAAATATTCTCTTGAACATCTGCCCGGAGCCCGGACAACAAAAGAGAAATTGCTTTCGAGTAACCAACATTCACACACAGACTGATCGGAGAATAAACTCAACCTCACTCCAAATCCAAACTATAAAAATGGCACTGGCATTGTGACAAAACGATTCACCACATTTCCAATTTCACCAGAGCATGAAAGACAAAACTTAATCATTAAAAGAATTTTTGCCTTAAAATAACCGCAGGAGAGCAATTTACTAGTGGAATAAGAGCAACTCTAAACTGTAATAGAACTTCATGGCTACCTTTTTTATATCAAGAGTAAAAACAAAATTAAATTAAAATTAAATTTCTTTTTATTGTAAATACGATATACTTCTAGTCTAAGGTTAAAATTCCATCTCTGTTCTTCTAAAATATAATCAAAAGTTATTCGATTTCAAAAATGCACTTTAAAATTCAAATTCATTTCAAATTGCTTTTCTATTTTTATCCCAAAATGTTTTAAGTACTCATTTATCATCTAACTGCTGACACATAAATGTTCGTTTACTATTTTGGATCTGATTAATAATGTCGAATACTTTCCATCCCAACACCTCGAAGACATAAATTCAACAACCTGCGCGGTCTATTTTTAAAAATTTCCACCTCATACGAAGTCATGCAACGCCGCGCCGCTAAAGTGCATCAGGAAGGTACAAGTGGGGTGAACTTCGTAGAGAAAGAAGAGAAACGCTTCTCATTCAGTGTGTCAAAACCTTGAGTTAAAATCAAGGGACATTTTTCGTTCATTTGCCTTTTTGATTTTGACGTGCGGCTTTTCTCACACTTTTTGAGCGATCGGATCGTGGCGTCCAATGTCACGGTTTTATTTTTCACTTTACTTCTTCAAGGAGCTTTTGTGTGTTTGTTATTTTCTCACCTGACAGGGAACATATTTAGAAAACGCTTTTGGCAGCCGCTAACAAAACAATGCTGCAAACAATCCAAGTTATCTTTCTTGATCTTGCAGAAACGAGATCTCAAAGAAAATAAATCATAGATGTTTGTGACTCGCGGCTTGTAGGTGTGGGTTGGTTGAAGGAAGTGTTATTTTGTTTTGTTTTGTTTAATGAAAGGTTGCCAAAAATGTGTACCATCAGCGTGTCAGTCTCGAAAGAGATTTGTTCGCGTGCCAATTCAATAAACAGAAATGAAATTAAAATAGAAACAGAGAGAGAGATGTTAAGTTGTGCTTGTGTGTAGTTTTTGTTTGGTGATTCAATATTTTTAATGATTTTGTAGGTGTGAGTCGGAGAGAAGATTGCTAGGCATGTGGTAGTGGGCGAATGAAACGGAGAGAAAAATGCAGCGAATTTGATTATTTTCTGTTATTTCCAAAACACATGGTATGCTAGGTGTAGGAAAGCGAACAACAGGGTGTAAGTGAGCATCTGCTTCATATATAGTAAGTTAGTTCTCAACATTTTCAAGAGATGGCGTTAGACTACTTCAAACGTTACACATTTTCCATTAGAAGAGTAACTTATTCAAAAATTGCTGTAATTTTGTTTGAATTTCTTCATTGTCTGCGTGTTGGGTTCTTAAAAATACTCGTACCTACGCTCGATTTTCTCGTTTTCTGTTGGCTGAGTGTTTTCGTTTCCTTAAGTTCATGAAACGGCAATTTAACTGATTAGAAATCAAAGATTTGGAACAGAGCAGTTAGATGCTAAACTTAGTTTTTTTTTTGGGTGGTTGTAATGTTTACCGAAACTTAACTCAGAATTGGTAAGTCAGGCTATCGTGAAGAGTATAGTGCCTACGCGTTCGAGTTCTCAAGAAAAAAACGCGTATAAAATATTGTGTCTTTTACCACAACATGCCTGATCTACGAAAGTTTAAACTTTAAATGCATTTCACAGAGATGATAGACGATAGACGATAGGCAATAGCTAATAATCAATTGAACACTTTTCATTCATTCAATTCGTGGTTGCAAGTTGGTAGCATTTGGCAACTGTCAAACTCAGCTGTCATTTAAAGTGACATAATCATGCCTATTATGGAATTCGCAGGATTTTACTCCCGGGGAGTTGACAGGATTCGCGGTAAATTCGTATTCTCCTTATTTGTTTTTAGTGAATTCGACGAATGAGCTGTATTGATAATACCAGAACTACCTTATTGCTTTTCACTGCTGCTGTCATCTGTGGTCCTACGCTGTGCTGCTGTCATTTATGTCGACAAAACGAAAAAATTCATTTAACTTGATACGCAAACAAATGTGAAATTAAAATAAAGCAAGTTTCAGTTTTATGTTAAAAGTAATATTTATAGTGGATTCAATTGCATATTACTTTGATGTAAGAGAAAACTTATCGAGTTATACTCGAATAGAATTACGCTACCGAAATAAGAGTATTTTGGATGTTTCGGATGAGAGCCTACATTCAAATCAAAAATTCATTAGATTGCATACAAATCATAATTTTTTTTATATACTTTTTTCCATTAGAAAATTTCCATAAATGGTGGACCCATGCTATTCAGTGATGAGGTGCGAATGGTTTGCGAATTCACTAATACCAAATAAGTTGAACAGAAACGTCGGTAGTGAAGGTTATGTTACCGAAATTCATTCAACTCCTATTTTCTCGAAATAGCGAATGCTGCGCCACCGTGCTCCTCCGGTCCAAAGCATTGTTGAATCGCGTTTTGAACATACTATAGTTTCTATATACAATGATAGCATTCGCCGGATTCTATAATAGGGGTGAATATTTGCTAAATATTTGTAATGTCGTTTTCCAAAAATCAAATCCGGAGTGAGTTGGAGAGTTGGAATGTGAGATCTGACAGATAAATTCTCCAAATCACTTCCAAACGTTTTCCAAAATGCGGTTTGGAGAAAACTTTTGGAGTGATTTTTTCACTCCCGTTTCTGTTTAGGTGCAAGGGAGTGAACACCAATACATGAATAAACTGTCATCTGACTGCTTGTCAAAGCAAGCAGCAGTTTCTATTTAATTTGTGTAGGCTCCAATAAATTTTCTTTAGAAACCATTAAATAATTTTTAAAATTCAAGTGAACGATTTTTAGTCTTGTTTTCTGCTTTAACATGAAAGAAAAAATCTAGCAAGTTTACCACTACCAATGCAATCACTCCAAATCTGTCACTTTGCTTGAAACGAATTCCAAAATAAAAAACGAAAAAGGAGTGAAAAGAGTGAATTTGTTTTTGGAAAACGACATAAGAAGTACTTGTATAGGATTGAAACAGAAAGCAAATTGAATCTTGAAGCTGGGAGTGTTTTTTCCAATCATAAAAAATACCATAAAAAGAAACTTTTGAAATTTTTTCAGCTTTGTTTTTCTAGTCCACATATTTTTTTTTTGATGTAACAACTAAATGGACCAGAAAGCATGTTTATTCAGCTTTAATTTGCATTTTTGGAATCCCTAATATGACTGTATAATCCTTTCATTAAAACACAAAACACGGTACGATTTTTGTTGTGTGAAAAAATATATATAAAAAAAACACACAATTTATTATCTCCGGTTTAAAGAAAAGAAATACAGACACAACTTGTCTATCTGCTAGACAGAACAAGACTAAAGATTAAAGAAATACCCTTGTCTCTTATTCTAAAGTATATAATTCAAAGAGAGACATAAATAACTACTGAATAATTCTTAGACTCTTCAAAACACGAATGGTTAGAGTTGCCATTCGTAACAGTCCCAGCTAAAAACCTCTGTTTTTATACTCTTGTATCTTAATTGATGATCTCCTGATCGGTGGTCTTCTAGCTGGGTGTCTCCTGACTAACCGGTAAAATACAGATTTTTTGAACTGGACCGCTCAGTTTGTTAGTGGCCGTCGCGTCGTGACTTCCTTTCCTGGAAGCAGCTCGCATATTCGGTCCATCTCCATTCGGACTCTCCATTTTTTCCGCTCCTGTAGGGTAGTCAGATATTTCGATTGCCATCGCTCCCAGAAATGCTGGACCATCTGACTTCTTTCGTTCCAAAGTTTAGCTCCTGTCTTCTCTGACCTTCCGTCATATCTGAAAGGAAGAGATAAAATTAATGGTTCACCTACCAAAAAAAGTCCCGGCGTCAGCGCCTCAACTTCCGAAGGATCGTCGCTCAATAGGTACAGAGGACGAGAATTGAGGATAGCCTCTATCTGGGTGAGTAATGTTCCAAACTCCTCGTAGGGCAACGTTCTTTGCCCGACTATTCTTCTTAGATGAACTTCATCGATTTGACAGAAGCCTCATATATACCTCCTTGGTAAGGTGCTGCAGGGGTCATAAAATTCCACTCCGTGCCTTTTAGATGTAAATGATGTACTGCTTCTTCATCTGAAAATATGCTTAAAGCCTTAGTTAGTTCTTTTAAAGCTCCAACGAAACCTGTTCCGTTGGCGCTAAACATTTTTTGCATCTACCCCTCCTGGCGATAAACTTTTTAAAACAAGCAATAAATGCCACTGAGGACAAATCTGATACAATGTCAATATGAACCGCAATGGTTCTGAGACAAACAAATATTGCCAAACAAATATTGGACCCGCGTAATCCACTTCTGTGGCCAAAAACTGGTTTCCCAATTTGGACTCTATCGGATGGTAACCCCGCCATCAGCTGCCCTTCCATCTTTTCGTTCATACGCACGCAAACAACACATTTATGAATGTGATTTCGTAGTCCACTACGTAATTTTGCTATCCAATATAATTGTCTAATAAATTGCATCATTACTTGGACGCTTCCATGCTTCGTCTCCCGATGAGCATAATCAATTACCAATTCTGATAACCTTGATCCCTTTGCAATGATCTTGTTAAGAAAATGATTGTCAACTACTGTCAATATTTTGTTCTATATAGGAAGTAGCCTAAACATGTTAAAAGAAATTGTGAAATTGTAAAAAAAACTGTATTTTGTTAAAAGTTTCAACGAAATAATAAACATATTGTTATTATTATAATGATTACTGGATGTTTCATCTCGTAATCAAATTCCGACCTGCCTAAACTTCCTCCTAACCTCAGCAGTCCTTGCTCATCCATTAAAGGTTGTAAGCCTATCAACGAACTTTTATCTGTCAAACGCCTTTCAGCATTTAAAGCGGTTATTTCCTGGTTGTAGTATTCCTGTTGATTTTTCTTGATGAAATATTTCATAGCCGTCACTTGTTCCGTTTTAGTGTGTGGCGACACTTCCGTTTGGATTCTTCCTCTCTAAGATCTCCTCGCTATTTCTTTAGAGTTTTGGTTTCGTTCCTTTCTCCGTTTAATCCAGTTTATCATATATATCCTGACATAGCTAAGAATGTTAACTATTCTCTCCAATTGATTTCCGTAATCCAATATTGATACACTAGAGTGACTGCTGTTAAGTCTTATGTGTACTATTTCCTCTAAAAATGAGATAGAAAATATCTTCATTTCATTTCTAACCTCCTGGCTAATGTTCTCCTACTATAAGTTACCGCACCTAATCCTAACTCGCTGCTATCCGAAAATCCATGAATTTGAATCCTTGGATTCCTTGCTGTCCCCAGCTATCTGTCTATTTTAAAATTTTGTAGATAAACAATAGAGTTCCTTAATTCCATCCACCTGTTCTCCAGATACAAAAGCGGTCTACTATCATAATCAATTTTTAATTTCCATAACTCAAATGTTCCCATCATATCATCATATAATTGTGCCACATGACTCGCAATCATCCTTTTTGTTATTTTGCCATCAAATTTAGGGTTTTTGACAGCAAAAATAAGCATGTCCTCATCTATCAACCATTTCAGTTCTAAAATGGTTGTACCTTCCCCCTCTGAAAATATCAAAGATTTTTCAGATATAGCATCCATTATCTTAAGAGCCTCCTGATTGTTTGATTTTAATTTGCGCAACTCAAACTTTACAGTTGTTAAGATGCAATCGATTTTCTTTGCCAATTATAGCTGCTCCTGCCGTGTGAGATCCTGTCACAGAATCATCCATGTAAAATCCTCTTCTATTGCGAGTAGATATTCTTCTTTTGCCCTCCTGGCAGTTTCTATCACCAACCTGACGGCAAGGAATGGTGAAGCTGTTAATCCAAAAGTGACTACTGTAAGCCAATACTCCTGTAATCTTTGTGAAGAGTTCTCTCTCCAAAAAATCCTTTACAAGTTCCATTGACTCCTATCCAGCCCAACCTGACTAAACATTTTTCTAAAGTCCGCATATATAGCAACTTTATGCCTATGGAATCGCATAATAGTTTCGTGTAAATCTCTTTAAAGCTTAGGTCCCAGCATTTGAATATCATATCAGTGACAAACCTTTGTCCGTTTTATAACTTGAGTCGAAAACAATCCGATTATCTTTCGGACTACAATGATGCGGTATGTAATATAGGTACTATTTCCATTGATCTTGGCCTTTCCGTGGCTGAAACAAGATGTCTGATTTGCAAACTCTCTCTCATTTTATTAACATAAATTTCTTTTGCCTCCTGATTTTTAGCAAAACGTCTTTCTAAATACAAAAAGCGTCTTAAGGCAATTTCCTTAGAACTTCCGAGCTCTCTGATTCATTCTCTCTACAGAATTTGTACCTACGACAAATCTTTCTGATTCATCTCGTTTGAAAGTATTTTGACATGGTTTTCAACTAACATTTCTCCTCGGTTCATTGTGGACATAAATTTATTTGATCCTGTTCCCACAGTTCTTCTTGGTATCGGATACATGATATTGACTGTCCAGTGAGATCATTCACCTCATCCGTTCGGTTTCCAAATACTATAACCCCTACCTGAGTTTTCATTATGTTACGTTCATTACGTTGTACACCTCATATCCCTCAATATAACTGACAATACCACCTTTGAAAAAAGTCCCACCCCAAAAATTAATTGAATCGGAATAGGATTCCAAAATTCTGGATCCGCCCAGAGAATGTCACTTGGATTATGAACCAACTCGGGATCATGTCCTCCTGTCTTTGTGAGTTATACCAAGGAATTATCTTTAGTTTGATCCTTTCCGTAATTTTAAAAGGTGCCCCGTTGATACCCACAGCCTTCCTGCAAGTGGACAACGTTGAGAGCTTGTACTTCTGTACTATCCTGTGACTTAAGACATTTGGTTGTGACCCATTATCAAAAGACCTCTTATTGGGCCATATCTAACTCCCTCTACCTCAATACCTACTGCAACAGTTGCCATAATACTGAACTCTACATCAATTGTACGTTGTACCTAAAGGATCGAAAAGAAATGATAAAAATAAAAATAGAAAAGTAGGAATTATTTTCAATGTAATAAAAAAATTTTTATGATTTCCAAATTCCAATATCATTATTTCTTCCTTTTTTCAAGGTAAGCTTGAATTTTGTTTTCCGGTTCTGATTCCTGCAGCCTCATGCGTTTTTTCGATCCTTCGATGAGTCAGGGTTTCCCCTGCATGTTGTCTACTCTAACTTACTCCATCCGTAGAGCCAGAATGTTGTTTTGCTCGTTTGCTGCTTACTTGGACACAGCATGCTGTTGTGGTTTGGATTCTTCTGGCATAGCTCGTTCCTGCACTTTATAGCAGTGCATCGTTCTTTCCGATGGCCTTTTTTTAAACAATTAGAACTGATGTTGCGTCGGAACACAAAATCCCTCCTTGCATTATAATTCAAGGCACTGAACTCCGGGCAGTAGAAGTAGTACACCTGGTGTGTCTCTATCCCGCATGCATCGTAAGGTCCTTGTGGTGGCAATGGCCTTGATGAACCTCCTGGCCGTGACGACTGTACTGCTGGTCTATAGTCACCCAGAGACCTAGCTCCTGCTGTTGTTTCCAAACTGGATTGGCTCCTTTGCATCGATCCACTGGGTTCCAATTCTTACGCCACTTATTTTTGATGTCGTGCTGCTGTTTTTTCTATGAAAAGTTGGTTGGCCTTCTCCCAATTTTGTAGAAGTCTATCCGTTCGAATCAGTAGCTCTCCTGAGACACTGAACTCAAATCCTCCCATTCAGCAAATGTCAGCGATTTTTTAATTGCTCGTTGGAGCTATGTCAATTGTTTGTCTCCTGACTCGCTGTTTGCTGGAGCGGCCTGCTTTTTCTTTCCGTTTGATTTTTGTGGAACGAAAAACCTGAACCTGAAATATTTCCTGCCTAAGATTTAATAAAAATCAAAGTATGTATTTGTATATGTGTTTATGTGGGTACAAAAGAAATCAATCTATCAAGTTACATTTCCTTTGATTAATACATTTTAATTTCCATTTCCTCCTAAAAATTTAGAAATCATTTAAATAAAAATATTCTTTCAACTATTCCCCCATGTCTTCAAGAAAATAGAGGACACTTTGCACAGAACCTTTCTAGGTTCGTGTTGAAAGAAGACGTAAAAAAAAATGTTCTTTTGCTCAATTAATGCTTGTGGTCATGGCATCTCTGCGCTCGGGCTGAACATCCATCCGCTCCTAATTCTCTGGGAATAATTCCTTATCCTTCCTAGAATATTATTTCTTGTTTCCGAACATGACTTCAATTTTAATTCTTCCTAGTATATCTTCCTAGTTCCAATATATATTTATAAATACACCTTATAACCCTCCTTGCTAAATTCCACTATTCTTTTTGCTAATAAATAAATATTTCCTTTCGTGTTTATGGACATTTCACTTCCAAGCTGACTTTCCTTTAGTTTTCTTATTAAATTTTCCCAGTGCTTATGAACACCTTTCTACTTCCTAACCACAATTCATATATTCATTTGCGAATAAATTTTTCACTTTATATCACTAGCTTCCTAGCAGTTAATATATTTAGGTTTGAGAATATATGTTTCACTGTGTCTATGAACACTTCATAGCTTCCTAGTAATTGATATGTAATCGTGAATATATTTTCCACTTTGTTTATGAACACTATTTTCCTATGTAGCTTCCAAGCCATTGATCATATTCGTATGAGAATATATTTTTCCACTGTGTATAGAAACAAAATTTCTTAGCTTCCTAGCAATTGATATATGTATATTCGTTTGTGAACATATTTTTCCAATGTGTCTATCTCCTCGATTATTAACTGGTGTGCAACGTGAGTGTGTGTGAAAGAGAAAAAACGAGTTTGAATTGAACACAATACATTCCCACTCTCTTGTCCTCAAGAGAGAAAGGAATAACATAAAAAATATTTTGTCCTCAAAGCAACCATATATCCATTTTCTCTTGTCCTCAAGAGAGAGGAAAAAAACTTTATGATATCTTGTCCTCAAGATAAAGGAAATCTCTTATCTTTGCGATTTTAGTTTGATGTCCGGAAACTTGAGTTCCTTTAATTTTCGTTCAACCAAATTTTCTATTCTTCCCAGAACATACAACTGAATGAGTTGTTATGGTAACTAAGGTTCGACCTGAACACTTTTCCTTTTCCTTCCTACCTACATACCCATACTAAATAATTTTCTAACTTCTCCTGAAATTTTCTTCCCCCGTCCTCGGTAATTTTGATCAAAATATTTGTTTATTTCTTCCTAGAAATGTTTTGACTTGTCCCCAAGAAATTATATTTTTGCTTTGTGCTAGCGGTCATGGCACTATATGTAAATGCTCGCACGTAACACTTCCTTTCCTTTTCTAGCGCTAGAAATTTCCTTTCTAATCCCTTAGAATTTTCCGTAATTCTTCCTAGAATTTTTCCTAATTCTTCCTAGAATATTTCTAAATTCTTCCTAGAATATTTTTGCTTTTATGTGACCGACGCGTCACCGTGCTCGCCCTGCACATCATATTTTCCTAACGAATTGTTTTCCATAAAACATCATTTTCAACCACTTCCTAATGTGATTCTCTTCCTAACCCTACAATCAGATGCTATTCAATTAACACATGAATTATTCGTTCACTTTAATTACAACATCCTATTGACAGCTTTTACTCTTTCACCCACTCACTGCACATTGAATTTTTACTTAAAATAATTTCTTACCTCTCGTAGACATTCTTATTTTTCTCAAAATATACTAAGTAGGTAATTTGTATTCTAAAAAATTTAATTTTTTCACTATTTGCTTGTAGGTATGTATAACTTGAACTTCACAGTTGACACTTTTACTTGCAATTGCATTGAAATGACCCAAACAGAAAATTATACCGGTGGAGAAAAAATTATACCGCTGGAGATCAACAACGTTATCTCGCCGGCAACCAGTTTCATGTGTATATGTATTGGTGACTGTATTTTGCACACTGTTGATCATCGCAATGCACCGTCGCTGTCGTTTGCATATGGTTTTGCTTTTTCTTTTGCTCTGTCAGGTAGAGCGTAGAGGCTGAGCTAAGAGCACAGTTTTTTTTGTGTGTGGAGAGAAAATTATTTTCGCACTTGATATCAGTGTTCTTCCAAGTTCCAACTTCATAATGTGGACGAGATCCTTTGTCTTTGTGTGTCTCTCATACAATTTTATGTTTGATTGCGCTGCTGGCTGTGGTATCTTTTTGTGAATGTACCTAGTAATATGCGGTGGTTGTTAATAAGCGAAACGTTGGAAATTGGAATGTAGTTCCGCGCTTGAGTTTACCAATATAAAACAAATATGCCTAGTTATATGCCTACCTACCTAGCGATATGTGGTGGTTGAATAAGCGAACGTTGTTATATTGTTCAACGCTTGTGTGTACCAATATAAATACATATATAGTTATGTAACTACCTACTAAGCGATATGTGGTGGTTGTAAATCACCGAAAAATGCTGGAAATGGTGGTTATGACGCACCGAAAAGTTTATTTATTTTATTAAAAACTATTATTATGATATGATAAAATAGGTAGATGTTGGTTGTGAACTGCAAATCCCTGCAGTTACTCACCACTTACAAACCATCTGCTCGCGTGCTTCCATTTATTGCTCCTGCGTAGATTCCTATCTATACCTCCTGGCGCTGCCGCTGGTTCCATTATTAGTTACACTTTGCACTTTACACTCGGGTTTTTTTTTTTTTTTAAACACTACCGACTCAAAGGACCAAAATGTATAATCCTTTCATTAAAACACAAAACACGGTACGATTTTTGTTGTGTGAAAAAATATATATAAAAAAAACACACAATTTATTATCTCCGGTTTAAAGAAAAGAAATACAGACACAACTTGTCTATCTGCTAGACAGAACAAGACTAAAGATTAAAGAAATACCCTTGTCTCTTATTCTAAAGTATATAATTCAAAGAGAGACATAAATAACTACTGAATAATTCTTAGACTCTTCAAAACACGAATGGTTAGAGTTGCCATTCGTAACAATGACCTTTTAAATTAAAATTAAATTTTAAATGGAAAAGATAATTTTGTCTTTGACAACCCGCTGATCGCGTAAGAAAATCAAGTAAATTTTTGAAGTCTTGAATACATTTCCCACAAAAATAAGGTACGGTTTTTTGAAAATTAAGCTTTTAGTGGCTTTTGGGATAATCAGTTGGAAATATCGAGAATAATAGTAATACTGAGTGTGCCTTTTACTGTTCAATATGCACACATAAACCCCACAAAGTGTCCATTCCATACATCGAGCCGTTGTTTTGATTTATTCGATCGAGTTTTTGAAAAACACAAACAAATAGTCATTACTTTGACTTTAAGTGATCATAATCTTTAACAAAATGCAAAAAAAAAAAAATCCATTTGTATTGATAAAAATGTTTAAATTTATGGGGAAATATTTTTTTGTGCATTTTGTTAAAGATTATGATCATTTAAGTTGTATTCCTTTAAAGCCAAAAAAGGTCAAAAAAGCCTTAAGCTTCAATTTGTTTTTTGTTTCTCGATACGAACATTTTCCAGAAAGATACAGCCATTTGTAAATAGTTAAAATTTTAGATTTTTTTTTATCCCTAAATTCTTTCCAGCATTAGTGAATCTTGCAGGCAATAAAACATTACCGACTCAGTAAGTTTTGTCGTATGTAAAGAAGAGATTTAGAGAACTCTTTCAAAAGGTAGTTTTATACAACACTCATGGTGTTGACAAATGCAGCCCAATCTGCATTAAGTTGGCCCCAGAATCTTTAACTGACTTGACGCTTTCTGAGATCAACTGGGCATACCCATTGCCGCCTCAGCTAAACAAGTCCCCTGTGCAGGAGTGGATCTAGTGGATTTTTCGTTTTATGATATTTTGAGATTGGTTCTATTTGAATTTGGTACCCGTGGTGTGATGGATAGCATGTCCGCCTGTTAATCCAGAGGTTCGAGTTCGAATCCCAACAGAGGCAAAAATGTTTTTTCCACGGGTATCGCCTTTCGCGAGGAACTGGCAAGTCCTCCGTTAGTATTCATTGCCATGAAAAGCGCTTTCTCGATTAGCCGTTCGGAACCGGCAGAAAATTGTAGGTCCCCTCCATTCCCCCACAAGGCATGGTTGTGAGAAATGCGCTAGGCCCAGGGGCTCCTTGCTCTGTAGCGCCACCCAATTTATTTATTTATATTTTTTCTATTTGAATTTGCAAAAATGCAAGTAGTCTGAGAGAAAGAGTTTTCTAGAAGCTAATGATAATTTTTTTTGAAAACCAGAACAGTAATCAGGTCGTGAACCAGTGATATTTTGTTTCGTAGCCTGTGTTGGCATATGCTTTGGGAGTGACTAGTGGAATTCTAAATTCTTCATTTCTGTCAACAAACTCTAAGATATCTGTAGTCACATTTAGCTGAAATTGCTTAAAAGCATTTGCAAGATGTTCTGCAAAAATGACAACCCTTCTGTTTCGCACTTCCTGTTTATTGAAGATTTTATTGAAGAGAAAATAAGAAAGTTTCCAAATTTTTAGGTTTTTCGACTTTAGAATGTCATACCACAGAAGAAACATCTTCATATGAATTTTTCAAATTTTGACGCCGCCGATATGACAGACGCACCCATAAAGTCGATTCTTTCATTTTTTTTATCTATAATTTTTTATTGTTCAAGTCTCGTTTAAAAATATACACGAATGATCCTTACCCTCTCTTTTAGTTATCTTTACAAATTACAAATTGGCGAAAAATTCCCTTTTCAGTCCTTTCAACCCTACCTAAATCTCCTTTAAACAAAATTTGCTGAGATAAAGGGTTTTCCAATAAGGACTTCAATTTAATTTGTGAACGCGCCCTTTCACTTTTTTCAAATTGTCATTGTCAATTTGTTCATTGGGTCAACATTTGGTAAAGTACACGACCGAGCAGAGTCTGTAAGTCATGAAAACTTTCTACCGAATTTCAAATTCAGTGATCGCAACTTTATGGTGCATTTGAAGTGACACGACGCACGTACGTTCTCCGTTTGGGCTTTGGAAAAAATGCACCAAGATGATGAATTTCATCGCAAAATCGTCTTCAATGAAGAAGCTCATTTTTGGCTCAATATGGGTTCGTCAGTAAGCAAAATATGCGTTATTCTTCGGGTGTGCTTTTTAAATCACCACTTCATCCGGTTTTCATATCAGCGGCATTATTTCAAATATTTTTTCGTCGACGATAACGATCGTCACGTTACTGGGTACTGTGAATGGCCAGCTTTACTGCGACATGATTATTGATTAATTTTGGCTCGAATTGGAAGATATGGACCTGAGCTACAAGTGGTTTCTACCGGGTGGTGCCACAAACCACTCAGCACACATTATAATCGACTTATAGAAGAGTAAAACCAGTGAATTGACCGTCTTTCTTTGGGGTTACGTTAGGTAACTGGCTTATGTCACCAAGTCGACTACGCGACGTTGAAAGGGCTTGGAGCCAACATTGAACGCGTAATAGCGCCCCTTTTGGTCAAAGAAAGTGGCTCAGCCCTCGAAAATTTAGTCCAATGAATCGACTGCTGCAAACGTGCCCGCAGTGGCCATTTGAATGAAGTTCGGTTCCATTCTTAAATGTTTTGATTGTGCTGCAAACCGATAGTAAAGTTTTTAAAGTATCTCAAATGGTTTGCGTTTTATTAAAAAAAATGCCAAGTCTTATTAGAAAAGCCGGATATTAGCATCTAATCGAAAGTTCGAATCGTTATTCATTGCAAAAGCCTAGACTTAAAAACTGTTGCTTTTAGCTTGTCTTGTTACTCACTTACCAATCAAGAAAGGACTCATCGTTTAAATGAATGATTCCAACTGAAAATTAAATTTTTCTTTTACTGACAAACTCTCGGTACGGATTGGTATTCTCAAGACTTTATTCAATTGCTTTTAATATTATGCATGGACGTATGAAACGACGACGTTTATTATGTAACTGTAATACTTTTGCAAACGATTTATTGTTTTTCTGTACCAAATGTTCTATTTTTTTATCATTTCAGAACAAATTAATGTCCACCAATCATTTATTAAGAAAAGTGTTTTGTTTTCACGCTAAAAATGTAAATAACATTTAAATAATTTAATCACTAGTTTTAATATCAATAATTTCGTAAATAAATATTTTTTTTTGCAATCGTGATGATCATCATATACGCGATCCCCGATTGTTACTTGTCACTAAGAGTTGAGCTTGTGTAGTTGCTGTTCCCAGGAAGTTTGTAGCACTGCAGGAGTAAATGCCAGCATCATCTGAAAGGAAGTAATGTTGTGATTAGTTGCTTTGATATTTATAAAAAAAAATTAAAAGAATCGATGTAATGAGATGTATGTGTCTTTGTATATTGCGTTCAATATCAGGACGCTAATTCAAATGGAGGGAAGATTTTTCTATTAGGCCAGTATTGAGGACATGAAATGGTTAATGCTGTTCTCAACTTTGTTTGTTTTCAGCATTAAAAAAAAACTTGTATTGGGCATAAAAAGTACCCATCCATTTGATTTCCATACGAACTGAGTTGGAAAAATAGAAAATGTTTCAAAGCTGCAATTCTGAATTAATTAAAAACTCTAGTTTCCATTCATAGGTCTTTGAGAAGTGCAAACGCAAAGCTAAATATTCCCAATTCACGGAATGAAAAATGCTTGGACAGGGCTACACATTTTCTTAATTTTTTCCCTCAAAGTCAAACTACATATATGTTTTAGTTTTTTTTTTTTTTTTGCTCTGAAATCGGGTCCGTGCCCTCAGCACAATTTTGAGAAATAGATTCTTTGAAATTGAACATGGTAGGTTTTCTTTTATCTTTGAGCGTAAATTTCAAAACTAAGCAAGTACCCTTTTTGGTGGTTTTCGATGCGAGTAATCCACATCTGCTTTCAGGTTAGTTCCGCGACATCAGATTATTGAGATCACAAAGAAATCGAGAAAAGCCTTTGTGCATTTATAGTAAAATGTCTCAATAATCTGATGTTGTAGAGCTATTCGGAGTTCTGGTCTGGTTTAGTTGCATAAAAACCATCCAAAGGGAAGAGATTTGTTTGCGGTTGAAGATTTGTTCTTGTTAAAAGTTCACCGTAAAGTAACACCAACTTTCTTACGGTTTTATTTCACATCATTTAAGCAAAGGATATACAATTTTTCTATGCAGGTTTTGTGTGATGTGTGACCGTTTGTGAATTTTCAATTAAAGGCCAAATTGTTGATTTTTCTCAAAAGAGTTCGGGAAGGCTTAGTTTTTTTTTCTGAAAAATGCTTTAGCCACAAGTAGATCATAGCAACCTGCTCTAATGTGTGAACGTTTGAGACCTGACGTCAAAAATTTGAACCTTTCATATTTTTTATCAATGTGGCTTTAGACAAGAAAAGTTCTCAATCGTCCAAATTTTTACAAAACGGCAGGTCAAACACGGTATTATAATATCGATAAAACACCATCTTTTTATCGATTTCAAGGACGCGTATTGAGGAACTGACAGAGACGAATTGTACAGAGCCATATCTACTTTCGTCATCCCTGCAAAACTCATAGGATGACTTTGGAGAATTCACGCTGCTCCGTTAAGTTTGGCAGAGAACTAACCGAGACCTTTGATGTCGAAAAAGGCTTAAGGCAAGGCGAAAAACCGTCATGCGATTTCTTTAACATCATACTTGAAAAGATTTTACAAGACTAAAACGTCAACACGAGAGGAACAATCTTTCAAAAGACTGTACAATTATGTACTCGCATACGGAGACGATATTAAGGTAATGGGAAGAAGGAAGCGTGATGTCATAGCATTGAAAAAGAAGCTACAAAAATGGGTTTGATGGTTAATGAGGGCAAAACGAAGTATATGCTGTCATCACAACTTCGATGAATTGGACAAAACGTCACAATAGACAGATCATAACTTCGAGGTATTACAGGACTTCGTCTACCTAGGAACCGCTGTAGTAAAAATTAATAGGTTGGCGAAAACAGCGCAAGGAGCCCAAACGCTTAGCCCTTTTGTCACATTCATGTCTTGCGAGGGAATGGAGGAACCAACTATTTTTTGCCGATTCCGAACGGCTTATCTGGAAAGCGCTTTTCATGGCAATGAATTCATTATTGGAGGTCGCAATTCCTCTCGAAAGGCGATACCCATAGAAAAATTTTTTTTACTTTTCTGATGGGAATCGAATCATGAATCTCCGCCTAACAGTCAGAAATACTAACCATTACCTCACAGGAACCGCTATAGATTATAAACATAACATCAGTGCGGAGATTAAACGGAAAGTTTCTCTTGTCAACCGCTGCTTCTTTGGTTTAAACGCTCTCCAGAAAAACCATGGTAAGACCTTGATCATCCCAGTTCTGCTATAAGGAAGCATTAATTTTATCTAAAGCTGATGAGGAAGCCTTTGGTCATTTCGCAAGAACAATACTCCGAATGATCTTTGGTTTCGTATGTGAAGATAATGTATGAGCATAGCTAGTAGAGTACACATCACGAGACTACGAAAGCTGGGCTATATAGTGTGGATGGACATCAACATTTTCGAAAGATCTCGCTCGAAATCAAAAATGTTATCGAAAAATATTGGTTAAGGCCCAGGTTCACCCCGAACTGTGATGGCCACCTAAGCAAGTAGTTAAGTGTCTAATTGTAGTAGATCGATTGTGTTGCGATATTATTCCCATTGGACCTGAAATTACAAATACGACTGTTGACAGGAGGTTCTAGCTATCCTGAGATATTTACATATAAATTACACTTGAGTTTCGAATATGTCGCAGAGTTCTTAATGATCCTCAAAAAATTGTCTTCCTATGGTTCTTTTTCTTATGTGATGTAGTGCTAGGCATTGACAAAGAAAATGTTGAGTGTTAAATGTTCTCATGCAATTCTTTATCATAGCAACCCTTATTTTCTAATTTTCTTTACATAGAGGTTGGTTTTTCGAACAAGGATAAAACTGACATATTGTGGTCAAAGCGGCCAACTTTAATATCATTTATGTTCAGTTTGGTTTGCCATTCAGGTTTGTAAAAACTTAAGCTAATTTTTAGCTTAACTGTGGATTCAATTCACAACCTAGTTTGGGAATTATGAATTGAGAAAGATTCAATTCACAAGCTAGCCTATGAATTACCTGAACTAGTTATTGGAAATTATTCAATTCACACTCTTGTTTGTGAGTTACGAATAAACTGAATTGAATGTTTTCCAGTTCATAATCCGGATAATTCATAAGCTAGCATGTGAATTAAATATTTTTCAATTCTGAAGCTTACTATTAGCTTATAGCTTACGGATTTTTTAATTCATAAACTCGCAACCCTGATGCCATTTCATCATGAACAGTTTGGCAAAAGAACAACGCTTGCAAACGGTGCAAATTCATTTGGAAAAAAATGATTCAGTTCGCGAAGTTTACCGCAAGCTCCATCCATTTTATGATCGACATAATCGTGCATCAGAGCAATCAATTCGGTTAACCATGGATCGCGTTCGCACCATTTTACTTTTTGTGATAATAATACGACGTCGAACAGTGCCCACCGAAGAAACAATTGCCGCTGTAGAACAGAGAGTTGAAGAGGGCCCGAATGAATCGATTCGCCACCGTGCACAGCAATTGGAGCTTTGTCCACCAAATTTATGGAAGATTTTGCGCAAAGATCTTTGCTAACAATCCTTCAACATTCAGCTTGTGCACGAATCAAAGCCGCGAGACCATGTAAATGCAATGCGTCGTGATTTCGGTGGGCCGAAAATGAGATTCATCTTGATGTTGATTTTCATCGCAAAATTTTGTTCTGTGATGAGCCTCATTTTAAATGTCTACGTCACAAAAACTGACTGTTTGGTGTGCTCTATGGGCTGGTGGAGTCATTGGCCCATATTTCTTCCGAAATGATGTTGGCGAGTCAGTTACCGTTAATGGAGACCAGTATAAAGTCATAATAACCGACTATTTTGTTCCCGAATTAGATGGTATGAATGTGGATGAGATATGGTTCCAATATGACGACGCTATATGCCACACAGTGCACGTCACATTCGATTTATTGAAAGAAACATTCGATGAGCGCAGAATTTCGCGGAATGGACCTGTCAATTGGCCACCAAGATCGTGTGATGCACCATTGGATTATTTTCTTTGGGGATATGTGAAGTCGTTCGTCTACGTCAACAAACCAGAAACGTTAGCGGGCTTGAAAGAGAACATTCGTGGCGTTATTGCCGAGATACGGCCTCAAATGCTTGAAAAGTGGTTGAAAATTGGACCTCTAAACTTATGGTTTTATTCGAGCCAGCAGCGGCGGCCACATGCCCGAAATCATATTTAAACATTGATGGCATAAAATTATCCTTCCAATAAAGCCAAATTGATAGACATTTAAACGATTTTCTTGTATTTTATTTCAATTAGAAGTTCTATACCTTTTAGAAAAGACACCCTTTGGTATCCCAGTCATTGATACTAAGGAGGGAATTCAACGACTTTTTATTCATCTATGAGATAGATGTTTTCTCAATTTGCTGTTTGTTGTTTGGGCCAATTTGTTTTTGTAAAAAAAATTTTGGTTGAAATTCTACAACTTTTAGTGCGGGGTCTAGGTTGAACTGAAACGCTTTTAGAATGTAGATACTGGGCACGGTATTCTTATGCTCGCATCCAGCCTATTGACTAAGGACTCTACCAATGCAAATAAAGGCTACAAAAAACTACCTTTAATGTTTTTTTTTTAGTTTCTCAAAGACTAAGAAAGATTTTCACATTTGGTTTTCATTTGGTTGTCAGAACTAATAATAAGAGTATAATAAGAGTACCTATTGATTATTTGAAAGAGAAGTGAACCTTGAAAATGCAAAATTTCATAAAAATGTTAATTTGAACAAAAATTACGATTTTTTTCGTCTCAACACAACCTATCCATTATTTTGTCGCTTGTGACGCTGAAAATTCCTGATTATCAGGGCCTAAATTCTGTAACTTGCGATGGAAAAGCCAAAAGTTTGTTTTTTGTTACTTTGTTTTCTGATTGAAGGAAACGTATTTTACTCTCATCTTATAATTTCAGTCAGGTTTTTAACCAAGTTTTTTTTAGGGTCTGGAACTGAGACGATATTCAATTTAAACGTTACGGAGTGTACGCCTTGTTTTAGCTGAGTGTCTAACTGATCGTTCACGCAATAAACAGAAGTGACTGTCTAAAAGTTGCCCAATTTGTCTAATTTTTTTTTATTTTCATCGACGGTGATCGCTCATAAAGTATAAATTAAGGACAGTTGCTATCCCATGTGGCTTATGTGATGGATGTCATAAAATAAGTAAATTATTTGCCAAAAAAAAAATATTTACCTGAATAAGTTTGTGGTATTGTCAATCGGCAAACTCCGTTGCGATATTCGATGACATGTTTGTTACTCAATTGAAGTTCGAAGCCATTTTTGAACCAAGCGATATTCGTATTCGGATCACTTTGCACAATGCACTCGAAGCGCGCCGGTTTCCCAGTCACTGCTGCTATATCTTTCAAAGGCTACAACAAAATTCATATTAAATTAATATTTTCAAGTAAGATTCATAAAAAAAATTGTGTGTACCGTTATAAAGACTGGTGGCTTCTTTGTCTGATTATGGCGAAGTAAATGCGAATTGACAGGGACATCGGCCGACAGATCGTTCACTGTAGTTTGTGGTGAGATTTCTAAGTAATTGTTTTTTTTTTTATGTTTTTGCTGGCTTATTTTGTTTTTTAGTTGCAGAAGCATTAGACATTTTTGTTGTTGTTAATAGTTCACAATTATTTAAAACACACACAAAAATCACAGATATTTCAAATCATGCATAGAAAATCAACAATAATACGCTAAATAAAAGCTAAACCTTAAATTTTTATGCATATTTTCAAACACAGCAGCGTTGCGTTTGAGTATTTGGCAAATGAAGCTTAGTCAGGTCATTTACTTGCTGACTTCATTATTTACTCGATGTAGTCTAAAATATTCAAGTAACTAAATTAATTAAATTTTTTTTTGAAAATTCTAAATTCAGCGAATATTTAAAAAAAAGTTATTCGAAGAGTATTTTTTAACACAAGCGCCATTTTCACACGTGTCACACAACACGTATGTGGAATGCTTTACCAGACTCTGTTTTCCCCTGTATTTCCGTTTACAAAAGTTCGAAAGAAACGTGCATCGGTGTCTCCTATACAAAATCCTCTTCTTCATTCCGAAATGTTCGCACTGTGTTTTATAACTTTATAAGTTTATTCACAACCTCTTGATGTACGCCGTGCCCGTTGATTAAAAAAAGTAAATAATTGATTAAATGCTTTAAGTAAAAGTAACCAAGTCCCGCTACCAGCCAGGCCAGGTGAAAATTGGATTTGTTTCATTTTTGAAGATTGTAATATGGCAAATTCGTCTTAATTAATTCTTTTATAAGAAAAAAGAGCTAAGAGCGTATCGTCAAAAAGATTCCCTTGAAATAGTCCAAGCCAACTCCTCCAGAGTTGAAAATTCACGCAATCTGCCTTTGTATAAAAGTTCCAAGAGGTGGACAAAAAACCGTGAATTTGCCATAAAGAAGTAGGCTTGCTTTAAATTTTTTTTTTCATCTTAGCTTTTTACTGATCGTTAGACTAAGGTACCAATGGCAATGGAGCCTAAGAGGAGATTTTGGGATTACCTCGAGCACGCAGGTTAATATATGGGAAGATGGGGAACTACGCTCAAGGGAACCTGTCAGATTAGTAAAAAGAATCGATCTTCGAAAACATTCCAACCCTTCAGATTAAGATAAAAAAGATTAATTACTTTACTAGCAAGGCAGCGTCAATTTTGTTAATTTGGCGATTCAATAGTAACCCAAAAGCGTGAAAGGGTAAGAAAGTTGAAAAAAAAAAAAAAAAAAAATACACTGGCTGGAGTTACTCGAGCGCTTTTATTTGCCACTAATAAAGTTTAAATGATGTCAGCTTTGTCAGAATTGAAATATTTCAGGACCCTTGTCATTGAACTTAAAACTTGTTGCTTACTGCCATGCTAATCGGGACCACGTCACAGCATTTATTTTGAATGAAATGTTTTGCGTGCTTATGGAGAAAAGCTCATAATAACACTATCGCAAACATTTTTCATTATGTAAAGGTCCGATCTAAGTGAGTAGTTTACATAAAGAAAAAAGAACTGTAACATCGTGCGATCGATGGATTAGGCAATACATAGGATACATTCAGTTATTGCTCTTCAAAGAAAAAAAACGATATCAGGTGTGCGCATCTAGGGAGTTGACGGATAGTTTCTTAACATATTAATGAGAGGACATTATGTTCCTTACAATAATGAGCTCCCATACTAATATGAGCAAAGCGGGGGAAATGTGATCTTGGCAGTTAGGATTTGCGTTCACTGATTTTATAAGAATGTTCTATGTTTGTTTAAGAATATTTGCGTCTTTCCAATCAAATCAAAAAGAAGATCCACTCCTAATATTCTCCTATCCAAACCGAATTTCATAATATGATGAAACAACTTCTTTTTGGCAGGTCACGTATGCTGGCAATGTTATTTTATTTGTCATTTCTGTGTAATTGTTAACTTCTTATTTTTTATGAGAATGTTTACATAAGGTTTCAGTAACATTCATCTGTATTGCTTACTCAGGAAATTTTGCTTGCTTCTCTCTTTGTTTCTCTATCACACAATAAGTGACTTGTCTTGACTTGATTCAGAGATAAATGCTTAGGCAAGCACACAGTCAAGCGAAATAATAAAACGTTAGAAAAGCAAACAATTTTTGAGAGGAAGTTTTTGTCAAGTCAAAATGCGATCGCAATCAAATGCTCTCTTTACATAAACAACGGCTTATAACTGTTTGGCATGCTAGCCTACAGTATATCGAATTCAGTGGCGTAGCTATCATGGGTTTTCACCCAAAAATAAATAGAAAACAATTATATGATATTTTAAAATTCATTGTAAACTAGCTGGTACCCTGCCAACCATTGAAAGAAATAAATGTAAAACAACTTTGTTAAGTTTCAATTAACATTCACTTTTTTTTTTCAATAAAATCATCACCTTTTAAGCAAAAAAAAAAAAAAAAAGAATATCGAAATCGGATCAGTTGTTGGCAAGTTTATACTGTGCAAGCAAAAAGGTCTTCTATAAATGGTACAACTAAAGGAATGCCCATCAGTTTTGCCTTCAGCCCAACTTCAGTTAGGTATAGAGATTCATATTTTAGTCGCACTTCCCGTATGTGGAATGCTATAGAGTAATTTGGGGTAATGTGATATAGGTGGGTAATGTGGCACAGGCAGTTTTTTCTTAAACTAAGAAGCATACTTCAACGTCTTCTACTTTGTTAGGTGCAGATTTTAATGAAACTAATAATGCGTGTTTCAACGAGTAAAAAATCTACTATCTGTCTGAAAAATAGTCAACAACAGTAATTGAGGGAGTTTGAGTTTTTTTTGGGGTGATACAAAAAGTGTTTGTGAGGTTATAAAAGTTCTGTTTCAACAGTGAAAATATATTTTTCAAAAAAATAAAAGAACCTTCTACGAAAAATACATGTAAGTTTTGCTAAAAATGTGTTTAGATTAGTTTTAATAATTATTTTTGTAAAAGTATACAGCTTCGGCTAATGTGGTATACTTGGCATGGGCTAATTTGGTATAGTATACCACATATAGTATAGTATACCACATTACCCACTATAAAATTGAGTTCCTTTCCAAAGTTGGCTGCTTTGTATTTTTTCTCATGCCTATACTTTTCAATGAAAATTAATTTAATCATTTATCTAAATTTTTTAATTAAAAAAATTAAGGCTTGGTAGTATAGTAGAGTATACCACATTAGACAGCATAGTATACCACATTACCCTTACAGTTTCAAAATCGATGATTTCGAGGTCATATCAATATTTTGTGTACATCTTTGTTAATTGATGTTAGAATTCAACACAAAGAAATAACTTTAAGGCTTATTAGTTTTTGGTGAAATGTGCAAAGATTCGGGTCATTTGCTTCACTACTTTTTCTGTTAAGTATTAAAAACAAACATGTATACCACAATACCCCAACTTCCTCTATCAGACTCTATTTTTCCCCCTGCATTACGGTTCATAAAAGTTCAAGAGCAACGTGAACGTTGTCTCCTACTTAATCCTCTTCCAATTACTTAAGTGCACGCATTGTGTTTTGAAACATTTTAAAAGGTAAAAAGTACAATACAAAGTACAAGGTACAAGGTACAAGGTACAAGGTACAAGGTACAAGGTACAAGGTACAAGGTACAAGGTACAAGGTACAAGGTACAAGGTACAAGGTACAAGGTACAAGGTACAAGGTACAAGGTACAAGGTACAAGGTACAAGGTACAAGGTACAAGGTACAAGGTACAAGGTACAAGGTACAAGGTACAAGGTACAAGGTACAAGGTACAAGGTTCAAGGTACAAGGTACAAGGTACATGGTACAAGGTACAAGGTACAAGGTACAAGGTACAAGGTACAAGGTACAAGGTACAAGGTACAAGGTACAAGGTACAAGGTACAAGGTACAAAGTACAAGGTACAATGTACAAGTTATAAGGTACAAGGTACAAGGTACAAGGTACAAGGTACAAGGTACAAGGTACAAGGTACAAGGTACAAGGTACAAGGTACAAGGTACAAGGTACAAGGTACAAGGTACAAGGTACAAGGTACAAGGTACAAGGTACAAGGTACAAGGTACAAGGTACAAGGTACAAGGTACAAGGTACAAGGTACAAGGTACAAGGTACAAGGTACAAGGTACAATGTACAAGGTACAAGGTACAAGGTACAAGGTACAAGGTACAAGGTACAAGGTACAAGGTACAAGGTACAAGGTACAAGGTACAAGGTACAAGGTACAAGGTACAAGGTACAAGGTACAAGGTACAAGGTACAAGGTACAAGGTACAAGGTACAAGGTACAAGGTACAAGGTACAAGGTACAAGGTACAAGGTACAAGGTACAAGGTACAAGGTACAAGGTACAAGGTACAAGGTACAAGGTACAAGGTACAAGGTACAAGGTACAAGGTACAAGGTACAAGGTACAAGGTACAAGGTACAAGGTACAAGGTACAAGGTATAATGTACAAGTTATAAGGTATAAAGTACATGGTACAAGGTACAAGGTACATTGCACTTGGTACAAAAAAAAATTAATCACACCCCCCTATTAGCTACGCCACTGATCGTGTATTTCTGTTATGCTCTTATGTTGCGCTAAGAATTAGTTTCACTAGAGTCACAACTCACAACCAAGTGTTTCATTTTACAGTTGTGAGAACATTGCAACACCATCGAATGTTCAATTCAATCAAGTCAGATCAGTTAGTTGTCGACTTTCAAGCTGTGCTTATCGCATAAATTAAAAGAAAAAAGAAATATGGGTGAACCTTCGCAACGTAGTACATCCTACAAACATAGAGACTTTGTCTCTGAGCCTATGAAGGATAAATCTGTAAGGGATTTGGCTGGCGTTGGAACGGCCATTGGAAGACGCCTCGAAAGTGCAGGATACGACAAGGTATGTTTTCATTTTTCAATTTTATTGTGTAGAAGGTTAAACAGTTAGGGGCCGCAGCACAGTTTTGAATAAACACGTGTACGTACAGTAAAATTAGAATACCTTCGGGAAAAATACTATCACGCTTACTTTTTTCAAACATCTTGTGTTAAACCGTCTAAAAATATTCTGAACTTCGATAGACTGTGTGCTTAAAAAAAACTGTTCTCTATTTCTTAATTAAATGAAGATCACAAAATTTGCGAAAATCTCGAAAAAAAGAAACATTCATAGAATGTCCTTAATTTACCGATAGCCGAGTTTCAAATTCGTGGATAGATAAGAAGAAGGTTTTTAAGAAAGTTAAGTTTGTTGGACTTTCTGTTAAGTGTGCGGCCTTTTTCGAACAAAATTAATTGCATTGTTGTCGCATTGCCAACGGTATTCATTTTATTTCTTTTTTTTCATAATTTTAAGGCCAACAAAGTCCTGGGGCAATATTTGATTGCAAACAAGGAAAAAGCACCGTTTCAGGAATGGATGGGGGACGTAGCCCAATCTAACTCAAAGCAATCGTCCGACACCTATGGCTGCCTGAACGAGTGGAGTAAGGAGTTCTTGTGAAAAATTTTTTCTTTCGAAAAATATTTCCTTTCGATAACACACACACATATATAAACTTTGTTTTCTGGAAAAGCTTTGTGAAATACAAATAAAAAGTTTAACAAAAATTTTGTCTTGATGTGTACACAACTTAAGCTCTTTATATGAAGTCAACTCAGCAGAAATAGTGTTTATTGTGGACAGACACTGAAACCAAAGTTGAAGGTAAGGAGTCTGAAGGATTTGTCTATCAATCACATTTGAAAGACTATTTGGCAAAGTTTATCGGTAACGAGTGTGAAAATACATTGTTTTGTAATTTTGAATTTAATACTGGATGCTTAATGCTTATGAGTCTTCTAATCAAGAACTATTAAAATAAAATTTGCCAAAAAGAAAAAACCGTGAATCATTTAAAGAACAATTTTAAAAGCAATCAATTGTATCGCAACAGTTGAGTTGAAGATCTGCTACCATGTGTCTCCTCATCTGGGTGCTACTTATCTTTCCTCAACTGAATCCTTTCGGAACTCAATTAAGGTATTGAAAATCGTTGCAAACCAATGGGGATAGTTCATACTAAACGCGAGAAGATTTCAGCCTTTAAGCTTGTTCATCGTAATAGAAAGTAAAATAAAAAGAAAGAAAGTGTTTGCGATGTGGTTTGGGTGTGGAATAAGTGTAAGGATTAACAGTTTTATGATCAGTCGAAAAGTGTGCGTTTCGGGTGTTACACCATGGTGTACCAATTATAGCCCTTGTCTTTTATATGCACTACTGCAATATTCCATTAATGAAACAAAGTAGGCAACCAAATGGGGGCTAAGATTGGTTTTTAACGCGTTCAACAGTCGCAGATAATGCATTTGAAAAATTTAACGTTTATGTTGATGTAGTTGGGTTTTATGTTTCGTCAAAAGTCGTGGCCACCGGACCTGGAGTCCAAATGGACCCCACAATGTTTCCTATGAATTTTTTTTTTCGCGGCCGCTTTAAAATTTCGCTATAACCTACATCCCAAGCCAGTCTACCAAATATGGTTTGAAGTTTTGGTGACTGTATGGAAGCTTAACGGGTTATCCAATGAAATTTACAATCTGCTCTGGAAGCTCTGTCCAAAGAACAGGATTTGGTGGTGGACATGATGTGGTGGTGTTGTTCATGCCATCATATTTCAACTCGGGGCTCAAACTCGTTATTGATCATTTCTTGTCATCGGTGGATTTGGCATTGAGGTAGCTTGATAAGTAGATCACCACCCTTGGCACAGTCCGGAAAAACAAAAGGGATGTGCCTAAATATTTTGTAGCGAAGGAGATTCTCTATGAGCATAATGGACCTACATATAATGGCCAATAAGAACCAGTATCGTCCAGTTCACTCTTCCATCTCTCTATTTTCTGAAAAATTGCGTTGATGAGTTATGCACACAAATCCAACAAGGAAGTGTTTTTGCTGCTATCAACACAGCACATATGTGAGAAAGCCACTTTCGGTCATTAAACCTGCCATGGTAGGTACTTGCCAATAACCGCACCAAAAGTGGAGTCGACGTATTCGACCAAATGGTCTTAAATTATTGTGCATGTCAAACAAAACGCCGAAGTAGCGATGGTTATTGTACTCTATAACTTAATACGTAGTAGCACCTGTAATCATTTTCTGACACTAAGAATAAACAGAAATTTGTTCAGGAACTACAAGCTTATCAACCTGCTAGCTTTACAAACTGCAACATAAACCATTGGAAAATCTTCTTTGAATTCTGAATTCTCCTTATTTTAAGGAGAATTCAGCAACAACTACCAACTTTCCCCTAAAGGCTCTGTTGTTGTTTTTTTTTTTTTTTTATAATTAACGCGCACATCACGGGGTTATGAATACCCTTATAATGTTGTAAAACACAGTGCGAGTATTTAGGAAAATAGGAGGGGATTCAAAAGGAGACACCGATGCACGTTGCTTTTAAACCTTTGTGAATCGTAATGCAGGGGAAATACACAGTCAGGTAGAGCATTCCACATTCGGGTGTAAAAGGAGCAGATTTCCACTTTGCCTAAGAGCAGAAGACAAGACAAAAGCAGAACCACTTGCGACGGATGTATCAGATGTTGTTGCTTATGCCACACTAAAACCTTATGTGTTAAATGCCTCCCGGAACTACCAACAACTTCCAGTTAAGCTTACACTACACATAAGCTGAGTTCCTTTTGCAACAAAATATTTATTTATCTGAAAAATTGGATTTTTCCAAAAGGTCAAGGCCCTTGACAATATCAAGGGTATAAGATATATTTTTCCAGAAAAAAATCGCATAAAAATTTCCAAAAATCTGACATTTGTTTTATCGTAATAAATAATAAAACCAAAATGAATTTTCCAAGGTTTTTGAGAAATACATAAATATAAACGCTGAGAATTTAACCAAAATCGTTCGAAGCGGATAAGGCTTCAGATTTATATCAGACATGTCATGTTTTATCGCTATTTCGAAAATGCTTTTTCTCTGCACGACTGAAAATTTTCCTTACAGTTTCTATAAAGTAAGTAGGCCTATAATTTCAAGTAAGACACATATATTAATCATTCATAACGGGAAAACAGATACAATACATACAGGCGCATGTACATAGTTGCAAAGAAATCAATTTAAAGCCTATTCACTCTCGTACAAAAACGTGTCCTCGGTAAAAATTCCCTAAACCCATCTTTTTTTTAATTTTTTTTAATGAGATATTTTCAAAAACAAAACGAGTGGTGTTTGTACCGGACAGAATCTGTTTTGTTGGTTGAATTTTTTGACCCAAAACTGTTTTAAAAATAAATGTCCTTAACTTCAAATACATCAGCGCGTTTTCAAGAGAAAGTGCCGGCTCTTGTTGATTGAGTGATTGTGCAAGCGGATTGAGCAACATCAGAATTTTCAGATATTTTCTTATTTGCGCAATCTTGCATGTGTGGTGTCTGGTGTGTGGGCTCAGTCAAGTGATAAAATTCGAATGAAAAGAAGAGCAACAGCGGACTTTTCGCTTGACATCTTTACAACTTGTGTACACGGATATAAGAACACGAATGAAGATTGAGCAGATGAGTAGTGTAGGGCGAGAGCGATATTGCGCAATTATCTGATTGCGCATGCAGGCATGAGTAGTGTATGGGTCCCTATTACTTTAAAATGGTTTCATTAAATACAAACGATTTATAAACACCACACTAACTTGTGACAGCTTTAAAAATTAATTGGTTCAAATGAATGTGAACAGTAACGAAATTTTGGAATGAAAGTTTTGTTTTTGTCTGGAAATACTAAATTCAGAATTCAGAACAATTGTCAGATGAGTTGGGGCAAGGTTTTAAGTATTTAAAATGGGGGTTGTTTGATCTTAACTTTTAAGTGGCTCTAAGAAATTGTGAAGTTAAAATCAATTATAAATTGATTCAAGTGTCATTTTAAGCTAGTGTGGCACTAAGGCTCATTTAAAAGCGATCTTAAATGAATATAAATTTGCGCTATAGCTTTTGAGTATTTAATGATATCAACATTTGTGTTCAACTTAATCTCTTTATTTTGCAAAGACAAGTGTTACAATATTAAAGCTTTTTCTCAAAAATTTAGTGCAGAAGTGGTGGGTATGTCAAACAATAGCCTTTTGGTCTGAATAACTGAACATGTTTACTTAAACATATTTCGTTTTTGAGGAGGTGTGAATAGCATATTAGTTTTGTTTCTTAAAGAAAAAAGACCAGATCATCAGAGCAGCTCAGAGTCAGATGGTGTCAAAAAGCAGCTGTTAAAAAAAAGCACATTTTGTGACGTAACTTGGAAAAATATATATATGGTGTCTAAATAAATAAAATAAATAGTATTGTGGAACAAAGCTATGGAAACCTGAGGGATTTAAGCTTTTCAAGGAACTACGATTTTATTTTCGATTCCGAACAACTAAATGAGAAAGCGCATTGAAATGCTCTGAGATAGAAAAATGTCCCTCACATAGGGCTAAAAATGTAGGATTGTAGTGCCTTACTTACTACTTACTTAAGGTGGTGAACCTAGGCCCCAACAAACATTTTCGGTTTACAATTTTAAGTCGGTTGAGGTACTCTTCTCTGTGATTGTGCCACCTAAGTCAGTGCCTTCGTATTTCGTGATTTCCCTGCAATGTGCTTCCGAAAACCCTTCCCATGTTGCTGTACATCTCACCCAGTTAGTTGTTAAATCTTCTTTTCCACACATTGTCTTCACGTACAGAACCAAAGATCACTTGGAGCAGTTTTTTTTTCGAAACTATCAACGACTATCTCATTCGCCTTAGATAAGGTCCTTGCTTCCCGCCGTACAGCAGGGCCGGTGTGCTGTTGAACAGGTCAAAAGCAACTTCAAAGCCAATAAAGATCGAAGAGATTTTTTTGTTCATTACTTGAAAAGCTTTGACAATCGATGAAAGTGTAAAAATGTGATCGATCGAGGATAAACTTGATTACGTGTCAATATGGAACTTTTGCCGCTCAATATTTATCTACATTATGTCGTAAGGATATAACCCAGCAGATTTTGACAAAGACTCCAAGAAAGACTTAGGTTATTATTGAAAAAAACACTACGTACATGACATCTTCACGTGAACAGGCACTGAAGGTGAATCTGTAAAGTTGGCTGACCAGGTGATCGCAGTAAGCAGGGACAAATAGAACAAATAAAGTTCTGTGACTGTCGTACTGGAATACTCGCTAATATTGCGAATTGAAAAAAATTTTAAGTTCTTTTAAAATCCACTGTCCAAATTTTAACCAGTTTTTTTATTTTCTAAATTTGTTTATTTATTTATTAAGAGGTATGACCAATCCTTGCAAAATCAGACCAGACAATACGTTTTCAAAATATATCAGAAAATAAAATGTGTTTAGGAAGATTTATTTTTTTACTAACCGTTTTTTTTTCTTCGAAATATTGTAATGTAGTTCAATTAAAGTTACAACAAATCTAAGAATCTTTTAAAATTATAATAGCTACCCGCCCGACGCCTAACTTATTTAAAGTGTTGTTCACACTCGACTGCTAAAAAATCGAAAGTTATCAGGAACACCCATTGGGCTCAAAGGTTTCTAGTTATACATATGAACTTTTCTTCTGGATCTCTCTATCAATTTAAAAAACCGGATCAAAACTCGTTGCGCAAATGAAAGGATCCAAGCATACATAGGGGCAGATGGAAAACGTGAAGCGACTTTGTTGTTGTAGTTATTTTGGGATCGTTTAAGTCAATAACCAGAAAGTTTAAATTTTTATCTATAATTATTTTTGACTTCGAAGTTTTATCAAAATTTCTGGAGCTGTTCTCAAGAAATATAAGCGTTGTATCACGGGTATCGTCATTTTTCAAATTTCAATTCCTAAAACCCCTCTTTCGTTGAGCCGAAAAAACTTTAAAAAATCAAACAAACTGTTTGGGTTTTAGGGGCTTGCCGCTACAGACGCAGACGGACAAAGCGTCTAACTGATGGTACTTAGGTACCCAGTTTCAAATTTAGAATTTATTATTCCGGGTGAATTAGAGGGGCAACTCAAATATTAAAATGTTCGAAAAACCCATGGTGTCTCACTATGCTATGCATATAGCTATTTCACCTGCACGCAGCCTAACTTTTCCACCTAACTTCTCTACTTGTTACACTGCACGTCATTGTGGTGGTTGACCAGACGGGGAGCTAAATCTTCATATAGGTGTATACCATCGCATCGCCTGTTTCTTGGCTTTATTAAAAATACTTAACTTGAAACAATTCACCTTATCACATTAGGCGTTTCAGTAAAACGCCAGAATAATAAAATAAGTTCTGGATGCAGTTGGCGTTTAAGTGAAAGAACTTACGAAATGGTTATTAGACCAGTCTTGAATAGATACGAGTAACACAAGTCTACTCTAATACTTTGTATCGCATTATATTTTTGTTATCGTATTGCGATATTTGTGTTTCATGTGGGTATGTTACGCCAACGAGCAATTTTATCGGAATCGGAAATGAATTGTAGTCACAAAGTGAATTGCATCGCCTTCAACTGTGTGCAGTACATAAACAAAAACACCGCTTTCAACATAGCGATTGCAATCGAATAATACGAATATGAATGAAAATATAATTCTAAACGGAGCTCTTTATCTTCAAATGTGCAAAATGATAAGCATTGAAGTACCCCACCCTATTCGATAGTATTGCAGAATGCCAACTGACTCTGGATTATTTCACAAAGTGAAGTGAACATTGTAACACATTAACGGCAAAACAATATGTCATCAACAAGTAAAAAACAAAAGAATTTCGTTGCAGAACAAATGCTTGAAAAATCTGTATCGGAATTGCCTGGCATTGGAAAAGTATTGGGTGAAAAGCTAACAGCTGCAGGATATGACAAGGTTCGCATTCAAATTTCTAATCGAAGTTGAAAAAAACATATTAAAAAATAATTATACTCGTTTAAAGCTGAAAACTTTTAATGAAACCGCAAAGCAGTGAAGTTTTTTTTTACGTTGTCTTTAGTTTTAATTTTGTTTTTTTTTTTTTCATTTCTAAAAATTTTTAGGCCTACACAGTTCTGGGAAAATATTTGATTCTTCATAAAGATGAAAAACTTTTCACTGATTGGATTAAAAGTAAATGCTCTGCTAACTCAAAACAAGCTTTGGACTGTTGCCGATGCCTTGAAGAATGGTGTACAAACTTCTTCGATTGAAAATTTTTTTGTGATTCTCTTTTTTAATATGTTTTACAAATAATAAATTTCTTATATTTTCTCATAGTAATTCAAGTGTAACTGTATTTACAAGCTGGTTGAAATTTGGCTTTCGGTTTAACCATCAAAAAAATCTTTGCAAACTCATCCTTTTTTCTTTGTCTGGATTCAGTAACTTATTGAACGATTATCGTCCAACCATCCAGTTACTTCGCCTACAGCGATTTATCTAGCTATTTTACAATCGTTTTATAAGTTTTGATGTTTTCTTCAGTTTTTTAAAAGTTTAGTTTCGTCATAATTCCAAGCACTAAGAAAACATTTTTTAAAAACGTTTTTTTAGTGCTCGGAATTATGACGAAACTAAACGTCAGGGATTATTCCACATTTTATAGGTCTTCACATTTGAACATGAAGAGAAGAGTTTGTGGTGCCCGTGTCGTAATGGTTACCAAGAAGTAAATAGCTTGGACAAAGCAGTGATCAAATCATCGCATATAGCGGAAACTCGGAACAGAAGAAGTACGAAACATTACGTAGAACCGTGGTTTGATAGAGAATGTCAAGAAGCAAGGAATCAGTCTTTTGAATATTTGCGGCTTCTGCAGGGTTCTAATAGTAGTTTTCACAGAATGCAGTACATTGAAGCCAATAAAATTTTCAAATTGATATGCCAAAAGAAAAAGAAACTTCATTATGAAATGGAAGCGCAGAAATTGGCAAGATGCAAAAGCTCTTCTGAGTTTTGGAAACTGGCTTGGAAGCTAAATGGAAGGCAGTTCAAATTAAGCGAAAAACTTAGTTCGGAAACCCTTTTCGGTCATTTTAAGAGCTTACTCAATCCTCCCATACAGCGAATGTTCATCCATTATTCTGCACCGGGACTCGTAAATAATACCTTAGATCGGCGTATATCCACCGAAGAAGTTAAACTGGCTTTGATCAGACTAAAAGACGGTAAAGCGGCAGGATCGGACAGAATACCATTTGAATTTTACAAGTATGCCACTGATGCCTTCTATGAAAAGCTAACAATCGTTTTCAATAATGTTTTTGATTCTGGAATCACACCTTATCAATTTAAAGAAACACTGATTTTTCCCATATTTAAAAAGGACGTTCTTCAGATCCTGTAAATTATCGGGGCATTTCTTTTCTGAATGCATCATATAAAATTTTTACTGCAATTTTACAAAGGCGGTTATCGAATTGGAGAGATCGAATTGGATAGATTAGGCTACTCAACGGTGGATCATATGTATTTTTGTGCTGACGAGGATCGCTAATTTTCAGCTAGCGCAAAATAAAAAACTGTACGTGATCTTCGTTGATTTTAAAGCAGCGTTTGATACGGTAGATCGTAAAGCCCCCATTTATAAGCTGTTTGGCTTAGGGATGTCTCTGAAATTTGGCAGGATAGTTAAGGAACTTTATATACACAAGCTGCAGTTTGGAATGGTGATATAAAATCAAGTTGGTTTCATTATACAACAGGAGTAAGACCGGGCTGCTCACTGAGCTCGCTTCTATTTGCAATCTTCATTGAGGATATAATAGACAGCTTGCCATTGAATATGCAGGAACGCTTATAAAAGCATTGTTGTTTACAGACGATATTGTTTTCCTCACACAATCCCCGGAATCACTGTAATTAATGATAAACAGACTTAATGAATAGACAATAGAGTCATTTGGAGTAAGAGCGCGCAGTGAGTAAGAGCGCGCACAGCTTATTTCTTTGACTGTGTAAAAAATAATCGAAAAATAAGGAAATCAGAAGCTTGCCAGACATCAACAAGAAAAGTCCCCTGCGAGCGTGTGCGCAGTTGGATTTAAAAGATATAGGGATTTGAAAAAAAAAACCTGGCAAACAAAAAAAAAAAGCTCGCAGAAAAGTTTGTGGCGCCCGCCGCGCCGGCGCGGCGTCGCTGCACTATACAGGGTGTCCGGTAATTCGTGTATTATCCTTTAGGGTGTGATTCTTGGTCATATTCTAAGAAAAAAATTGTTCTACAGTAAAGTCCGTTTCTCAACTTTGACATCACTTTTTGACAATTTAAAAAAAGGCTAACTTTGGTGTACCCTGACCTGTGTTAAATTCAATATCTCTGTCAATACTGATGATAGAGACCTAATCTTAGACTTAATTTTTTGTAAAAATAACAACCTTTAAGACTGTATTTAAGTTGAGCTCCTATAGGCTTAGGGTTGTCAGATTTTCAACTCAGAAAATGCCTCTTAAACATAGAGTTTCTTTATATTTTACAGATGAACAAAACAATAATAAAAAAAAAGAAGCACTCCGGGAGTGCGACAGAAGTGAAAACAGAATTGAATTTTCAGTAAATATTTTAATGTACAGGAAAATCTTTTCATTGAAATGTTTCTTCTTAGTGCTTATAATAAAAATAGATAAATAGTGGCAAAATTTTATTCAATGTTTTATAATATATGTACATGTACATATGGAAGAACATCAATGAAACTTATGAGTTTTCATTCACATTTTCAGCTTTTCCATTATCATCTCATGCAATCATCGTATTCTAATAATGAGGTAATAGGTCTATGGTAACTAAAATAGGAAACGAAAAATTTTGACTTGAATCTATTTAAATATATCGCAAAGACTGCACCAACTGTCGATTTATATTTCGTTGTACTAAGGCTTCGGTCATTCGTCATTGTTAAATTATATTCTTCTTTTAAAAATTAAAGGCGGAGTTGATGTTTAAAGTCACCATTCAAAATCATTGGCAAATCATCAAATCTCTCCCCAATTTTGCCGTGAAGGTGTGCAGAAGCGTATTCAGAATAAATAAATAAATTTTTATATAAAAACTGTCGTATTACACTTAAAAACATATTCGGTGAAATATAAATGCCAACTATTATAACTTGCTGTTCATTTTCACAGTTGCAACGACAAACAGATAGATCGCCGATATCAAAATAGTACTATACATTACTAGTGTACCTCGTATGCAAATTCATATGATTTGCACAAAAAATGGCAGTTATATCTGACAACCATTTATAGATAGCTACTCCTGCTGCTGGACGATCGTGCCTTCTGAAACTTGCAACTAAATTGAAATCAGGAATATCATATATTTCTTCTTCACCCATGTGAGTCTCTGTTAAAATTAATACGTTAATTTTTTTAGCGATAGTGTCTATTGAGTAATGGTTTTCAAGCTATTTTCATGCAACCGTTTCAATTCCATCGATAAATCATCGCGATGAGTTGTTGATCTCTTCTAATTTGTTGTAAAAAGCGTCTCCTACTCTGTCATGATGAAATTTCCAGCTTCACTTATCCAGCCACTGTTCATTGTAATGGCAGTAAAATATTTGGTGCTTTTTATTTTTTCTGCGTTGCATAAATTTTTCTCTGTTTCTTCAATTGATTTCTTTCTTCTCTGTATTTCTCCGAGTCGGTAAGTACAATTACTATGTAATAATGCTATTGCATTCTTTTAAGTCATTGAGCAACATAAAAATTTAGGTGTCTCTTGGCTCAATGGTAGAGTCGTTGGCTATTAAACTGAGGGTCTCATGTTCGAATCCCAGCCGTGGCGATCAATTTTTATTTATGTTTTCACTTTAAATAAACAAAAAAATGCAAGTCATGGCCGGGAAACGAACCTGAGACGCTGGGCTATGACGACTTTACATACGAATTACGATGAGCCAATCAAAAAATGGTGTCGGTCGCGAATTCATTGATTTACCCCCATCGCAAAAGTGCCAAACGCGCCTAAAGAAGTTTTCACTTCAAAAACTCACTAATAAGTGAATCGGTGATTGTTAAAACAACATAAGTGAAATTTTTATTTTTTTGTAGGAGAGACAAAAATGTTGTGTTTTCTACCCATAAGCAATGAAAATACGCAAAAATAACTAATAACTTTTAATAATTATTATTTTTATTATTATTTTTGCGTATTTTCATTGCTTATGGGTAGAAAACGCAACATTTTTGTCTCTCCTACAAAAAAATAAAAATTTCACTTTTACGTTGTTTTAACAATCACCGATTCAAGTGCACTCAAAACCCATACATTTTACAATACTTGAAAAAATACAAAATGGGTAAAATTAAAAAAAAAGAAGATTTTTGGCTTTGAGGTTTGTTTGAATAAAACAATAATATATGGGCACTTTTATTAGTTTTTTATGTATTTTATACAAAAACAATTATAACAAGTGCTCAAAATGCATGCCAGAGCCCATTTTTTGATTTCATTGTGGGAATACGGAATACGGATATAACCCAGCAGATTTTGACAAAGACTCCAAGAAAGACTTAGGTTATTATTGAAGAGAACACTACATTAATGACATCCTCACTTGAACAGGCACTGAAGATGAAGTTGTAAAGTTGGCTGACCAGGTGATCGCAGTAAACAAGGAAAAATCGAACAAATAAAGTTCTGTGACTGTCATACTGGCATTTAAGTGTATGAAATGATGGCTAGACCAGTCTTGAACAGATACGAGTAAAAAGCTGAACTTTAATTTAGCTCCAATTAGTATTAAAACACAAGTCTACACTACTACTTTGTATCGCATTATATTTTTGTTATCGTATTGCGATATTTAAAAAAAGTCGTGTTTCATGTGAGTATGTTACGTAAACGTGCAATTTTATCGGAATCGGAAATGAATTGTAGTCACAAAGTGAATTGCATCGCCTTCAACAGTGTGCAGTACCTACATAAACAAAAACACCGCTTTCAACATAGCAATTGCAATCGAATAATACGAATATGAATGAAAATAAAATTCTAAACGGAGCTCTTTATCTGCAAATGTGCAAAATGATTAGCATTGAAGTACTGTTGAATCATTATTGTGAATTACCAATTGTATTATCTTTCATTCTCCTTCTATTCTCCTATCAACGCTCAATTAGTATTATACCAATAGAACATTGTACATATGAATTTATACCTTTGGCTACTTAGTCTCTAATAAACCTTAGAAGCATCAACACCGTTTTACTAATTGCGTTTATCAGGTTATGGGCCCAGATTGTCGCTTGGCTAAGTAAACGGTTTCTTAAATACATATATATTTTTTGTTCGATTACATAGAGGTAAATTAATGGTAAATATGAGTTCGACTCTTTATCAGGTTGAAAAATTAACCGATCAGAATTATGATGCTTGGGCCATCCAAATGAGAAGTATTCTCATCATGGGAAATCTTTGGGAATACGCTGACGGTAGTATAGTGAAGGGGGAAACTGCAGCAGAGATTTTGGATTGGGAGACTAAGGATAGGAAAGCGCTTGCGTCGATTATCTTAAATATAAAATCGTCAGAAGTAAACCACATAAAACATTGCACGACATCAAAATCAGCATGGGATATCTTAAAACAAGTGCACCAACCACGCGGTCCTGCCAGGAAAATAGCTTTATTTAAACAGTTATTACACATAAGGCTAACGGACAATGAAAGCATGTCGGAATACGTAAACCGTTTTTCAAGTGTAGTTGAAAAGTTAAGTGAAATAGATTTTCTTATAAATGACGAATTATTGGTCATAATTTTGCTCTCAAGCCTTCCAAAATCTTTGGACAATTTTGTTGTAGCAATGGAATCCCGAGATGATTTGCCAAAAATGAGTGCTCTAAAGGTTAAGTTGCTTGAAGAAGGAGACCGGCGGTTAGAGAAAGGAGAAACCTTGGGGAAGGAAGGAGTAGCCTTCGAATAGCAAGCTTATTTTTCTCGACATAAGGCTAATTCAAGTAACTCAAATAGGAAGACACAGTTAGGAAAATGTTTTAACTGTGGTAAGAGGGGGCATTTTGCTGCGAATTGCTCGGAACCGAAGAAACGTTATGGAAACAAACCCGTTGCTTCTTTCTCTATGCTTTCAGCACAACATAGCAGAATACTTAATTTGCAGCGCTGGTGTATTGATAGCGGGGCAACGTCACATATATGCGGTGATGCAAAATTATTTACCACTATGCGAGATTGCAGAGAACACATTAAGTTAGCGGGTGATAATTCGATTATTGCCACCGGTATTGGTACCGTTGTACTAAATACGGAATTATGTGAGCTGAGGTTAAGAAATGTGTTATTTGTTCCCAATTTGAAGGCTAATTTCTTGTCTGTTAGCAAAGCCATTGAAAATGGTTGTACAGTTGAATTTTCCACTAGGGCTGCCAAAATTAAACAAGATGGTGAAACTGTATTAGAAGCCAGGATGGTGGATGATTTATTTATTTTCGAGCAGCACAAATTTGAAAAGGCACATGCATGTTATTCCAACGAAAGTCAGAGCAATTACCAAAAGTGGCATGACAGATATGGACATTTGAATGGTAAGAGTTTGGTTGCTCTAAACACAACCAAGATGGTGAATGGTCTTTCATTAGGAGCCCTTCCACAAAATTTCCAATGTAAGGTTTGCATGAAAGGCAAAATATGTGCGAAGCCTTTTCCACAGGAGTCGGTAACAAGGTCAAAAGATATCTTAGAACTCGTACACACTGATGTGTGCGGGCCAATGAGAAAAGTGTCTCTTGGAGCAGCAAGGTATTTTGTAACCTTTATTGATGACAAATCACGCAAGATTTTTGTTTATTTTATAAAGACAAAAGATCAGGTCATCGATGTTTTTCAGAAGTTTAAGGCAATGGTAGAGCGTGAAACAGGAAAGAAAATCAAAACTATACGCAGTGATAATGGTTCGGAGTATTGCAACAATGCTTTTGATAAACTATTTGCAGATTTGGGGATAGCACGTCAACTTTCGGTGCCATATACTCCGCAGCAAAACGGAGTTGCTGAAAGAGCCAACAGGACAATTGTCGAGATGGCAAGATGCATGCTATTGCAGTCTGGTCTGGAGGAGTATATGTGGGCAGAGGCAGTAAACACGGCAGTGTACCTTAGGAATAGGTGCCCTACGAAAATTCTTTCTAATATCACACCAGAACAAGCTTGGAGCAGTCGAAAGCCAGCAGTTGGCCATTTTAAGATCTTTGGATGCACAGCTATAGCTCTTAATAAGTCTGCACCACTTTCTAAATTTCAACCGAAAGGCGAAGAGTACGTCATGGTAGGCTATTCAGCTACTTCCGAAGCTTATAGGCTTTTTAACAAATCTAATAGAAAGATTGTTGAGAGAAGAGACGTCTCCTTTATAGAATATGGTTTCACTGGAAAGCTTGCAGACGTGAGTACTTACATCTTAGATGAACAAAATGAATTCGAAACCGAACAGCAGGTTGAAAAGCAGGTGAATCAGGAGGTGGATCAACAGAAGGAACATAGGAACCCAGTTGAACAGGAAACCCCTAAACAGCAAGAGAAGAATCTAGACATCGAGGAAAAAGAACACGCAAGCAGTAAGAGGTTAGATGCTGAGAAAACAAAAAGGTATCCTAAAAGAAAACGATCTAATACAAGCAGCGAGGAGGATGGGGAACGAACCCCTACGTTTGGAAGAGGTAGACCAAAAATCATTAGAACCGGTAGGCCAGGGAGGCCAAAGAAGCAATACAATGTTTTGAATATCATTGACGCAAAGAACACCATGCTAGTTCCTCAAACTGTGACAGAAGCTTTGTCATTACCCGAATGCTCTATGTGGAAAAAAGCAATTGATGACGAATACCAGTGCCTAATTTCAAACAAAACCTGGGATGTTGTTGAGCCCCCAGAAGGTGTAAAGCCAATAGGTTGTAGGTGGGTATTCAATATCAAAAACGATGAAAACGGTAAGGTGGTCAGATTTAAGGCCCGGCTGGTAGCAAAAGGATATAGCCAAAAGTTTGGTATAAATTATAACGAAACTTTTTCGCCTGTTGTAAGGTACTCAACGATTCGAATGCTATTAGCCCTAGCTGTGGAAAAAAGACTGATCCTCCACCAAATGGACGTTTCGTCTGCATATTTAAACGGAGAACTACAGGAAGATGTGTTCATGCAGCAACCAGAGTGTTTTGTCGATTCAAGGAACCCAGACAAAGTTTTGAAGTTAAGGAAAGCTTTATACGGACTAAAGCAATCAGGCAGAGCTTGGAATGAGAAATTGGATGCTGTTCTTAAGAGGCTTGGATTTCACCAATGCAGTAGTGAACCATGTGTATATGTAGCAAATAATAAGGATGACTTGAGAATAATCGCTGTTTACGTCGATGACTTGATATTGGCTGCTGGAAATGAAATTGCAATGGACCAAATGAAGATCCAGATAAAGAAGGAGTTCAAAGTGGTTGATAACGGAGCTTTGCATCACTTTTTAGGATTTGAAATAAGTCGTGAGGGGAGCACTGGCCCAATTTCTATCTGCCAGACTCAGCTTATTCTAAATCTACTTCGTGATACAGGTATGGTTGAATGCAGACAAAATCAAACACCATTGGAAGCAGGTCAACAGTTTGTGTGTAAGGATGAAGAGTGCAAGCGAACTAATCAAGAGCAGTACCAGTCAATTATTGGTTCTTTAATGTATCTGTCAATATCAACCAGGCCAGATATTATTCACTCGGTTAGCAAATTGACACGTTTTAATATGGATCCTCATGAAGAGCACTTAACAGCTGTTAAACATCTGTTGAGGTACTTAAATTCCACTATTAAATTTAAATTGCGATATTTTCCTACAGGCAAGCAATTAGAGGGCTTTGTTGACGCTGACTGGGGTGGTGATGTTGCAGATAGGAAGTCATGTACTGGCTTCGCTTTTAAGCTTGGTGGTGCCGCTATTTCTTGGGAGTCCAAGAAGCAAGCAACTGTGGCCTTAAGTAGCACTGAGGCCGAGTATATGGCTCTTTCCGCTTCAGCCAAAGAAGCTGTCTATCTAAAGAGGCTGGTTGTCGAGCTTGGTGGTGGTGAGTTGGCAAAGTCACATATAACAATACATGGCGATAACCTAAGTGCTCAGCAACTTGTAAAGAATCCTGTTCATCATCCACGCAGTAAGCATATCGACATTAAATATCACCACATTAGAGAGGTCTACAGCAGAGGGGACATCAACATCTGTTATATCCCAACAGAAGATATGTTAGCAGACGTTCTAACTAAGAATTTACACAAAGTAAAACATCATAAATTTTGTAAGCTTTTGGGGCTTGTTTCATAATCTTTTTTTTTTATATAAAGTAAAGTAAATACATAATCGAACTCTTGTAATGAATTAAAGTTTTCACAGTTGTAAAGTATTACATAATATTCGCGTTGAGGGGAAGTGTTGAATCATTATTGTGAATTACCAATTGTATTATCTTTCATTCTCCTTCTATTCTCCTATCAACGCTCAATTAGTATTATACCAATAGAACATTGTACATATGAATTTATACCTTTGGCTACTTAGTCTCTAATAAACCTTAGAAGCATCAACACCGTTTTACTAATTGCGTTTATCAAGTACCCCACCCTATTCGATAGTATTGCAGAATGCCAACTGACTCTGGATTATTTCACAAAGTGAAGTGAACATTGTAACACATTAACGGCAAAACAATATGTCATCAACAAGTAAAAAACAAAAGAATTTCGTTGCAGAACAAATGCTTGAAAAATCTGTATCGGAATTGCCTGGCATTGGAAAAGTATTGGGTGAAAAGCTAACAGCTGCAGGATATGACAAGGTTCGCATTCAAATTTCTAATCAAAGTTGAAAAAAATCATATAAAACCATAATTATACTCGTTTAAAGCTGAAAACTTTTAATGAAACCGCAAAGCAGTGAAGTTTTTTTTACGTTGTCTTTTCTTTTCTTTTTTTTATTTCTAAAAATTTTCAGGCCTACACTGTTCTGGGAAAATATTTGATTCTTCATAAAGATGAAAAACTTTTCACAGACTGGATAAAAAGTAAATGCTCTGCTAACTCAAGACAAGCTTTGGACTGTTGCCGATGCCTTGAAGAATGGTGTGAAGCCTTCTTCAATTGAAAATTTTTTTGTGATTCTCTTCTTCAATATGTTTTACCAATAATAAATTTATTCTATTATTTTCTCACAGTAATTCAAGTGTAATTTTTATTTACCAGCTGGCTGAAATTTTGCTTTTTGTTTTACCATAAAAAAAATCTTTGCTTTTTAAACTCATGCACTTTTCTTTGGCTTGATTCAGGGGCTCTACTATGTAACTCGATTCTACTTTCGAGTCATTCGAAAGTTATTATATTATAAAGGGCATTCGAACGTTTTTATTGTAGAATCGAGTTACATGGTAGGCCCCCAGTAATTTATTGGACGATTATCGTCCAACCATTCAGTTACTTGCAATTTATTTAGCAATTTTAAAATCATTTTATCAGTTTTGATATTTTCTTCAGTTTTTTAAAAACGTTTTCTTAGTGCTTAGAATTATGACGAAACTAAACGTCAGTGATTATTCTACATTTTATAGGTCTTCACATTTGAACATGAAGAGAAGAGTTAGTGGTGCCCGTGTCGTAATGGTTAGCAAGTCTATCCATTTACTTTTCTAAGGTTTTAATCTTTTGCGAGGAATCGACAAGTTCTCCGAAAGTCACAAAAAGTGCCTTCTCACCTAGTCGTTCGGAATGGGCATAAAATGGTAGGTCTTTGAAATGCATTAGGGGCCGAGGTTCCCGAGCTTTGTTGCACCACCCTTACTATTTACTGACCGTCAAATGTCTCTCAAACTGATGATTGAAGTAAAGGTGTGTATTGATGCCAGTCCATTTCTTCGCCGAATTGCATATAAATTGGTGGAAAAGATGCATTTTGGCTAGATTTTCACAATCTGCTTAAGGAAAAGAAAAGCTTTTGTTTGTTCTCGGAGATTTGAATGGGCATGTTGGAAAGACAAACGAGGACTATACGAACTACCGTGGAGTTATGAAATTCGGTACTAGAAAGTCTTCAGTTAGAGATATCCTTAGTATGTATAGTTTTATCGTATGAAATACCATGTTCATCAGGAGTGGTGGAAATGAAATCCAAATTGATTTCCATTGGCCTTATGTAGTTTTCTGGGGTGTAAAAGACAGTCTTATGCTGACAGAATTTTATGAAGGCGATTAAAGAAATCAGATAAACAAGGGCTACTAAGACAATAACTTAACAAGGAAAAGGACGAGTAAATTAGTTTTTAGATATACATATGCAGGGTAATCTGTGTTGCAACATCAAATCAGTCTAAAAAGCAGAGAGCACATTGCCTACAGTAAACTTGCTCAAAAGAAAGTCAAATCATTGTTAGAGGTCAGACGAGATACCAAATGTGTTGCCGAAGTCGATGTCCTTGACTAGCTGCTGGAAGATAAAGTACAGAACACCGAAGTCAACTACTATTCTTTCCTGAAAATGGAACCGTTTGCAAGGAGCACTCTATAGACTAGAAACGACTAAAAGTATTGAATACCGTATTAACTCATTGCGTTTTCTAGTCCAGACTTGCCTATTCCAGACATTTATTTGAACTGGAATGTGTTTACTAAGTGTGGAAAATTTAAATATCTGTGATCTATTGTTAAGCGTGAAGCAACTTGTGATGACGGCATCATTCGCTGAGTAAGTTTAGGATGAATGAGAAAACTCCGCCATCTTCTGTGATAGAAAAATGCCCCAAGCTGAAGAGAATACCTTACACCGCAATTGTCAGTCCAGTACTCACACACGATTCACAATGTTGGACAACATAAAAGAAGTATGAGTAAAAAAGTAAGGTAAAGGCAACTGAGATGATAAAGCTTGATCGTTTCAGAAGTACCAAGATCCAAGATCAAAAATACTATATTGCTGAAAGTAGAAAACGATCGGCGAAATTGGTATTGTCATGTTCAAAGGAGAGATCCCGCATCCCGATAATCCTATCAAAAAGCTAATAACATACAACGTTCAGAAAAGATCGCGAAGAAAGAAAAAAAGAAAGAAAACCAAAACATTTCCCAAACATCTGCATTTGGTTGGTCTCATATATGGAACAATTCGAAATAAGTAGGCATACCGACGACGCGACGGCCGGGCCCCATGAATAAATCAGAATAGGAAATGTGTGTGTTCTTTATTTTGTGTCCTAATTGTAGGGATATTGTGATGCTGGCGTCTCTGAGAAGTGAAATGGGCATGACTGGGTCACACAAACTAGAGATTGTGTGCTAACAACAATATCAAAATTTTAAGGCCGAGTTCAAGGTTTTAGTATTCGCTCTGCATATTTAATTTGGTGTTATATTGCTTCCAATTACATAGGTATTATAAAAATTAAATAATATTGAAAGTATTGAAAAAAATTTTAAATTAAATATTCCAAAAGCTTTTAGCAAAAATATAAAAATAACAGGTTTTTTCAAAAACCAAGTATACAAATCTTAGATCTTGCTAGCAGATGTTTTCACAAAAAATTTTACGAAAATCAAAAACTTTTTTTGAAAATATTGAAAAAAATTTTTTTTTTTAAATTTGAAAAATTAATATTCATATTCCAAATGTTAATATGCAATCTTTCTTAACACGTTCTACCCAGCGCATTTTATTTTTGTTTCTACAAATTGCGTGCACGAGATGACTAGTAAAAAGTAAATTTTATTTATGCTGAAAACGACTACAACAAATAGCAATATAATTCCCCACTGTATTTTATTTTAGCATTGTGTCTCTTTGCCGTAAGTTTTTAAAATAAAGTTATTGACATTTGTGGACCGCCAGTAGTCCGCGCCGCTAGATAAGGCATTGCCCGTGGACCCCCAGTGGTCCACGCCGGGTTGAATGTGTTAAAAGACCTACAACTTCTTAATTATAAAATTTCATCAAAAAGGGTACTATGAGAGGTACCGTTTTTAGACTTAAAAAATAGAAGTTTTTTACATTATTAAAAAACAATTAAGAAATAATGCCTCACATAAAATAGTATCGATATCGTTAGAGCCGTTTTCGAGAAAAATAAGTATTATCATAACGGTTGTATGGCAGGTACCGTTATTTCAAGATCTAGAGACCCAATACCAAAAACATCTCTGTAAGCTGCCTCACAGATCCTAACTGCAAGTTTTGAAGAAAATTTTGCAATGGGTTGAGGCTGTTGATCCATAGTAAGAAACTAATTTTTATTATTTCTTAAAATTCATTACAAAAAATGTTTACCATGAAAATAATATGAAAAAGAAATATTTAAGTACCTAACAAAATTATTTTTATAAAATAAAAATAAAGTTATTGTCAAAAACAAAAAATGTTAAGTAAGCACTCTGATAGAATGTGGAAGCTTATTGAACAGGCGACAAGACACGACATGGAAAGATCTACGAAATGCAGTTGTACGAGAAGCTGGTATGGAAACTTGGTTTCAGAAATTCCCTCGAATATTATAATTCGAGATGATTCTTACATTACGGTTACCTGATCTTTTGAAAAATTAATATAGAACCTCAAAACAGAACAAGTTTTCAAATTAAATTGTTGCAAATTGTTTCCAGAGCAGACTTTTGCAATGCCAACAGCGGTTGAATTTTGTTGAAATAAGTTCCTCCCCAACATGAAATTCCATATTGTAATTTCGACTGAAAGATACCGTAATATATTTTCATAAGGAGCTGGAACGAACAAACATTTCTAAGATAGTAAAAATATCTTAAAGTGCCACTAAAATACTTTCTCAGACTTTCACTGTGATTAGAAAAGCTCACGTTCGAATCAATTATCAGACCTAAGTATTTGAATTCACTGACATTCTCAATTCGGAAACAATCATCGGTGCATCCACCATAACTAGAGTAAGTGCTGCAACAATTTAAAAGTTTGAACTTTTCGCAATCTGTAGCATGAAAATAGATATCATTATCATTTTTCTGATTCTCTGATAGATTAAAAAACATAACCTTAGTTTTTGAACTCATAACTAGTCTATGCGCAGCAAACCAAATCCTTAGTAAGTTAAGATCCCAATTCAAAATAACTGTGAGATTAATTGAACTGTTTGCGCCATAGCTAAATCCTACATCGTCTTCAAAAGCCGTCAAAGTGCCTTGAAAAGGCAATCTAAATAACGAATTCATGTATATTAAAAACAAAACTGGTCCTAAAACGGATCCCTGTGGGACTCCCAAATTAATTGACTTAACATCACTCTCAATGCCTCCTAATTTAACTCTTTGTTTTCTGTTTTCCAAATATGATTTGAACCATTGACAAATAAAGCCTCTGAACCCTGCATTTTCACTTCTACCTAGTAGTATATAGTGATCTACCGTGTCAAATGCCTTTGAAATGTCCACGAATAAAGCAGCTGTACTCTTTTTCAGGTGAAACTTATCAAAAATTTGAGAGCAGAAGCGTAGCAACGCATCTTCGGTAGATTTGTGACTTTGGAAGACAAACTGAACATCGCTGAAAAACTTTGTTTTATCTAAAAAACTGACCATTCTATTTTTTACCACCTTTTCAAATACCATACTTATAGAAGGTAATAGCGAGATTAGCCTGTAATTCGATAGTTCGTTTTTTGCCCCTTTTTTGAAAAGGGGTAAGATATTAGCACATTTGGAAGCTTCAGGAAATCTACCACAAAAAATACTTTTATTGAAAATATACGGACAGACAGAATTGAGGTACTCAATTTACAATTACAATATACAATTGTATATGGAATCTATAGTACTATCAATCAAAAGTAGCAATGCCAGATATTCATCTATACGTAAGCCGCCGGCGTACTTACATTTACTTGTAACTGTTAGTATGCCGGCAGATATATAGATGGCTCCCTTGTACCGCTCCTGTTAATTGATAGTACTATAGATTCATATACAATTGTGTAGCCCTTCAATTGAACTAGCACCTACATCTATAGTCACTACGACATTAGTTTTCCGTTGCTCTGAGCAGATACCTTATAAGAAGTAAGTTTTTGCTTTTCTTCACATTATTAAGTCGTAAACGATGTAGCGAAAACTATGAGGTTTCGTATTTCGAAGTTAATTTGTCGACCAAAGTTTTGTCCAATAAAAAAAAAAAAAAGCACCTGCTGGTCATTTGTCGGAAAACCATTTTAACTCCTTCAGTGATTTTTCGAACAAAACAACAAAAAAGTGAATGCAATACAACAACACATTACAAAAATATAAAAAAAACAATAGCTTTTGATTAAACACATATGTGAAATGTAATTTGACAACGATGGATGATGACGATGATAATCTCGCATCTATAAGCGTTGTTTGATTGCCTCTATAAGCCAAAGCCTTTTACAACATCAATCCTAAGTAAAGTCATCATTTTTACCTGATCTCAAATTAGGCAAAATCGAATCATTTGCATGCAGTTGATCAATGTTGATTTCGATTGTTGGCAAACTAAGACGTTTTTGTGGCACGTACGAATTTGGATACTGATATGTGGGTGTAGTTGTTCGTTCATGTTGAATTGGTATAACAATTTCACCAGGAGCACTTCGATATGAACACGCAAGTGGCTTCTTTGGCAAACTGCTTGAACTTGAAGACGAACTGGACTTACCGCCAATAAATTTTTTGCCTTCGCCCGGAAATAGAATTCCGAACTCATACCCAAAGTCATATTTGAAATAAATCAAACCTGTATTGGGATCGACACATTTTGTACCTGTTTTGTGGAGTGGAAATATTTGGTTAATGTTCTTTCTGTGACATTAATGGTAAAACCAAAAACAAAAAGCTAAAAATCGTAAAACCAGAAAGCAGGAAGTGAGTCTTCGAACTGATAGCCAATGGGGCATAGTCTTGAAGGTGCACACTTCCAAAATTGGCAGACAGGCGGGAATAAAATCAAAAATCAAAACTCTAAAACACATTCTTAGAAGGATCATGCCAAATCACTTACCGTACTGCGAGACTCTAGACTCATTCCGATAAGCTTCAGGTTTGTTGGTTGCACCCTCACTAGGTGCTCGCTTGAAGCCCGTCCGGATGTGCTGAGTGGGAACGGATTTTAAATCCGTCGTTATATCATTGACGAACTTGTGATGTTTTTGAAGGAACGTGCTGCCCATGTCGTTGCCCTGAGTGGTAGCATGATTTTGGACATATGCATACTTTGGTGGTGATCCAACTTCAAGATTCATGTCGTCTCGGGTAGTTTGGGTGACATGACGCTGATAAGTCTTTTTGGACGAGGAAGACGATGAATATCTGTCGAGTGTTTGTGTCTGGTGTTTGGTTCGATTCTGTGGTTCGATTTGAATTTTCGTTGGCATTTCGGGTCCACGATCGAATTCCATGGGCGAAAGAACCCGTTCATAGGTGCGTGGTAAGCTAGTGCATCGACCACCACCGACCTGTGGAGGCTCGACATGGCGGTATCTTGGCTCACCTTCATTGGGTTTTGGGGTCCATAGAGGACGGATCCTGGCACCATCTACCTCACTCTCATAGTCTGATTCGCGGAAGTCACCCGGGATGAACTTAGTTGGAGTCGATGGCGGTGGCACACTCTGACGGGCCGGGGTCAAGCGGCTAGGACTGGTGACCGTATACGGGAAGGGTTCTAATGGTGTTTCGCTACGTTGCTTCTGTTCGTTGCTATCAAAGTGAATAACACGTTTGGTTTGTTGCATATTAACGATGCGTTGGCAGGTTTCGGTAGATTCTTTCATTTGCATTGAGTTCTTGGTCTCGGTGGCTACCTTTGCCAGATGCAGGGGTGCTCCAGTCACCGAGGTATAATACATAGTGGTCTTTGGTGGCGCTGAGGCTTGAGTAGCCTCTATGAACTTGGCAGCCACTGGTTTGGGCTTGAAGACTTTTTGCTGTTGAGATTGAGTTTGTGATTGAGTCTTTTGACAGTGCTCCTGCTTGATTGGTTCGAACTTTGGCCTAGTTGGCGCTTGCATAGCTGATGGTTGCTCGAATTCCATTGGTGGCAGAGGAGATTTGTGGCCATTGGAGGCAGCCGATCGACGACCTGATATGGTTGGTGTCGGAGGATGAACGACTCTGTAGCCTTTGATTTCTGAATCGGATTCATAGGTGCGGGACACTGAACGGAATCGTTCGTCAATGTCAGTGCTGTAGTCGCTAACATCACCTTTGGAGAATTTGGATGGACTAAGGACGGGCGGTGCTTTGGGTTTGGGGGCAGTGTTGTACGTAACATTGCTCACCATTGATGATTTTTGGAAATCCTGCAGGAAAAGAAAAATCAATTAATTTGATAAATTGAGAGTGATCGAAAATGATACAACGTGGAGCACTCTGACATGTTTTCTGTTCTAAAGTCGCCTCTAAAGCGGGCTGAATGGGCAATGAGCTCATTGACGCTTGTATAGTCAAAGTGCCTGGCCAAACTGGTTTATGATTTTACTCCACGAGATGTTCAGGTGTCATCCAACTCTTATCTGTTTTTCAAGACATTAAGAGTTTGAGGAAAGCTGAGGCATCCAGTGGAACGAAAACGTAGTGTATACATATACATATATAACTCGACCGCCATTTGTTTCATAAAGCCACTCAATTATCACTCAACATGTCAGAGGTACTTTTTTGTTATTACTACTTAGACGATAAAACAAAAGCAGATTAGAGTGAAAAAAAATGAACATGCAAAAGCGGTTTCTGAAACTCAAAGTAGTGAAAGGCGTAAATACACAATACAAAACAAAATACAAACAGACACACACACACACACTGAGTCGAACCTTCTCTTCCCGAATGGGTGACGTAGCGAAGCCATTTTGATATTGCTGTGTGCTGCTTTGTTGTTTACTTTCGAAGAACTGCCGACTTTCGAACACTGATTCGAACTTTCGAGAACTCAATTCCTCTGTATCGGCGGTGTAACCACTGACTTTTAGCGGGATAGGTTGGGTCTCCATTGATTTGGGACGTAAGCCAATAACTTGTGGAGCTTTGACCGGTTTAAAGCAAGACTCATCCGACTCACTGCCACTGTACTTCCAACGATCACTTTCATATTCACTCTCAGAAGCTTCGGTGCGCAATAGCTTTGGTGGCACCACTGGTGGTGGTGGCTTTACGAACTTAGGTGCCTCGATTGGAATAGGCTTTGAGGGAACTGGTGGTGGAGTGAGTTTAGTTATGGGTTGTGGGATGAAAGTTGGTACCGAATGGGGCAAGACCTTCGTTGGGCCACGAAGCAAATCGATTTCGAGAGATTTTTCCATGGCCTCTACTAAAGACTGTCGTCGTTCTTCAGGCTGAGGAGCGAAGCAGATCTCTGGCGGAGAACCGGGGACAAGATTAATATCAGGCAGGGGATCTGGTTTGGGGGCAGGAGACACTGGGACCACTGGGACGAATGGAACGAATGGGACTACTGGTGACGGTACTGAGGTAACTTGTTTAACCAACAATGGCGCGGAAAGCTCTTTGGTCTCAAATTCTTTGATTTTTTCCTCAAAGATCTGTTTAGTTTGCACAATTGATTTCGGAGCTTCATTTTCTGGCTCTGATTTGTGGGTTTGTTCAAAGTCGCTATGGTAGCTTTCATATCCGCCATTTTGGTTTGGTGTTGATGTCCAAAGTTTTTCCATTCTCAAACCCTCAGCAGATGGCATTGGGGATGGTGATCGAATGAATGATCTAGTTGAAGGTGGTAAATTAGCAGCTGGTCTTAGAATCGGCTGGCCGTACTCGACTTTTGTTTCCCTAATAAAAGAAGAGCTTCTTGATGTTTCTTCAAGAATCGGTGACATTTGGGGAAGAAGCTGAATCCCACCCATAGGAGTTTCCTTTATGATCTGTTGAGACTGCTCGATCTTTTTGATCTTGTCTGTGATTTGAGGCTTTTGATAGTCAACCTTGGGGATGTAACACATTTCTGGAGGAGATCCTGGCACAAGATTGAAGTCCATCTCAAGAAGAGGTGCAGCCGGCTTAATGGAGAGCTGTGGAGCAGAGGGTTTGCTAAGGTCTTCGTACTTCATGTATTTTTCACCAGATGGCAGTTTAGTGGGCTGTTGTTGCTCCTGTAGATGTTGTATCTCGATCTTCTTGAAATACTCCAAAGAAGACTTCTTGTTCACCGATGTCGATTCAGTTTGGCCATTCTCTATTAATTGATAAGGTTTTGGTGGAACAATCGGCACTGATGGAACAGCATCGGGTACCATATGACTTGGCTGAAAAGTTGTAGGTATGTTTTTAAACTCAGGCTTGAATGGTTCTGGGGCAGCGTTTACAGTCTGAGGGGTTGTCGGCCTGTGCAGTACTGGCAAGTCTAGATCTAGATAGGAAGACTTGTGCTCAAGGCGCATCGTTGCAGCAGTAGTGCACCGATGCTCGGTGATGATTTTTGACTCGGATGTTCCATGCAAATCTGTCTCGGTTGTGGTGGCTGTATGATTTGTTTGGAAACCAGGTGCTTCTGGCTTAAAGGGCTTCATATACAAGATAAAAGTTGATGAAATGAATGAGAAAGATTAAAGAGTATGAATTTGAAGTTAATAGAATGAAAAATGAGATAGACGATAGTTATCTTTGAAAATTCGTAAATATACCTCTGCTTTGATATCCTTGGCATCCTCAAAAATGACTGTTTTGACCACTTCTACCATTCGTTCAGGTGTCGGTTCAAGAATGACACAATCAGCTATGCTCTTTGCCTCACCTCCGGCGTTTGTTGCTTTCACCATAAACTTTCCGGAGTCACTGCTTTGACCTATGCATAAAGAAAAGCTCATTTCAGATGAAATTTCTGTTTAAAATGTAAGACTAGAACCTTTTTCGATGATCAGAGTGTGTGTGTTGCCCACAGATTTGATTCTATGCTCTGATAGGCCGACTTCTTTCAAAGGCTTATCATCTTTCAGCCAAGTAACAGTTGGATCTGGTGTGCCAGTTACTTCGACTTCCATGATAATGCGCTCACCGCGTTTGGCAACCTGTGCTTGCAGTCGGTGTCCAAAAACGGGAGGAAAAATGGTTTCTGCGAATGAAAAATCAAGATTAGTGATGTCATTTGCTGTTGTTTTTTTTTTTAGTCTTTTAAATTGATATTCGTTGTCAATATGTCTCGCATTTATCATGATGTTCATATAATTCCTTAAAATCAAATTATTTTCTACACATAATGAATGGATGAGTCGTACGAAAAAGCTGGCTACAAGCCATCAAGTTTTCAGTTGTCGAATTGAAAATACTTGAAGATGAATGCACATTTGCTGACTGTGGGAAACAAGAACAGAAAAATTCAATTCATCATCAAAACAATGCGATATTAATGAAATCGCATACAGAAGGACGGAAAACGTTCTTGACTGAGAAGCTTTTTGTCACGGGAAGAGAAAGATATTAATTGAAGTGTTAAATAAAATTAGAGTGTCAATTGGACCAGTTAAGAGCGCTGCCTACTAATTTGATGTTTGTTGCGGCTTGAGCAATGATTTCAACGATGGAATTAAAAATTAAATTTTTCAAACTGCTGTGTCATTTAAGTCAGTTGGTTTGTGTCTTTCTTAAAAGAAATAGAAAAAAGTGGGGAACTTTCTGAGGAACACTCGGTACCATTTTGTTTCTCATCTTAATTAACTCTTTGTTTGACCTTCTAGTTGCGAGTAAAGTTAATGCTCACAATCAAGTATCAGAAGACGAGCACTTTTTGTTTTGCAAGGGTTCGTGTTGAGGAAGACATAGCTGTTAAGGGTTGCGCAGTCAACAGTTCCTGAAAAACTCGATAAAGGAAGAGAATGCTGATTATCGAGCTTTAAACGTATTTAGCTAGAAAGGGAGGATGAATCGAAGGGTTACTTTAAGAGAAAAACTCTTATTCGAAGAAAACGGCGTTGAATGTTTTCAATTCTGAAAGTATGAACTTGCTGGTAAGGAAAGTACATTTGACAGGCATGTTCAAGGAGCGGGCAGACAGAGGTAATGTAGAGATTCATTACTTAAAATAGTAAAGATAAAAAGGCTCGCCTTGAATGAGAATACAGAAGCTGCAAGAAAACAAGGAAGAAGAATTGCATCCAACTGCAAGCAAAGGGTTCGTGTATCGGAAGCTGGAATAAAAGTCAACCCAAGTATGTCAAGTGTAAGTCAAGTATTTCAAAATATCGGCTAAAAGGAGATGAAATGCTCAAGAGATTGACTAGCCGAAGTTCATTAACGATGCTCAAGGACGGTTTCTTTTGGTTGACCACAAAATTCTGCATAGGTGGCGACCGACAGTACGTGATGGCCTGTCGGACGAAGTTTCCTCGAAAATACCGACATCACAGTGCAAGAAGTTAGTGAAGAAATAATTAATAACTGCAACAAACGTAATATTGCTATCCCTAACAAACCATATGCATTTTGGAAAAAGATAGGGAACATCGCCTTTATATGGCTCAAGATTCTTATCTCCAGGCGAAAGCTACCTTCTACCAATGTACATGAAAAAAAAATAAAATAAATAGGGTGGCGCAACAGAGCGAGGAGCCCCTGGGCCTAGCACATTTCTCACAACCATGTCTTGTGAGGGAATGGAGGGGACCTACAATTTCTGCCGGTTCCGAACGGCTAATCGAGAAAGCGCTTTTCATGGCAATGAATACTAACGGAGGACTTGCCAATTCCTCGCGAAAGGCGATACCCGTGGAAAAAACATTTTTGCCTCTGTTGGGATTCGAACTCGAACCTCTGGATTAACAGGCGGACATGGTATCCATCACACCACGGGTACCACCAATGTACACAGGGAAAGGAAATACATGAAATTGCCATAACTCCCGTTCGATCAAGCTGATGTCTCACACTTTGAAGATCATTTAGTGGGTAACTTCTGGAAAGCTGACAAAGGAGGGTGTCTGATAAATAACACGGGTTCGTCGCGGGTAAGTCAACAACTATTGCAATCCAATAGTTAAGGATCCAAATTGAAAAGTATTGTGCCTCCTTAATACAGTAAACCTCCGGTATAATAGACAACTGTCTCATTTAAAAAAACAAAAGAACTAATAGTCCAGTCATTTTAGTCAAAATTAGGCAAGAATCTCGGAATTTGAGATACCCAGCTGTAAATTTGTATAGACTTCTATTTTGACACCCTAAAAGTTGTATCAAAGCCTACATACTGTAAGGTGTCAGCGTCTATTGAAAACCAAAGGTCAAAGGTCACAAAAATCCTTTTTTCGCTAATATCTCGTTTCCTATTGATTTTTTGCTATTTGTGTCTATTACAATATTGTAGAAGATTAAATTCTCTACAACATCTGCCTCAAAAGTTTTTTAATACGTTGAACCGTTTTCGAGATCGAGGACAGAGCACGCACGGTCAAAGCACAATTCAAGGTCTTCCACAAATCCGAAACTAGATAAAATCTTCTATCGAAACTATCGAAAGCCTAGAATAGAATAGAAAGTAAGCTTAGAAGATAGTAGGTAGATGTTTCTGGTCTTACATAAAGTCAAAGCGCTGTACTTATGGTTTACCTGAATCAATAGTATACGGCTCTAGTGTCGCAAATGATACTCAATCAGCGTGTGAACTTTTTGCTCAGTTTTTTGAGTCTGTGTATACGAAATCAGACGTTCGTTTAATAAGCGAAACTGTAATAAACTCACCCGTGGATTTGGGCTCGATGGTTCTAGACTTATATGAAGTTGCGTCTGCAATTAAATTGTTGAAACCCAATGTTGCCCCTGGTGCTGATGGTATCCCAGCCTGTCTTCTAACAAATTGAGTTGATAGCTTGAGCGTAGCTTTACACATCATTTTTAATTTGTCATTAATTGAGGGTATCTTTCTTAATGAATGGAAAATGTCTTATTTGGTTCCATTCTATAAAGCTGGTTCAAAAAATAAAGTTGAGAACTACAGAGGTATACCTAAGTAAGTTTTCAGCAATCCCAAAACTATTCGAAAGTCTAATAAAAGATATACTTGAATTCCCCGTAAAAGAGCATTTTTCTGAGCTTCAGAATGGTTTTGTGAGTGGTAGATCCACCTCAACTAACATTTAAATTAATATTGAAAAAGGAATGCAAGTTGATGTTATCTACACAGATTTCAGCAAAGCATTTGATCCTGTAAATCATAACATACTAATTAAAAAATTAAAGAGTTTTGGGTTCCATTCAATGATTTTGAATTGGATCGAATCGTTTTTGATAAACAGGGTACAGATAGTTAAGCTTGGTAGTTTTACCTCAAGGAAATTTAATTGCACATCAGGAGTACCTCAAGGTAGTCATCTGGGACCGCTATTATTTATCATTTTTATAAATTACATAATACCTATTTTTCAATATACACAAGTTTTACTCTATGCAGATGACCTTAAAATGTTCTCTAGCATATCAAGCATAAACGATTGCAATAAAATGCAAAGAGATTAAGAAGCATTATATTTATGGTGCAAAGAAAATCGTCTTTTACTCAATGTAAAGAAATGCAACATCGTATCTTTTTACAGATGCCCCGTTCCATTTGTATTCAATTATTCAATTGGTTCTGACCCTTTGAATAGGCTAGAAAAAGTTAAGGATCTTGGTGTGATTTTTTATCGAACTCTATCCTTTAATGATCACGTGGATTATATAATATCTAAAGCAAATTCAATGGTTAGATTTATTTAAAGAAATACAACTGTTTTTACGGATCTGCATGCTCTTTTAGCACTATTTTTGGCTTTAGTAAGATCTGTCCTTGAATATTGTGATACTGTTTGGTACCCAGCTTTTCAAGTGCAATCTAATCGCATAGAAAAAGTCCAAAGAAAATTCAAAAAGTCTCTTTACTAAAATGAGATGGGGTTTTTCACCGAGCTACAAAGCTAGATGCTTGTTTCTAGGGATTTCTAGGCTGGATAGTCGACGTAAGACCCATGATATAATGTTTGTGAGAGACAGTCTATGCTACCATATAAAATGTCCTAAGTTGTTAGCTTAAGTTCCTATTTATGCACCCGAAAGACTACTTTGACAACGTGATTTCCTCTTCCAACCTCGTCATAGAACGAATTACGGGTTCAATGAACCGCTAACAAGAACCTTATCAAATTTTAACTCTGTCTGCAACTTGGTAGATATAAGCCAATCAAGATTATTGTTTAAAAATTCTCTGCGTGGCATTATTTTGTAATTTCTAATGTTATCAACTTGATTTTATTATTATTATTTGTACAAATACCTATATATATTAGGGTGGGTCAAAAAAAACAAAAAATTTTTTTTTTTGATCCGACACACGAAAACTTGTTCTTTGGTTCCTCTAGAAAGTACGTACAAAATTTGAGCTCTTAATATTAACGGGAAGATGATGCTCATCGTAGTTTTCCATTTTCAGTTTAGTATCATATTAAAATGGTCATATCTTTTTAAAAATAGATTGTTCAACCAGTCGCAAAAACAGTATTTATAGGAAATTGAACGGCCTACAAAAATGGTCTCTTATACTTTTTTCATTAATCTTACCATTTAAAAGATATTCAAGGTCAAAAATTTAAGTATTTTAAAGAAAATAACTTTTTTGTTTTGAATTTTGTAACTCACTAAAAAATAGTTATTATAAAATGAACATCAATTATTTTAATAGAAAATTTAACGTTCTACAAAAAAGGTCTTTTGTTGTTAATCGATTACTCTAACCATTTAAAAGATATTCGCAGTAGAACTGCAATTCCTACGAATTCTAATAATTTCTTTATAAATATTTCCAATTTATCTACTCAATTTATGAATTTTGATAATATTCATGTGAACTTGAGTTTATTCCAAAAAATTGACAGTTTGCAAGTTATGTCGTATCTTTTGTTTGAGAATATATTTCATTGCACTCAATTTTTTAACGATATTTTCTGCATTTTCTTTGTAGATCATAAATTACCTTAAAATTTATAAATTAAACAGATAAACTTGAAATATTAATTAAAAAACTATTGAAATTAGTGGGAGTTGCAATTCTGCTGCGAATATCTTTAAAAAAAATTTTTAATAGATGTATTGGAAATATTTATTAAGAAATTATTAAAATTAGTAGGCATTAAAATTCTACTGCGAATATCTTTTAAATGGTTAGAGTAATCGATTAACAACAAAAGACCTTTTTTGTAGAACGTTAAATTTTCTATTAAAATAATTGATGTTCATTTTATAATAACTATTTTTTAGTGAGTTACAAAATTCAAAACAAAAAAGTTATTTTCTTTAAAATACTTAAATTTTTGACCTTGAATATCTTTTAAATGGTTAGATTAATGAAAAAAGTATAAGAGACCATTTTTGTAGGCCGTTCAATTTCCTATAAATACTGTTTTTGCGACTGGTTGAACAATCTATTTTTAAAAAGATATGACCATTTTAATATGATACTAAACTGAAAATGGAAAACTACGATGAGCATCATCTTCCCGTTAATATTAAGAGCTCAAATTTTGTACGTACTTTCTAGAGGAACCAAAGAACAAGTTTTCGTGTGTCGGATCAAAAAAAAAATTTTTTTGTTTTTTTTGACCCACCCTAATATATATACATAAATTTAAGCAAATTAATCTGCTAGCGTTAAGCTGTAGATGATAAATAAATAAATAAATAAATAAATAAATAAATTAGTGAGGAGATCAAACGGAGAGTAACTTTGCCAACCGTTGACTTTTTGGGCTAAGAAGGCAATTGAGATTAGAGCTCTTAATACCCGCATACCCGGGTACCCACCCGGGTACCCGGGTACCCGCAATATCGGGTATTACCCGGGTACCGAAGAACCGGGTATTACCCGGGTACCAAAGTACCGGGTACCCGCTTATAGCGTAAAAATAATATGGATGAGGAGTAAAAACACATAAAAACAATGGAATCTGATGATAGGATTGGCAACAGTGAAATAGCTTAAAGTGTTTGAGTTGCATGTTGTGTTGTTGTGATTATCTCGAAAAACTGAAATAAAATTTTACAATTGAATCTTAATATAAAAATAAAAATATCAATTAAGATTTGAGTCTGCGGTGCTCATGTATCAAAACGCCCTTTATTAATTTCCTAGATTGATGTTTTTAAAGAACTCATACCTGCTAATATTTAAATCATTTGATGTCGATACCCGATAGATATTTCAAAGTGCATTAGAGAATTTTCACTCTCCGCTACCCATAACATAACACTGTCATGTATAGCTTATTCTGTCGGGTAACCGGGTACCCGACGAGCTACCCGCATTACCCGGGTACCCGTCAACTTGGGTAATACCCGCGCTACCCAGGTACCCGGGTACCCGGGTAATTGTTATAATGGGTACTACCCGGGTAAAATTAAGAGCACTAATTGAGATACAAAACTATTTCTAGAAAACCAAGGTAACCGTCATCTTCTATGATCAAAATATTTCCTCTTAGTTCAAGAGAAAACTCTACACCGCGGTTGTAGAGTCGTCCCGTATATTGTCACATTGTTGAACAATGTACAAAAATTAAGACAGTTGAAAGCGACTGAGATGAAGATACTCCGTTAGACAGCAGGATTAACAAAACTTGATCGTATTAGAAGTGCCATGATCCGTGGGAGCCTTTACGTAAAACTCTGAATTTGGAAGGAATAGAGATAAGTAGTGAAAATTGAAATAGGTATTGAACCACGAACAGACACGATCGCGAACAACAAAATAAAAAAAATTACCAAAACACTCATGGTACAGAACAGACAAATACAACGAAATTTGTATTTATTACAAATTTGTACTGAGTGTTTCTTCACTAGTTTAATTTTGATTTTTTGAATTAGATTTTTTTTGTTCATTGTAATGTCTTATTTTTCTTCTCGTATGTTCCTTTTTATTTTGCTTGTGTTGGCAATGATTACTAGCACTTGCATAAATGATGATGAACCTCTAGATAAGTGTGTACATATAAGCTTAACATCAGTGCCGTTTAAGTCTCTAAGCCGCAAAAGAAAACGGCTATGGTTTACTGAAGCGGGAGAGAGCCCTCGATACTTCAAGTAATTTTTTTTCTACAAACTATTATTTTTGTCTGCATTTTGTCAGTTTGTCAATTTACGTCAAAACACCGATTCTATTATTTTTTCATAGACAAATTCATCCAAAGGAAACGCCATACCATTCGATTAAACAAATGTTATTCTGGCATAAATCGGAAATATGACATTTGGCGGCGGATAGATCTAAAAATACTTCTTACCAACCCCCCAGTCCCCCCCCCCCCCCTCAATGATGATGTTTTTCTCGTCTAATATTTACGAGCAATTAAAATTTCAAAGAAAAATTTCAGTGCTATGACCACGAAATAAATAAATTGAATAAGCGTCTACCTACCAACCACATACACATGAAATCGCGGATTTCTGGCTCTCGCTAGCATTTTAAATTTCTTTTTCCCAAAAACTTAAATTAAATTAAATCCAAGAAATATACATCATTCCCCAAAAACATCTGTCAAAGAGTCAATGTCGACGAGCAAATTTAAAGCGATAAAAATGTCGAGAAAACAAGAGATGTGATTTTGATTTGTATAAACAACACTGATACAGATACATTGTCTTTACTCACTTTTTACTACCACATCTGCGGTACTTGTTGATTGTCCCATGGTATTCGATGCCATCACCGAGTATCGTCCAGCATCCAGGACACTAACATGTTTCAAATCGATGGTAACTCTGTTGAGCTTGTTAGTGATTTTCGTCTTGTCGCTGTCGAACAATTCGACGCCGTTCTTTTGAATTTTAATTTCCGGTGAAGGGAATCCATCATAGATAGCCTCCAAGTATACATCAGCGCCCTGATCGACGATCTTGCCTACAAGAGGTGTGGTAAACCTTGGGGCGATTTGTTTGCGATTGCTCTTTGGTGACTGGATTGGTGATAGATCGCTGGCCGACTGAACGGAAATAATCGATTTTTGTTGCATTGTTGTGGGCAGATCGTTGCTCTTGTGGAATTCTTGATAGTGATGACTTTCAACCACCTCGGGGCGTTGTGAACCAGTCTGTTTGAGACTTTGATCGATGTGGGCACTTGAAGTGTGAATTTCCGCCTGAGGAAGATTGCCCTCGTAGCTGTTGACTTGGGAAGTTGACGTTGTGGTGAAAGTTTGCTTTTTGATTGTAACACTTGAAGATCCAGTATTGTGCTCTTGAGTGCTTTGTTGCATATCAGCCACTGATGATGGTTGGAATCCACTTCCAATCAGATTCAAGAAAGCAATACATGTCGCCTTGCCTGTTTCATTTTCGGCAATGCAGCAGATTTTTCCCACAGTTTCGGGACTCGCTTCGGGAATCGTGAGAACTTGTCTTTCACCACTGGTTGATATGAGGAAGTTCTTTCCATGCACTGGTTGGTCGTTGAAGAACCAACGGACTTTGGGTGTTGGTTTTCCCCTAACAATGCACTCGAACTTGATGACTTCTTCGGGGTGGGCGTTTTTGTCGCTGAACAACTCGGTGAATGTTGGACAGACGAGCTTCTCTTCGATTTCAATCTGTTGGACGCGTTGATTGTCGGGTGCATTTACACTTTTCACGATCAAGTGCGAGAAGCACTTAGCGTCTCCAGATTTATTGGAAACCTTCACCGTGTAAACACCTTTGTCATCTACCGATACGCTGCTGAAGACGAGCTTGAAAACTCCTTTGTCACTGTCTGTAATGACTGTGATCCTGTCAGAGGGTTCTAGTTCCTTGTTGCTTAGGTACCACTTCGCTTCCAGTGGCTGATCACCAACAGCTATGCACTCCATTTCGACATGTTCGCCCTCAGCGACCAAAACGTCACTCAAAAACTTCTCAAACTTGGGCTGCCTGTCGATCGACACGGTAACACTTTCACTATGATTTCTTGTAGCAGGTTCAGCGATGTTCAACGGCGTGACCTTCAACTCACAGCTGCTCGAGGCTTCTCCTGCTGAATTGATGGCAACTACCTTGTAATGACCAGCATCTTCCTGATAAACTTCTTGAATCAATAACGAGCATCGATCACCTTGGAAGAGTAGTTGAACATCTGCAGACTCTTTCACCGGACGCTCGTCATGGTACCAGATTACCTCTGGCTCCGGCTGTCCAACAATCACGCAATCCAATCGCACTGATTTTCCTTCGAATATCGAAACGTCCTTCAAAGGCAATTGCACAGATGGCTTGATTGGCTCCATGTCACTTGCCATTTCGGAATCAGATGTCTCATTTGGCAGACGCCCCTTTACCATCACGTTGCACGAACTAAATGCTTCACCTGCGAGATTCTTTGCTGTTAATACGTATACACCGGAGTCTTTGGGATATGCTTCGGGGATCATCAGCGTGACACGTCCATACTCGTACTGAAAGTAGATTCAAGAAAAACGTTGAAAATTTCGAAACAAATTAATGAAATATAAACATTTTCATTGGCAGAGTGTGAGTAGGTTTTTTTGTTTGGAGGTGTGGGTATACATTTGGTTTCCTTTCAAGCAGTCGGTTTTTCTTTTCAAAATTGCAATAAAAATTGTTTTTTTTTACTCAAACTTATAGCGATGGCTGATCTTGTGTGTTGGAAAACCATCTGAGCGAAGAAACACGAATTGTAATAATGTGATCTCCTGGCTATTTTTATACATTTAACGCTTCGACAGTGGGTGGTGGGGATGGGCTGTTTTCTGTATTCTGTATTTTGTATTTTGTGTACCACAACACAAGAGGAAATATCCTAATTTACAAAAGTTAAAAAAAAACTATGCCGAGTGATGGTGTTTTTTTGGACGTTGAAACGTAACAAGAGTGTCAATAGTGGGATGTTGTATATCGGTTGTCGTAATAAAAGATAATTATGAATAATATTTAATTCGCTTGCGAATTAAGTGGCCGAGTTTGGGGACACTGGTCAGACGACGATTTATCAACGACAAGACGTTTGTGGCAATTCGTTTGGCATACAAATGTTAAAAATAAAATTGAACTGAGTGGAAGGAAAGGATAAGCAAGCAGTTTTATGAAGTGTAATGGAATTTCTGTTTTAAGCTTTTTGAGATTCGGTTTTTATTATTTAAGTGGAACGTCGCGTCGATTAAATCGATTTGCGAATGAGATTACTTTTTAGCGTTTCGGTTAATGCTCTGCCCGAAAAAAAAACACACTGGATTCTATGTATACACTCATGAAATTTGTTTTTGGAAATGATTCGAATTGCTACACTTGATTTTCATACAAATTCAGATGAAACCAGGTTTCTTTTAGTGCTTTTTTGGCAACCATTTTGCAGTTACCTTGATTTTTCAGAATTGGAGTACCTAAAAATGATCTTTAAATTCTCTTAGATCAGTTACGGGAATAACATTGAGGAAAAACAGAAAGTCACACGAAAAGCCTAAACAGATTGCGGAAATGGATATTCTATAGCCATGCTCGTGGTCTTCAGATCTTTTTTGATTGCGGAAATTGGTATTCAATGGACGTGTTCGTGGTCTCGAGATCTTTTTGAACTTTCTTTGGCAAAATTCTCAATGATTTCTAATGAAAAAGAATTTGAGTTGAAAAAATATAAACCAATCGGTAAGTAATTTTGTCACTGATTGTGTTAAGTTGGCTGTCGGGCAAAGACCTACGCACTTAGCCCATTGTGATACCACAACAAATTTGAAGAATTGCCACTTATTTAAACCATTTTGAACTTTCCATAAAGCGAGACTATGGATGTCTAAGATCACTAATATCGGAAAAGTGTTCTCCCAGATGTGATTCAGGTCTTTGAGAGAGGACCGGGCATGTAAGAGGATGATGTCGAACGGTTTCCTCTTCTGCCTCATCCATGCGGCTTCCACAGAAGTCGTTTGATGGAACATTGAGCCTTGCGGCATGTCTACGTATGACACAAGGTCCAGTTATAACACCAATTACGGAGCTAAAGTGCAATCTGCAAGGATCAAGGTTTATGTAGATTTTTTTGGTAGGTGTGCAAGTGTAGGTCCATCTACTATTCGTTGCCTTTACATCATCTTGCTTTAGCATAAACATCCCGCACGGCTAGGAGTAGCCTCAGACGATTTTCGCAGAAGCTGTGTGGAGGAGGATTAGGAGGAAACTATTCTCTACCATCTCTGTTCATGCTCCGCTTTAGCTTACAAACGAAGATACACCTTGGCTCCTGTTTCTTTAATGACCCTAGTGATCTTACTCACATCGACCGCGAACCCCTGCGTCTCTCCCACTTCATTGTAAGCTCGAAACTGTTCCATTAGGATGAGGATACATAAGATGCACAGTTTCCCGGAATGTGTCTTTGCCCCGGCTCCAAAAAATAAATATACGTTCACAAGGTAGCGCAGCAGAGAGGAGAGCCTCGGGGTATTGCGCGGCTAATCGAAAACTGCATGAGTGCAATCACTTGCGCTTTCGAATCATCCCCCGAAAAACACGCCGTACACAGTCTCACGCTCACTGTAAAAGGGAGCGGAATACCGCTTTACCGAAGCGGTTTCATGTTTCTGTTGTTGGTTTGTCTGGTGTTGTATTTATTTTACAGGTTTTTTTTAGTTTGCTTGACGCTTGGTCGATTTTGTTTGCTATTTTTTAATTTTTTAATTAAAAAAAATAAAGAACGAGGCTGATAAGTTCTTCCAGTAAATTTATTTTTCAAATTTTTGGCAATTGACTTTCGAAAGCCCACACCGGCATAAGGGTGTGTAAATGCCCATACAGAATCTGAATGACTTGCCGGTGAGGTGTATCGACACTCCTGTGTAATTTTATTATTAGAATCTATTCGCACAAGTTCATAAGCATACAGATATTGTCATTGCCAGCCATTGTTTCAGTTAAGTGAGTGAGAGTGAGAACATGTCTTGTTGACTAAAAGAGAGTGCAGTGTGTGTATTGCTTTGGATCAAGATGAATGGTGCCTGAATAATGTGTAAGGCAATGAATAAGTGAATGCATTCATAAAACGAGACATTCACTGCAGCTACCTAATTCGAACCACCAACCCCCCGGTTAACAGGCAGACATGCTTACCATTACGCCACTGGCACCCAAAAATGGTGAATGTTAAACTGTTCTGTCGTCTCCATAAGAGACGATCGACAGCCGTGATCTGTTACAGAGTTTGTAGAAACATTACCATGTTATTCAAGTACTGCTTGGCTGTCCGAGAAAATGCGGATATTTGTCGAAGATATCACGTTTTCGCCGAGCCATGAACCATGATAGTGTAAACACTACAGTGGCTTGGGAATCTGAATTATAGACTAATATTTAGTTCTTTCGTGTACATACCGCCAACACCTCCGTCCTCGGTTTTCGAGTGTTCTGTGAAAAAATAAATTGAATCACCTTGTGAGAAATCCGTGTCATCCCACATGGTTCTTGGAAGTTTTTATTGAGGGGTGATGTAGTCGGAGTGACTCGGTATTGATCTGATATTAATCTGAATAAGTTCAGAGTGACAGAATGACCAGTTGAATTATTTTTCCATTGGAAGGTGGCTTTGAGACGAAATGCCGTGTTCGTCGCCGGTTGCTTGCCGTAAATCTCGGGGGTTCCACCATACTGTTATATGTAAGTATCGGCCTGACGACCGCTGCGTTTAACCACTCGGTGATCCGTGGGGATATTCCCCCAATTGCTTCCAATGGCTTTTTTGCAGGAGAAAAGAGCCTCGGTAGCTTTTCTTTCTTGTATATTTTTGTGAATACTAGACAGCTCTTATAAACATTTCTTTCAATTTTGAATATAATTGGGTTATTTTATTCCCTCTAAAAAAATTCCAAAAATACGTTGTACTCTCCTAAACTGGTTTGCCCTCTTAAGTAGTTTGTTGAAGGCGGTTTAGGTGAGCGCAGTGAGGATTTGAGTATGTTTTCTTGATATGTATGCAATTACTTTGAGTCCCTCAGCTTCCAGGACCATAACGTTAGTTGACAACTATGTCCCATAGAAGTGGGGATAGAAATCCACCTTGCGGTGTACCTATGCTGACAGTTGTTTTGGTAGAGAAGCCTCCTAGTGTTGCATTGATTATTCTGCTAATTAACATGAGGGTAATTAATTCGACTAGTTACCTGTCTAATTTAAAGATTAGCAGTGCCGTGGCAGGGTTACTGAATACTGACGTTGTTAATGACTCTCTCTCTCTCCCTCTCTCTCTCGATGTTGAGGAATGCCACTAGAGTGTACTCTTTGTGATGACGGGAGCACTCGATAGTACGTACCAGCGAATGTAATGCAGTATCTACCGATTTTTCCTTGCAGTAAGCATGTTATGATGTGGAGAGGTGGTTTGGTTTTATAACGCTTCTCAAATGGATATTCGTTTTAGAGTTTTGAGAATGAATGATGATGTCTAAAGGTTTTAGGCTTACTATGGGAGCATTTACCTGCTTTGGGTGTGAATACAACTTTGACTTCCCTTCATTTTAAGGAAATGTAGTGAATTTTCATGCACCCGTTTAAAATAACCTCAAGAACAGTGGTACCCATCGCGTGATGGTTAGCATGTCTGCTGTTAACCCATAGGTTTGTGGTTCGAATCAGAGAACTGCATGAGTGCAATCACTTGCGCTTTCGAATCATCCCCCGAAAAACAAGCCGTACACAGTTTCACGCTCACAACGATGAAACAAGTGTGATGCTTGTGGAAAAAGTACACAACACTCGTGAATACATGCCTTCGCATTGCTTGTGCCCATGAATGATGAAAGAATGGACCATTCAAACTCAAACATGTACACCATTCACTTCATTCGAAAAAAAAAACCAAACATTCACGAATGATGAGGGATGACAACGAATATTTTTTCATGTTCTTGTTCATAGATGAAACTATTTTGTTTTTCCGAGATCGCACAGAAAGGTACAGATTTTTTGACCTGACTTGGGCGTTATTTATATTGGGGGTTTTTTTTTTGTTAATTATAGAAGTGATGGTTGCGTTTTGTCTTCTTACAATTGAACTTCTTCACTGTTATACTTTCAAATAATGATAGGTAATTTAAACCAGATCGCCTTTAAATACTTATTTCAAATCGTAAAAAACAAATTTGAATTCCTAATACACTATAAAGGGAAAGTAGTGCAAAAAATTTAATAGCAGGTCGATTGCGAACGACATACCTGATTCTAAAAAGATATGACAGTTTTTACCTGCACCGGAAATGCATAAAAAAGTAGGAACAAACACTTTAGTACCTGTTTTTAACATTATCAGTAGGTTTTTCAGGATTTAAAATTATATAACCCTACCCATAGATTAATTTATACTTCGGTTAAAAAAAACCAGATTAAGGGGTAAATAATAAACTATGTACGTACCTACTTAATTTTCTTAGAACCACGTTTTATCCCAAATAAAAATTTTATTTCAAAAAATTTTGCGATTTAGATTTCAGCAGCCGCACATCTAGCATCTACTCAATACATCCTCATCAGTGTTATTTACCCCACACACTACGCCCTGCTAAAGGAAAAAAAAAATTATACTCTTCTTTCAGATATTTCAGTTTAACAGATGTGTTCTTCATCACAGTATTGCACTGTGAAATATTCGTTGCCTTTTGAAATTATTCGTTGCCTTGTAGATTATTCGTTGCCATCGACACTATCCGCACAAGTTCATACGCATACACATATTGTCATTGCCTGCCATTGCTGCAGTTAAGTGAATTAGAATGAGAACCTGTTTTGTTGTCTAAAAGAGAGTGCAGTGTGTGTATTGCTTTGGATTAAGATGAATGGTGTCTGAATGGTGTGGAAGGCAATGAATAAGTGAATGCATTCACAAAATGAGACATTCACTGCAGGTCCCTGGTTCGAATATTAACAGAGGTAAAAATGTTTTTCCACGGGTATCGCCTTTCGGGAGGATTTGGAAGGTCATCCCTTTGTTTATTCATTGCTATGAAAAGCACTTTCTGGGCTAGCCGTTCGCGTTCGGAACCGGTAAAAGTTTGTAGGTCCCCTCCATTCCCTCACAAGGCATGGTTGTGAGAAATGAAGAAAATATTTATTTATTTTACACGGATAGTGATAACCGGGACCATTTGCAGCTCGGCTGGTATTATACCATCTGGTACTGCATTGTTTGTTTTTGTGTTTTTGGTTCCAATTGGATCAGACTTGCATGTGATTTGAGAGCTTCCTGTAAAGTGTGTGTCTAGATGCCTCTGAGGTGTTTCCTACTTTGTCACAGAAATTCTTTCACGAGTTTTGTTAGTTTTTATGGATTGTTTATACAAATATCAGTCTGATTTGTCTTTAAAATTCTTGGCTAGGCTAAAAAGCTTCGTGCAATCTGTTCTGGCCGGTACTAGCTTTGTCTTGACGACAATTTTTTTCATTGACACCGCTTCAAATTAAGGAAAAGGAGGTGTGCTGAAGAGAATGAGTCTAGATTTCGGGTGTCCTAAATGTAAAGCTAACACGAGAGTGGAGATCATCGGGGCAGTAAAACGGAAAGGGAAGATCAAACCAAGATCGAGCATATACTTGTCAAAAAAACTGAAAATACTTTTCGTGAGATTTCGCAAAATTTCGAGCCAAAGGGATGAAAATGTTTGCTAATAGTAATGGCAGTACCCAGGCATTATTAAATGTGGTACAGTCACTGAAATTCCAGGGCTAGTAAAGTAATGCGACACATTGAACGAGCTTTAAGAGTCACGAGTTGAAACGTTGGAAGTATAATTGGTGGAGCTTCCAAATAAAAGGGATGAGAAGAGAGCAGTTGGCTTGTGTTTCCAAGAAACGTAATGGTGGAATACAGGAAGCAGGGACTTTTTTTTGGATGGAAATGCAGCATCATCATCAGAGTAAAAACTGAATCGGTATCGTCCTTGCGGAAGAGCTACTTGAAAATGCGTTGACCAGTGTGAAGTATAGTGGTCGTTTGATGTCTCTCAAATGGAAAACTAGTATCGCATTCTGAACGACATCTGGTTGACAATTACTCAAACCATTGTACTCAAATTGAATATGACTTGAAGTTGTTGCTTTATAAACTGGCAAGACGGATTGCACAAACATTTTTGACTTTACAACAATACTTCCCGTACAACTTATTCGTAAATTTTTGCCAACTTTTAAATCTTTCATTCGTCGAACCCAACAAGTTCTAAATGCCGCGCCGTTAAAAAAGTAGAATCTTTATCATCCAATAAATATCACCGCCAATAGAGCAGCGACGACGTCGCGCGACACAGTCGTGCGTTTTATTTCAACAGACGCAAAGTCTAATAAAATGGACTATTCCTGTCAACATTACATCATCTCATCCAATTAAGTTGACACTGAAAAATCGTAAGCGAATGCTTACAAAGAAACTGTCACTGAAAGTCAAACAACAGGGCGAGTTTTTTGTTCTGTTGTTTCAGATGACACTCTTTTGGGAGATGCTTGAGTCGTAAGCACTGTGTCGATTATTCTCGCCTTCATCAGAGATTTTTATGAAGAGGAATGACATCCAACAAATATAACTTATAAATGTTTCACATTTGCTAGAAGCTCCACCATTTCACCACCAACGCTTTTCCTAGTCTCGCAGCGCAGTGCTGAGATCATAAATCTAAAATTCATTCTCTAAATGAAAAAAAGAGGAGAAATGACGTAGCTTAACGGTTCCACCTACTCGTTCTAGATTCCAAATTAGTTTTTACATATTTCTTTTCTTATTTCTAAACAAATAAAATTAAAAAATCGTGTTTTTTTTAAACACTCACCCTCATCTCTCGACTTGCATATGGTTTTCCATTATGAGTCCAGTATATTTCCGGTCTAGGGATGCCCCCTACCAAGGCTTCTAGTCTGATCTTTTGGCCGACACGTGCCATAACATTAGTGAGTGGGATCTTAAAGTGTGGCATCTCGGTTGGTTCAAGAGCTAAAAAAATTCAAAGTAAGCGTTTCAGTTTTTTCATTTTTGTATCACGTGTGTGGGGTAAACTTACGTTCTACAACGAGACTAGCTGAGCAATGCTCTATTCCAACTGGGTTCGAGGCACTGCATGTGTAGATTGCATCATCCTCTAGGAAGACCTCTTCAAACTTAAGCTTTGCTTCTCCATTGTTGTAGCTGATGACATAATCTGGCGAATCATCAATACACTTGTCGTGCTTGTACCACTGTACAGTAGGCAGTGGTTTTCCTGTCACAATACATGTGAATTCAAATGGACTGCCTTCAGTGGCCTTGCCACTTTGAAGGAACTTGACAATTCGAGGAGGAGCCATTTGTACCTCGGCTGGATTTTCGACTACAGACAAGGTTGCGGTTGTGTCACTGGCTCCAACTAAGTTTGAAGCTCTGCAGCTGAATCTAGCTGAATCGGCGACAAAAGTTTCTTCAATGACAAGTAAACAGACTCCTTCCTTGGTTAGTGAAGTTTTGTAATCAGGATTGTTGTGTATGAGGATCCCATCCTTGTACCATTCTACTGTTGGAGCTGGGCTTCCAACTACCTCGCATTCAAAAGTGAAACGACCACCTTCCTTAGTTACAGCGTCCTTTAGAAGTCGGGTAAACCTTGGGGATGAGTACTTGATCTCAGTGAACATTTCGTTGATGTGCAACTCCTTGCGGATGTCTTCAATATTTTCCGAGAGCGCAACTTGGTCGTTGTTGCCATTGTCTTTGATAATGGTCACGATTTCTGTCTGTTCTTTGATTATTCTGTTCTTTTCTTCCTTTTCACGAGCGATTCTTTCATTTTCTGCTTGTTCTTTTGCTAACCGATCTCTTTCGGCAATATCTCTTTCTAGTTGCTCCCTAGCCAATCTTTCTCTCTCGGCTTGCTCTCGAGCCTTACGTTCCCTTTCTGCAAGGTCTCGTTCGGCCTGTTCCCTTGCAAGTCGATCTTTTTCAGCTTGTTCTCTTGCCAAGCGTTCACGCTCATAGAAATCTCTTTCTGCTTGCTCTCTAGCATTGCGTTCTCTCTCGGCTTGCTCTCTTGCTAGACGTTCTCTTTCAGCAAACTCTCTTTCAGCGTTCTCCCTGGCGATGCGCTCTCTTTCAGCTTGTTGGTTTGCAATAAGCTCTCTATGCATGAACTCAGCTTGAGCTTGTTCCCGAGCCAAACGTTCCCTCTCTAAGAACTCTCTCTCCGCTTGCTCTCTTGCCAAGCGATCTCTTTCGGCTTGCTCTTTAGCAAATCTTTCTCTTTCGGCTTGTTCCCAAGCTTGCCTCTCTCTGTCGGCATTCTCTCTGGCAATTCGATCTTTTTCAGCATACTCCCTAGCAAGTCGTTCACGTTCAGCCTGTTCCCAGGCGATTCTCTCTCTTTCAAGCTGCTCTCTAGCTAGCCGTTCTTTTTCAGCTTGTTCCCTAGCCAATCTTTCCCTTTCAGCTTTTTCCCAAGCAAGTCTTTCGTTTTCTGCCTGCTCTCGAGCTAAACGTTCCCGTTCAGTCTGTTCACGAGCCAAACGTTCCCTCTCTGCCTGTTCTCTTGCCAGTCGTTCCCTCTCTGCTTGATCTCTAGCAGCCTGTGCTTGTTGTTCTTGTATGCGCTCCTCTACTTTCATTCGTTCTTGAACAATGCTTATGTCTGTCTTCAGTTTAATAAATGATTGGAACAATTTGAATACGTCATTCTGAAGTGCTGTCACTTTCTGAGCATCATGTCCACATTGGTGTGCTTTTTGTAAACTATCATTCAAGCGTCCCTCTCTTGCTCCGACATATGTCTCAATGTCATTGACTAAGTTCGATGCTTCCACCGGGTCTTTTAAGTAGGTGACCTTATTTGCTACACTTGTGTAAAAGTACGTGATTTCTCGATACTCGGCATCAATCTAGAAATAGAAAAAACTAGGTCAGAGGGTCAAAGTGACATTGGGAATCAAATGCATTTACCTTTTCAACAATTTCGAAAAAGTCCGTAGCCGTGTTAAGAGAATTCCGTTTCGATTTTACTTGTTCTTTGAAGTTCCGCCATTTGTCGTCCAGTTTTCGTAGTTCATCACTAACAAAGTGCTTACTATCCGGATTTGTGGCGTAGAGTGACTGTGAAGTATCCGTGAAATTGGTGATTCTTTTCTCCAGCAGCTGTCAGGGGAGCAAAAGGAAACAAAAATAAATTGTGTGTTTGATAGTTTGATATTAAAAACAAATGAGTGTTTTGTTTTTTCATTAGGATTTTCGAAAGTCGAATTTCCAAAATAGAACTCGCGGCATTAGCGCCAGAGATTTATTGTTTCAGTGTGTTCTTACAAAATAAACGCATTGGAACGATGACGATGTGCAGCACAGCAGAGGCACGCTTTCAAAAAAGTTTTCTTTTGTGACGCGTGGGTGGTAAACTGTATGCCAAGGAACGAATTCGTATATGAAGCGTTAGAGCAAAGGCGTGAATGAATTAAAAGATTCATTTTTAATTGCAGTCAAAAGTGCGCCATAGTTATTCTGCGGCTTGTGTTCCAAAATAGAATTGAGGGATTAGCGAATTAATCGTTTTCATCTTGTTGGGGTAGGCATTTTAGGATTTTGACACTTTCAAATTGAAATGTGGCCTACAGCTGCTGCATTGAGGCGTTGTGTGTATGATTTTTTCAGCGAAAGTAGGAGTAGGTAAATATTTTGAATTGTGTCGAAATTGAAAAAGTGGCTATGACATGCTAAATTATATTTAATTCAAGTTTTGAAGAACAGTAAGTGTTGTGCGTATTAGTATAACACAACCATGTAAAAAATATCTGGTTCCGAAACAACCAACAGCGTCGGATAGCAAATTTTTTTGTCAGTTGACAATCGTTGCAAGCGAAAAAAGGACAAAGACCTCTCAATAGGCTCGTAGAACGTAAAATGTCTTAACAGATTGCTTGCAGCCGGAGAATTAGCGGAGTGTCTAGACTGCTGCAAAGCGGACATAACACGAAGAAGATGAAAAACTGCGACATCTTATTTGGTGACTGCTACAGGCAACAGAAACAACGCTTATTTGGTTGCGGATTGCGGTTTCGGATGACAAGGTTGTCTGCCAAAAACCAGTTAATAGGCGTATAACGACCATCCGCAACAGGGTTAAATTCACCAAAATTGGCCTACGCCCCATAGAAGAGGACGAGGACAATTCCAATGATTGTTTCTACTACCTCCTCGAAGAAGCATATTAGCAGTGCCCTGGCCATAACGTGAAGACGTTCTTTCAACACAAAATTAGGAAAGGAGAACATCTTTGGAAAAACAATCGGTAAGCATAACCTGCAAGACAAAATCTCCGAAAACGGACTCTGGCTAATCGATTTTGGTGCGGGGTTAAATTTTGTTGTTTAGCACCACGCTTCCAGCTTCTCAAATTTCGTAAAGTGACTTCTGCAGACCCTGAGGAACTCTAAGGTATTTATTACAATTGATTACAATCAAATACAAAATACTCAAGCCCCATCATCATTTCAAACCCATTTTTAATCTTAACAACCTCTTCGGCAACGAGCGAAACAATAATAATAAATATCCTTTGGGACTAAATTTGCAAAAAAGTTGGTGAACCAACTAGCTCTAATATCTATACTAGCGGCATAAGAGCTCCTGGTGGCGATTTATTCCGGTGTCACTTCTATGTATAATTACTCAATGCCAGTGCCTTTTTTGATCGTACTATCTTTGATTCCTAGGTCGCCAGCATCAAACATTGAAGACCAGTGGCAGCCAAGCCAACAAACCATCAGAACTCCAGACTCTGATATTTTTAGAATTTTTAGAGAAAGTTTTATTCAGCCCCCAAGACGAATCCCGTGTTGATGAAAAAGAGAACAAGGGCTTCTCTTGGTCAAAATAACGAAATTTAAAAGGAAAAAAGAAGAAAACAACACCAACTTCTCAAAAGGAAAAGAAGCAATATGAAAAGTGCTCGTTTAAGGAAATTGAGAGATGCCATGACAAAGGTAAAAATCTTGCTAGGGTGGCAAAGCCCGAACTCAAACCTGTGAAGACCAGCAGGGAAACATAGTAATAGAGACGCAGTCGCTACTGAGGATCTGGAAAGATCACTTCTGCAGACGGCTTACGGCGATGATGACACAAATTCCACTGTCAGGCAGAATGACCCATTCAACTTGGACGATGATAAAGAATGCCGTTAAGCTTGCCATATGCAGTCAAATCAAACAAGACTGCAGGTGCAGATGGCCCTCAGCTTTTCAAGTATGCTGGAGATCAGTTGGAAATGAACATGCTCTAGTTCTAGTTGATCTGCATGATATGAAAGGATGCTCGAGCTCGCCACAGTATCGTGTATGGCTGATCTTAAGAAAGGGGGGCTTTCATAATTGCGGCATTATATAGGAGCAAGCAATTGCAGAAGAATAAGGAGGTACTTTTAACTGTTATAAGCTCAGATGTAAATCACTCATTATTGTTGCTTATTAGATCATTGAGGGTATTCCGTGTAAATTGCCTTAGTTCTGATTGCTACCCTTTGAGGCGTACTAAATCAATAATATACATTCTCATTCCGTCCCAAGAACTGCCAACCTAGATTGATAGACGAAATCTAATATATAAAATTTCCATGTCACATGTCACAATGTTAGTTACCGTACTCCTCCAAAACGGCTTTCCCGGTTTTTAAGAAATTTTATATGCGTATTCGGTAGGCTTGAGAATCGGCTACTATCTACTTTTCATACCCCTAAGTGATAAGGGCCATCTACTTTTAACATTGTTTTTTTAATTTACACTGTGACACGAGAATTTTATATATCAGATTTTACAGTCTCAGTGTAAATGTCATATCAACTACATATATTCTCAAGTAAATTAATTATTTTAATGGGCCGAGAAAAGGAAAGGGAACCGTAACGGGAACGGGAACTCTAAAACTTACATTATCCCTTACATAGTCTATATTTCATGACCATATTCCTACGGAAACAGAAAACAAGAAATTTTCAGGCATTATTAAACTTAGTCTTCTTAGTTTTCTTTTCTTACAGTTTTGTTTGAATAACGCTTTAAATAAGTTGGACCCGACACCCGAGCAACGTCGCGCCGGGTGGGTCAGTTAGTTTTTTTTATAGATTGTAAAGTTAGCTAGCGTAGTGCAGGGGCGACGCACAGTGGGCCCAAATGCAGTTTCGCGTCTCAAAAATCTGTAACTTTTTTGTCTATTGGAGTAATTAAGTGAAATTTGGAATATATTATCTTTAATATAATAGAGAATCATAAAATTTAAAAGTTTTTAAGATCTATCTAGTGTTTTGGTATTTAAAGTTTATTAAAAGTTCAAAAATTATAATATTGACGAATCAAAATGTGGATTTTCAGTATAAATTTTGCTTTTATTTATTATTTATGCTAAGGATACACCTGTTGAGAAAATATAATATCAATAAATTATATGTACATTAAAAATACATTCCAATATGAGACAACTAAAGCAATATATAATATACAAAAGTGTAACCAAAAATTGTTTCTTTAGTAGCTGAATGGGTTCCTCAGAAAGCTCTGAGCTTCAGCTGTGTTTTGTTTTCATATACTTTATATAAAAGGATCTGATGTCAAAAACAACCGATGAAAGACATCTTCATTTGTTGCTGTTCTTGAACATTTTCTTGAATGCGTCATCCTTATGTTTTTGTAATCTTTGTTACGTGCTTCTTGTACATCTTTAGAAAGCTGACCGATTGGTAGGACTCCAAAATGTTGAACTATAGCTTCACCGTGAATTAGTATTTTATGGACTGAAGATGTATTACCATTTACATTTTTCAACGTAAATGCGAGCTGTATAAAATGCAATTTTTGAGCATCAATGTGCATTGGGGTGTGTCATTTTTGGGCAACTTTTTTCAACGATAGAACTGGCTTGATACTTTTAGGATGGTATAAGACGAAGCCTCTGAAAATTTGAGCTCCTTATATTAACATTTAGAGGTCCCTGTTTTTAAATTTTAATTTTCCATGCAAATAACATGAAAAAGAAACTTAAATTCTTTCTTATTTTTATAGCCTGATGTTTGAGCAATGTAGAAATAAACTGACAAATTATTTAAGTAGAAAATTGAACGCTCTACAAAAAAAATAAAAAAAATAATTTTTTTCATAGAGTGAGCCGTTCTGAAGATATTCAGAGTTTTATTTCTAGTACTTCATGGGGTAATGTTGTCATTATTCGAAAAGGGGCAAATTAGGGCAAAACCTTTTTTTGTGCCTTTTTGTTAATGTATTAAGGACTAAAATGCACTATGCAAGAACACAGCGCAAGGTAGCGCAACCATTTAAAACCTTTATCAAAGATTAATATATAAAAAAAAATAGCATGTTAATTAAAATCTATTAATATATAGAAAAAATATATTTTTTGAAAATGAGTTTGCTGATATTTAAAGCTTAAATTACAAGCTTTCCAACGATATATAACTTTTGTGTAATCACAAAATAAAATGCCACAGAAAAGTCTATTAAAAACGGTCTTTATTTCGTCATAGCAATGGGGCTATACGAAACGACCACTTCAGATAGCCATATCCTAAAAGTATGCAGCTTTATCCTTTTAATTTTTTTTTTCACTGCGAAATTTGACCTTTTCTTGGTTAATTTGCATAAAAAGTTCAGCTCCCACATTACTTTCGAAAAAATATTTTTGAGACTATAAATGTCATTTGGGCCCACTGTGCGACGTAGTATAAAAAATCTGCCTAATTTCGGCGTCGGATGCTCATGACAAAGAACAAATCGAATTTCTTTGCTATTACACAGGTATAACATAAGGTAAAGCCTTATCATGTAACGCTACCTTCAACTATTTTGAACTAATAATTTGGAAAGTTCGGAAACGTGAGAGTAAAGAGATTGAATAGAATATTTCGAGCTATTGAAGAAAAGCCTGGCTTTAAAAAAAGACAAAACTGAGTTATTTTGTTATCTTAGGGGGGAACTAGACGGCTCAATCTGTCATCGTTGTTTCCTCAAGCTAAGGAGGAACCGAGGCTGCGAAGCTTTTTCACCAATAAAACAACATATCGCACCTTTAGAATGAAAGTGACCTAAATCAAAATTCCTGTAATTGGCCTTGATCTGCGATCTGTAGATTGGACAATCCTCACAGAACTGAGGCCGAATTACAGCTCACCTGTAATCGATTGACTAAGTAACCATTTCGGGATTACAGCATACTCGATCTCACGTATCGTACAGCAATTTTAAATTGTATTAGTCTTCTGATTCCGCTTGCAGGCATGAGTAGTATGGGCCCTATAACTAATTTAGGATGACGTAATCTAACTTCGTAACAAATACAAAAAAAATGTACACACAATTTTTTATATTTTCTTTTATCTTGAATGAATGAAATTCCATTGATTACTGATAAGAAAATGCCAAATTCGGTCTGCAACAAGGGAGCGGTGAAATCGCCTATTTTGTTTAACATTTTCACAGGCGATCTAATTGGTTCTCTTCACCATGTTATAGCGTACACCGACGACCTCATTGCGTACAGAACAGGTCCAAAGATCGAAGTCATCAGAAGTCTCCTGCAGCGTGACTTCGATAAGATCCAGCAATATTGCGATGACTGGAAGTTGAAAATCAACTTTCAGAAATCGGAAACAATTGTGTTTAGAACTCCGTTGGCTCGGGCCTCATAAGATACGAGAAAGAACTGGCGAAAGCTGGTGATCGTTGATCTACACGGCCACCCACTGCCAAACAAAGTAGTAGTCAAGTACCTCGGCACCTGGCTAGATCAGTATCTATATTTTAACAAACATATGGATGCGGCTCTGGCCAGGGCTAGAGGAGCTTTTGCTCTTACAAGGCGACTGTTTCACAGCAGTCAACTTGATAGTAGAGTGAAGGTGATTTGCTACATGGCCCTCATAAGGCCGATGATTGTCTATGGGTGCCCTGTGTGGTTCAACGTTACAGCGTCTCAAATGGAAAAGATTCGGGTGTTTGAGAGACAGTGTCTGCGTATCTGTCTTGGATTACACAGAACATCACAGTCGGAGTACAAAAAATATTATCCAAATGAGGTCCTTTACAACGGGGCTCAAATAAACAAGATCGACAACTTCATTATAAAACTGACTCGGGGTCACACGGCAAGAGCGATGACCTCGACCAATGGCCTGATTTTTGGGGCTTACTACCCCAATATTGAATATATGGAGAAAACGCGTCTTAGTGGATATGTCCCACCGGAAGCTTTCCTCTATTTTGACATGGAAGGGCTGATACAGGACAGATTGGCGGTTCCGCTAATCTACCACGTCTGCCGGAAGTCCGTGGAACGGCGGCTCCTTTATAACCGAGATGTCACCGCAGTAGGCGGAAACGTTGCAGAGCTTCTTCGGTTCAGTAGGGCGCGGCGGTCTCAGATCGCGATCGTTGTGAGGTTGTTAAAACGCTGAAAATGTTCTGGTGGTTGTCTGAGCACGAAACTGAAATTGAAATTGATAGCGAGTCGCCAATGGCTGGCTTGCAAAGGTTTAGCGTGTAAGATTTAGGGTATAGGAGGTGGGCACAGTGGCAAAAAAAATATAAAAAAAAAATAAAATTTAAAACAAAAAACCAAAAAAAAAAAAAAAAACAGCATCAAAACCCAAAAAAAAAAATGTAAAACATACACAAAAATTAAAAAAAAAAAAAAAAAAAAATTGGCGTCAAAATAAAAAATTTTTAAAAAAAAAATCGAAAAATAAACAAAAACAAAATAAAAATTTTAAAACACAAAAATCAAAAAAAAAAAAAATCACAAAACACAAAGTTAAAAAAAAAAAAAATTCATAAAACACAAAAATAAAAAAATAAAAAAATGCATAAAATGCTACTGTGGGTGCTCTAGTTTTAAGTAGATTTAAGTAGTTTTAATTAGTACTTTTAAGAAAAACAAAAAATAATTGATCAAGAAAAGTTTTTTAAATTTCTTAGTTTAAACTGTAGCTCTAGATTATTAATATATAAGTTATCTATAGGCCGAAAGGCATTAGCATTAAGATATTGATTGATTTAGAGTACCCGATTAGGGTCAGTAAGTTAGTTAAGTTATTATATAGGCTAGTTTTATAAATTTTTGTTAGTGCGTAAGTAGATATAAGATAATCAAATAAAAAATGAATTTAAAAAAAAAAAAAAAAATGCCAAATTGTGGTACTAGATTACTCGATAACTTGAGTAGTAATAACAAATTCACAAAATTTCGTCACGAGTTATTCGATAACGTGTGGCGTAACTCGGCTCCTGAATCGATATGAGATGGTTGTTTTCAGAACAATATTCTTGGTGGGATATTTTTCCGATGAGAGCAACGGATGTGAAGAGAAAAATTCAAAGACGTGTATACACGTATAAAGGGATGCTGACCTGGTGAAAAGGTTGAAAATTCAGCTACTTTAATGATTGGAACACTCCTAATGTATGATTATCAACTTGTGAAACAAAGTTAAAGCTTAAAAGAAATCGCAGCAGCTTCGAAGCATTCAATTGTTATTTCGATTAACTTTTGGGAGAAATTGGTAATGTACTAATTGGCCATGAAAAAAACTTTCTCATTCGGAATTGACAAAAACTTAAATATCGTCTCCATTCCTCTAAAGCTAGTGTATATTTGCAGAATTACCCCTTCCACTGAGTTCTTTGTCTTTCTTTTTCAATTGAGCTACCTACTAAAGGACATTGCAGCATTCTCAAGCGGAATGATCGATTGTAGAAGGTTTGTAATTAAAATGAAGTGGGTAATTGACGGAAACCAACACTAAGGATATTTTGGTTGATGCCCTGTTTCATCTTGAATTGTAAGTCATTTCAACTTAAGTAATTTACGAACCTAGTTTGCTCGATGCTCGATAAGACATGTTTGAGAACATAGTACATAGTCATTGCTTCCTGAACAGAGAAAAAGAAAGTGATTCTACCATCTATTGTAAAAAAAACACAACATTTTTTTTTTTTTTTTTAAATCCAAAGAATAAACTGCTCATGTTGCCAAACTTCTAAACTAAATGGAATTGCATCTTGTCAGAGAAACAGAAGAAAAAACAATACACAAATTGATTAACTCTAAAGTCCATAAAAAGAACCATCACCACTGACAGTTTGTTTAGACATTCCAGACACCATATACTTTTCGATCCGCAATGACGACGAAATCGATTTGGAATCTTTTTTAAATTCATGGCAAGCAGCCGGTCGAAAACATCTCTTTGCTTTTTTTTCTGTTTAGGATTTGTTCATTTCTTGCTTTTAGCAGTGATGTCATTGAGGGGTTTATTTTTGGTTCAAACTCAAAAGAAATTAATTCGATTTTCCGCTTATTAATTTATTAATCTTCCTTTTGACACTGAATTAAAAGTAAATTCAAAATCGTTCTGTCAATAGGATTGTCTAAATAATGCGCGATGCAACAATCTAATAAATAAGCAGAATGTAGGTTAATCAATTGATTTTCAAATAGAAGAAAATAGAAAACAAGTTTTTCGAAATGTAAACAGTTTGCGCTTTGGTGTTTACGTCAGTTTTTGTTTGGTAAAGTCAAACAATATTTGAAAAACACACAAATAGAATCGCTTTGTTTATAACTTTCGGTTTTGTTGTAGAATCGACATTTAATTATTTAGATCGTAAACTGGTATAATGAAATGGGCTGCAATTTTCCGTGGTTTCTTAATTTGAATAGTGTGGATTCCCGTGGGGCTCCACACCGACGTAAGGCTCCACACCGACGCCGACGCCGCGCCGACGCGACGCTACCTTAATGTCTAACTTTGTCCTTAAAGTCCATTGCTCAGATTTTTTAAATTGAGAATGAACTTCTCGCAGTAATCGGCGCGGCGCGGCGGGCAAAAAAAAGTATTCAGTTAAGGCCCAAGCCCATAGAACGCGTTGCGTGCGGTAGAAGCGGCGCGGCAACTGATGCGGTGGGTTTTGCCGCGCGCAACTGATGGGGGTGACCCATAGAATCCGTTGCGGTGTTTTGACAGATAAATTTAGTCAAAATGGGGGCGTTCAAGAATCGTATCCGGATAGCTTGTTGTTGTTGTTTACGTGTGGGAAATCGAAAAAAATAAGTTATAATCGTCTAGCAATGATATTTTGAAAGTTTTTCTGTTTTCAAAAGTCGAATTTTAATATTTCACAGCTGTTGTCTGTTGTCGATCGTTCAAAAAGGTATCTAAGATACGGCTATCCGAGATAGGCTATCCGATAGGTTCTTGAACGTGCCCATTGTCACTTTTTCCATATAAAAGAAAACTTCAAATTGGTTGTGACTGCGCATGTCTCTCTTCTGTCACCGCGTGAGAGCCGCGGCAAAGTAGAAAGTTGGGCTACTCGGCGCGTTCGGCGCGTTACTCGCGGTGCTTATGGGTCACCTCTCATAAGAACGTGTGTATTTAATCGAGCTGTCAGTTGGAAGCGGTGCCGCACGCGCGCAACGCGTTCTATGGGCTGGGGCCTTTAGTTGGCTGTGCGTTTTTTCATAATACATACATATGTACCTACATATTATATTTGTCAATTTCGTTCTGTGCTTTTGATGGGTGATTTTGTTTGCCGATTTCTTTTTGGGAACTCTTTCCTTAACAGCTCACGCTAGTTTCGTGTAACTGTCAAACATCTTCATTCAGTCTGGTCTTTAATTTAACCGTGAATAGTTTTACCGAGAAACAAATTATTGAATTTTGCTATCAAAATGCCTGGACTTTTATGAAAGTTCATCGCTCGCTTTTGTGGTCAGTTTAATCGATCTACTGAGGCGCCTATTTAGGTTATTGTGACTAAATTTCGCACCAGGTTCACATTGTTGGAGATTAAACCGCCAACGCGCTTACGTAGAGTGCGAACTCAGGTAAATATCGCAGCTGTATCGGCCAATGCTAATATAGCAGGGGAGCCCAGGAAGGGATTTTGCGCGTTACTCGAGCGCGTCAGAAAATCATATGGGGAGAAACCTTGTACCCTGTAATGTACTCCTACCATATATGAAACCTTAATGTCCGTCAGATTAGTAAAAAAAAGTCGATCCTCGGAAATACTCGAGCGCGTCAGATTAATAGATGGTAGGTTGATTACATCCAGAAGAGTTGTATATTTTAATAATCTGACAATTTGAACGTGGTCTTAGTAAGTAGGCGAGTCACAAAGGTGTTAAATCAAATCGACATTTTGAAATACTCGAGGGCTAATAATTTTTTTTTTTTTTTTTTGAATCATTGATGAATTATCATTGATGAAATATCAGGATTACGGAAAACATATAATCTGACATTTTGCTTGGGGCGATTTAGGTAAAATCGTCAATAAAATGTATAATATATGATGGTTAATATCTCGGTTAATATTGATTTGGTCCAAAAGACCTTTTTTGTAGAAAACTAAATTTTCTACAAGTTTGTAATTTACAATTTTTCTGTAGCTTTTGTTATTTACGAGATAACTGTGACAAAACGTGAATTTTATTGAAAAATCTGGTATAGTGGCCCGTACCTACCACCTGGCCGGTATGAGTAACGACTTTGCCAAACAGAACATTTTTGTAGAGCGTTCAATTTCGAGAAAAAAACATCTTCAGTTAAAGCGATCCCATGAAATGCCGCTGAGCTATAGACATTTAAAAATAAAAAATCAGTGAAAATTGGCAGACTAAGAGTACGCCCCATATAATTGTCAGATTATAATCCTGGAGGACGAAGACATCAAGTTGATCACTCTGTATAAAAATCTGACGCGCTAGAGTACTTCAAGGTCACGTGTTTTTTTTACATTTTTAAAAATCAGCCATGACTGGGCCATAAGTCATGGATGATTTTTAAAACACTCAAATTGTCAGATTATTGAAATATACACTTTGTAGAATACACTTAACATTCACTTTAAAAATCTGACACCCTCGAATAACATATTTTTTTCAACCTCTTACGCCCATTTGCCCCCAGTAAATCGTCAGATTAATATATATATCGGTTATCAGAAAGACAAAGCGCGTATACTCTATGAATATCTGACGCGCTCGAGTATTTCAATGCGACTGTTTTTTTTTACATTTTTAAAAGCTCATACACGCCCATCGCCCCACTAAAGTGGAAAACTGCAATACACTTTTTTTCGTTTTAGAACGTAAACTTCACAATCCAATAAGTCCCCATGACGCTTTAGTAACTGCAAATTTAGCATCCTGGGCTCCCCTACTATAATGATTATCAATTTGAGGGCGTTACTGTGGATGGGGAGCACTTAAAAAAAAAAAAAAAAACAAACAAACAAACTATCTTTTAAGTAAAATGGAAGAACTTGACTTAAATGTTAGATGTTTTCAATAAAACTTTGCCGCATGTCACACAGCAGTGTAGCAGTAAGACAATGGACAACTTTTTATGGAGCTTTTTTAAGGCTCATGTCTATAGAGAAAAAAAACCCAGCTTCTTGCACGGGAAGCCAACATTGAAGAATCTATTCGCGAAATTACGGCTGAAATGGTAGAAAGAGTATGCCAGAATTGGACTAAGCGGATGAACCATCTAAGACGCAGTCGTGGCGAACATTTGCATGAAATAATTTTCAAAAAGTAAATCAAATTGAAGGTTTCACGCATTTTATGAATTTTATGTGTTTTTTTGAAAACTCCGATAGCTCTTAGAAAATCACTCTTTATAAATATTCAGATGTGTATGGCGTTGTGCCTTTATAACGCAAATTGATATATGTATGTATGCTTTGATTTTTTTAAAAAACTTCATTCGTCGTCAACAAACAGGTAGCCTTCTAAAGTGCCGAATGCTTCATGTGCTGTTTTTTCTCTTTTAATAGTTTGACCTTGTTCACTTATTTATTTATTTAGGTAGGCATTACAGTTCGGGGTGAACATAGTTATCAACCAACATTTCTCGGCAACATTTGCGAATTTGGGCGAGCTGTCTCCAGTTTTGTACTCTTAGCCGGTTGAAAAGTCTTCTTCCACCTGATTGCGCCACTTAAGACGAGATCTCTCCCTTACGCGATTTTCCTGCTATCTGCTTTCGAAAACCCGTCGAACCGGAGCGTTGATGTCCCGCTTTAAATGTCCCAGCATGTCGCGGTACAGCTCATTATGGTATCTTGTTCTTCACACATTGTCTTCACATATGGGACCAAAGATCATTCGGAGTAGTTTTCTTTCGAAACAGCATATTGCTTCCTCCTTCGCTTTCGATAATGTTCACGTTTTCGCGCCATAAAGCAGGAATGGGATGATCAAAGGCTAATAAACTGTTAAATCGGTTTTTCTACAGAGGGTTTCGTATCTAAATTGCCTTTTTAGCCCAAAGAAGCACCGGTTGATCTCCGCACTGATGGTTTTTTTCAGTGTCTATAGCGGATCCTAGGTAGACGAAGTCCTGTACTATATCGAAGTTATCTCCGTCGACGTGACGTTTTCTCCAATTCGTCGATGTTTGGTGTCCTTGTTTGATGACAACATATACTTCGTTTTACCTTCATTAACCATCAAACCCATTTTTGCCGCTCCTGTTTCAATACTCGCAAAATCACCTTTGAAATCACGCTTTCTTCTTCATATTACGTCAATATCGTCTGCGTAAGCGAGTAACTGTACAGACTTTTGAAGGATTATTCTTCTGGTGTTGACGTTCGAGTTTTGTACAATACTTTCAAGTATTATGTTAAAGAAATCGGATAACAGTTTGTAGCCTTGCGTAAAGCCTTTTTATACATCAAACGTCTCGGTGAGTTCTTTATGCGACCTTGACGAAGCAGCGTGAATTCTCCAAAGTCATTCTGCATAGTCGCACGAGTTTTGCAGGATTGCCGAAACTAGACATGGCTCTGTACAGCTCGTCTCTGTAAATACTATTGGCGCAATTGTGAGGGTCTCCCTTTTTTAGGATCGGGCATACGATACTGAGGGCATATGCTTTCTTTCGACCATATTATGCAGATCAGTTGAGGCATGCTCCTTTTCAACTGATCTCCTGCTGCTTTGAAAAGTTTGGGATCAAGACCTTCTGTACCTGCAGTCTTATTTGATTTAATCTAGCATATGCCAAGCTTAACTTCTTCTAGGCCGGGAGGTCGGTGTTCTTGATCATGATTCTACTTGAATGGAGCATTCTGCTTGACAGCGGAGTAAGTGTCTTCATCGTCGTTAAGCAGTCTGCAGAAGTCGTCTTTTCAGAATCCAGATTCTCAGTAGTAACAGTGTCTCTTTTACTATATGGTTCCCTTCTGGTTTTTACAGGCTTGAGTTCGGGGTTTGTCACCCTGGGAAGATCTTTTTACCTTTCGGTTCATCTTCCGAATCTCATTTCTGTCATAGCATCTCTCAATTTCCTTGAATGAGCGCTTCCCAAGCTGCTTCTTTTTCTTTTCAAGAATTCGGTGTTCTTCCCTTCTTTTCTCCTTGTGAATCTCGTTGTTCTGGTCAAAAAAAAGCATTGTTCTCTTTTTCATTAAAATTTGTCATGCTGTTTGCTAGGCTGTATTTGCTTGTCTTCTTATTCGTCTTGGAAGTCGGACTCACTGACCTCAGAGGATGCGGTTCTGATGGCTTGTTGGCTTGGCTGCCTCTGGTCCTCAATGCTTAATGCTGGCGGAATAATATTTAAGGATAGTTGGAGTTACCGTCCATTGGAGAAGGAACTGCGATTGTAGCTTTCTGAAGTCATAATGTTTCACAGCGTTAATCGGAGTGAGTCGTGATCAGGATATCTTCAGTCGTACCATGGATACAAGAAGGCAGTGGTCCGAGTCAAAGTTGGCCGCTCAGAAAGTTCACACTATAAGAATGTCTTTCGTAGATCGTAGTATGCTCAATTTGGTTGACGGGTGAGCGATATGAGGATCGCCAAGTACCTTTATGAGTTTTGAGTTACGATAATCGTGTATTTCTAACAAAAGGATTAAGTACAACAGCAAAACCGATTAACCTGACGATTATCACGTTATGTCAAGGTCATTCCTCATATATTTCTTCGAGGAGCTCGTAAAAACGGTCTTAAGAACTTTTTTTTAAGACCATTTTGCTTTTCTGTATGGGTGCATGCGCATGCCAGGCTAATGATGGCGAATTCCGGCTTGATACGAGTTGTCATTAGTTTTTGACTGATTTCTCTTCGCTTAATCTATCTTTATAACGACAAATCCGCTAATAAGCACTGTTTTTGTCGTCTGCAGTCGCCATAATAAATGTCGAAGTTTTTCATTTTCTTTATTTAATGCTGCTGTCGGGCTTGTTGGGTCGCCAGGAGCTCTATTTCAATGTCCGGTTGTCACAATGGCTCATTCTGGGTATGTTAAATTCTCCCCTTGTGAAACGCAAAAATTCATCAATAAGTTCTGACGGATGACTAATGGTTACCGCAGGGAGGTATGTTAAGCGCAATTGGCGTTTATCTTAAGTTGCAAAAAGTACACTCCCAACTCAGTGCTTTGTGAGAAATTGTTTTCGTGCCTTTGATACAGTTCGAAACCTCTCTCATTTTCTTCCGTTTATTTGTTGATTCTTTTGATTCCACTTTTCAGAACTGTGGAAAAATTTATGATTTGTCAAGACAGAAGTTCATATTATTTATGGTTAGAATCGATCCTTTTGAATTACTATATCGAGTGTTCTCAGCAAAGTCAGAGGGCCTTAAAATGGTCGGTAATTTTAGTTTGTTTTTATATTCACTTTTTACTCCCGATTATTTTGCTTGGGTGACGATAGCTCGAAGACAAATTGTCTAAGAACAATAAAACCTAGTATTTATACTAATTATGAGTAGCTGAACTCGTTACGACTATAATGAGCATAATCACCCCCCTCTAACTCCCTCATCCGAATATAAAAACGCTCCCTCGTAATTACATTTGTTTTTAAAAACTTGAATGGTTTGGATTTTTAAGATTATATATAGGCACTCAGGCCTTGAAAGGCTGATCTTTCTATTCGTACCATTAAAAGTGCAAGCCTTTTTTGCCTTAAAAAATAATTCCATTTACTTGAAATCGATGAAAATGTAATCGCTAGCCGCAAAAAATAATAAATAAATAATAGAAAATAAACAAAAACGCAAAAATGAGACCGAAGAACATCATCTTTCGTTTTTCTTTTTGCTAAAGCAGATAAGTCTGGAAATTTTTGGCACATAATTGCGCGAAAACAATCGTTCAACACACACACACACACGATTCGAAAACTCCCACTGACACTGTACAAAATATTGGATTTTCACCGAATAAATTATTCTAAATGCGACTCGTATATGGGGAAGAAGTAAAAACATATCACAATCAATCGCCATTAGTTTCAATTTCTCTTGTAGAATTAATGTTTTATTTTTATTTTTCCTCAGCCATTGACGGCCGCCACAAAAACACCCCCACAATTTGAATATATTTTGAAAGATATAAAATGAAACAGCTGACAAAAACACTCACCTCGACTGTCCTTTCGAAATACTCAAATGCCAGCGAAGTGGTCTTGGCTGATGCCAAACTGTCAATACTCTGTCCTTTAATGTCACTTAGCTGCTGACTCACACTGTCCAAGCTTCGATTAGTGTCGTAGAGGTCACTCCTGAAGCTTTCTAATTTTTCCAGACGATCCAAATCGGACATCCTAGCAGTGTTTGTCGACTCGAAATGAATTCGCAAATTCTCCAGCAATTTTAAAATACGATCAGTATCGACATCGCGTGCATCCAACGGTTCCACTGCACGCACACGATCAATCAGCAGTTCGCTCTGTGCTATAAGCGATCTAAATTTATCCATGCAATTTTCGCGGAACCTCTCGTGATCGGCAATAACACGATCGATCTTCTCGCAGCTATTATCGGGGAATTTCGACTTTTGCTCCACAAAATACTCATCGATTTGGTGGCGGAGCTGGATGACGTTCTCGACAAAGTTCAACATACTCTCGAGCAGCGTCCGATAGGAGTACTTGATGCCGTCCAACTTGCCTTTGAGGGTGCGTAAGTTGGCGATTACTTGGTCGATCTTTTGCAGTGATTCCGCATCTTTTGTTTGAATACTGAGGGTGGTCTGGATGCGTTGCTCGATTTCGTCCTGGGCTCGTTCAATGTCATTCACCACGGCTGCGAGTTTTTGTTTTGTTTCGCGATGCAGAAATTCTGCATCTTCTGAGGGAACACAGAACACTGGATAGAGTTGGGTGTCCACTTTTGTTGTTTTGCTGACAGTCTGTGGAAGAGGGAAGCCCAATTTTAATACAAATGATAATTTTTTTTATTAAGAAAAATGAATATTTACCTCTTCATTCTCGGTCATTATCTTCTCTAATATTGTTTCAACTTCACGCTTTTCCGCGATTTTCGTTGTCAGATTTTCCAAACTCGTTGTTACATCGATCTGGCGGCTACTGAAGCTGTTGATGATATCTTCGATGTCGGATCGAAGAGATTTCGTCTCAAGATACGGATCCACAATCTGCGTGTGACATAAATAGATAGTTTTTGAATTAAATGTTCTACAGCAAGTATGTGGTAAGATGGAGAAAAGAGCCGGCGATACAACAAACAAACATCGATTTTCTCTCCCCAGAATGTGTTAGTGTGCGTGTGGAGGGTTGCGATGGGATGGTAAAGTATTTTCTGTTTTTTTATTTTCTTTCGCACTTTTTGGATACATAGATACTTTGTTAGGATTAGTAAAAACACTCGGCTGCTTCTGGAAGAAAATAAATAAACCGCTCTGGTATACATGATCGCATTGCTATGCCATGCGGCTCTTCAAACAGGGTGTTCTATTTTTTCTTAGTATAAATTTATTCTATTTTTTTTGGTCATAAGCTATCTTCAGGCCGAAAGGCATTCGTTTCAAGCTGTACCTAGAGTAGCTATCAAAAGATTTATTAAACTCTCAGCACTTGTTTCAAGTCTCAACCATTAAATTCATCAATTTTAGAGTAGCTTTGAATAGCCGTTAAGTGTCAATAGGTAATCTAGTCTTATACACTTTTAAAAGCGCACGCTTATTTAGATATAAGTTTATTCAGTAAAAGTAATTTTATTGACGTTTTTAAAAGATGTGAGATAGTTTGCTGTTCAGAGTTGTGTTCAATCGAAGCCCTGCGCTTTAGCAATCAAAGAGCTGCTGTCACTGATGCATTTCCAGTTTATCTTTAAAAGCTTAAAGAGTTGTGTTTTCAAAACAATTTACAATTTCACCTCAAAAACGTCCCCACTAGTACCGAAAGTCCATAGAAGCTTATGCAGGAAACAATACACCCTGTAATCGTCTTCTCGGAAAAGAGAATAACAAAACAGTGCGTTCGGTACAAGTTTTTTGAATGGTTTTTTTTTACTCATGAAGGATGTGTTAGCGTGTGCTGTACACGAGTTTTGAAACGCTCTGCTTAAAAGATTGTGTCTTTTTCTTGGCACACTGCTTGTCGATGATGTAATGCCTTGAGAGTGATTTTTGTTTTGTTTTCTTTGGAACAAATCAATTGATCGGATTCAGTGTCCATGTATTGGATACCAACTGCTGGTGTTGTAGAACATTTCTTTAAATAAAATGCAATTGCAAGCAGTTCTACTTAAATGTATCGAAAAAGAGTTGTAAGTGCGTTATGAGCTCTGTACCTAAATGATTCTCTTGGTTTCTTGGAAGGCATTCTTCTGCTTTTGGGCAGGATTTGAAAAACTGAGTTTTGTTCCATCAAGTTCCAATGTTTGATATGGAATGGTTAGCTGCATTATTGAACCTTAATCTAACTGATGCATGTATTTGAAAAATCAAAGATATTTATGGCTAGAAAACATGCCAGGTGCGTCATGACTATAAGACGATCATGATGATAATTGGAAAACCGTGTAGGTATAAACATATTTTTTAGAGTGTCAAATTGCACACATTAGTTCTGAATGTTTATTTCAACGTGTTCCTTGCAGTTTTCTTGCGTACTGCTATGATTTCGATTTTCCCTATAATTTCATAAAGGACTAAGAGAAGGGCTGTGCAATAAGTCCATGGGTTTTATTTCCCAAAAAAGGAAATCACAGCCATGGGTTTTATTTCTGGAATAAGCAATAAGACAAAAGAATAAAGGGGATTGGCATTTTTTGGCATTTAAAAAAGGCATGAAAGAAACTTGAATGGATGCACTCAATGCCCACATTTTTCTTTCTTTTGATATGAATTCAAATTCATAAAATGGTACTTGGTACCAAAAACAGAAGTCTTGGAAAAATTAAAACTTTTTGACTTCAACCATTCAAGGACACGCAGTAGTTTTCATAATGGTCATGTCAGACCTAAAGTGACTTGAAAAACTACAAACTAGTAAGTGTGAGGGTTGACCAAACACCAAAGTGCAACACAATAATTGTCTGAAAGTAACGACGGGTTGCCGAATTTTAGAGGTCTAATTAAATCGACTTACAGAATCGACAGTGGATTTCAGCATAGTCGGAACCCTTGAATGGGCACTCTGATATATTTGGTTCAAGTCTCTTTCAAAGCCTTTCAGCATTTATACAGGGTATTGAAATAAAGAAAATGGCGGATGAGCTTCTGGAGATCTAACTACCATTTTAAAAACCTTCTACAGCAACTGACACCAGCTTATTCAGCTATTATGCTCAAGGGATTTCGAAAGGACTTGACCTGGTTGGGGATTGGGCGTTATCTACCCAAACACGTATAAATCATCTAGTTCCGAAGCAAACAACATCTTTGGATTACAATAAAGATCTCACATATGGAAACCATAGCAAAGATCTAAAAATTACTAGTGGACGTCCTTAACTGCTGCAAAGCAGCTTTAACCTTCATCCAAAAAGTGAAGTGGAATGGTCCGGGCATAGAGAAGATGAAAAACTACGTCATCTGCAATGGCAACACGGAAAGAATTGAAAAATTGCCAATTGCGAATTTCTAGTTTGTAATTTGCGAAATCCTTTTTTTTTTTGTTAATTGCACCGCTTTAATTATAAATTGATCGAAAAATAGCAATTTACTATAAGTATCATCTCAAATTTCTTATCATATTATAGACAAAAAAGGAATGATGTTGTTCGCGAAGTAACATCCGCTAAGAAAAGGTTTTACGCAGATAAAATCAATACAAATGTCGAAGGCCGTAAACTGTGGAATAATTTACGTGAGTTAGGGTTGGGTAAACAGAAGTTGACGTGTACTAATGACATTGATACTAACGAACTGAATCGTAATTTTTTGTCAAATTCAGATTCAAACTTTGTGTACAACGCACCTTGTTCAAATGCTGCGCCTGTAAGTTCTGATGTAGGTGAAAATACAATGTTTTCTTTTACTAGAATAGAGAGCACTGATGTAGTAGAAAGTCTCCTAAACATAAAAAGTAATGCTGTGGGTATAGATGGAGTTCATCCAAAGTTTGTGAAAATTATACTACCGATATTGCTTCCATATATCACACACATTATCAATACTATTTTTATGACCGGTGTTTTTCCTAGCAAATGGAAACAGGCCAAGGTAATACCAATCCCAAAAAACTCGAAAGGTAACGACTTTAGGCCGATATCAATTCTTCCTTATCTGTCTAAAATTTGTGAAAGAATTATGCACAAGCAACTAAGTGAATACATCAAAAGGCATAATTTCTTATTTTCGGCTCAATCTGGATTTCGATCCAACCATAGTTGTATAACAGCACTGTTGAATGTTGTTGAGGATATAAGGTCAGAATTAGATGAAAACCAAGTCACCTTTCTTGTCCTTCTTGACTTTTCAAAGGCCTTCGATAAGATAAATCACCTAATTCTAGTTAATAAACTTCGTCAATATTTCAACACGTCGTCTGCAGCTTCGAAATTAATATTGTCTTACCTAACTGGGAGAAAACAGGCTGTATGCTTAAAAAATTCGCTGTCAGATTTCCTTTCTCTGGTAAATGGTGTACCTCGGATCGATTTTAGGACCGCTTTTATTTTCCCTTTACGTTAATGACTTAGCAGATATAATTTCAAATTCATCGAAACACTTTTACGCTGATGATATTCAAATCTATAAGAGCAGCCCTCTTGGCTTAATAGAAAACTGTGCCCATGACATAAACGAAGATCTTAAACGAATATCAGAATGGTCGATGAATAATGGTTTATCACTCAATCCCAGCAAATGTAAGTGTTTAGTCATTTCGAAAAAAAAGCTAGAGCTTTCTTATTTTCCAACAATAAGACTTGGAGATTTTCCAATTGAATTTGTTGAAACTTCTAGGAATTTAGGTCTGTTATTTAACAGAACGTTAACTTGGGATAGTCACATAAATCAAACTGTTGGCAAAACATATTCAGTTTTACGAAATCTATGGACTGCTCAAAAATTCACACCTTTAACCACGAGAATCTTCCTAGTTAAGACTCTAGTTATTCCAGTGCTCTTATATGGCTGCGAAATATATAATAACTGTGATAGTGTAAGTAAAAGAAAGCTCCAAGTAGCATTTAACAGTACCCTCCGTTATATTTATAACCTTAGGAGATTTGATCACATATCTCATTTGGAAACCAAATTGCTAGATGTATCTTTCTCGAATTATATAAAGTTTCGTTCTTTGTTTATTTTATTTAGGATAGTAAAGACAAGGCAACCAACATATCTCTATGACAAGATCAGGTTTTCGACATCAAATAGGTCAGTTAGTTTGATTCTACCACAGTTCACCTGCCAAACATCTGAAAGACAGTTTTTCATATCTGCTATCCGCCTATGGAATGCACTACCGCGAAATATAAGAGAACTAAATGACCTAAAAAAAGTTAAGAAAGAATTATTGTTATTCTTCACTACTCAAAGCAATTAACTACATCTCAAATCTTTTCTATTTCCTCCTTTATCAAGCAAATTCAAAACCTTAATTTTTATTTTTTTTTTGTTTTCTTTTCCCATGTAAATAAATAAATAAATAAATAAATATCTTTTGTAAATATTTTTGAAACATAATTGATATATTGTAATATTTTCATAAGTAGCTTCTTTTTTACAAATATGTGCTCTTTCTTTTTTGCATTATATAATATTCTTTTGAACTTTCACAAACTTATAAGCTTGTTCTTACTGTGAATTGTTATACTGTTAAACTAATAAACTAAACTAAACTTAAAAATTCCAAAATTTTTTAATTTGTGATTTGCCCAATCAAGTATCGTAATTTAAGAATTTTGTCTTTTTAGTAGTTTACAAGCTTTTAATCGCAATCTACTACTTCCGGAGCACAATTTCGTTTTACAATTTATTCATCGTGGTTTACAAAATAAGTATGGCGATTCGCTTTCTAGAAATGCTCAAATCAGGAAATTTAAAGGATGATGTAGATATTAACTCCAAACAAACGTAATCTACGAAAATACTGTACAGTAAATTACAAATGATGAGTCGTATTTCTCTTATCTCTTAAACACTACCTCCTATTTAACTGTCCGTTTATGGTCACATTTTAAGCGATCATTTTTTATTTACCTTCGCAGCTCAATAATAATATCGCCGACTCACAACCTCAAGACGTCTGGTTCAAATCCACACAGCGCCTAAGCCAGTATTGTTTTCTTTCTCATAAGCACCCCGACCCTGAATCACAACAAAACAATTCACCAGTCCCCCATATCGTCCTATAACTACCTATACCACTGGCCTACGATTCGCGAGTCACAATATTTTTTTGCTGGAAAATATTAACTGATACTTAAAAATTCTGAAATACGATTTTTGAGTGTCAATATCATCATTTCGCTCTTTTTTTCAAATTGCAAGCAAAAAGTCGCAATTTGCTAATATATGATCCAAGGTCTAAAACTGGATTTATTTCTCGTGATTTGTAGCTGATTTTCCTTGATTTGATCTAGGAATTCTTTGTGTGAACTGTTACTAACAACCGCTTATTTGGGGACGGATTTGGTGTAAGAGATAGACTTGGCGGTAAGATTATCAGCCAAAATCCTGTTAGTGAGTGTAATACGGCAGTTTGCATCAGGGCTAAAATTGCCAACATTAGCCTTATATGCGCCCACGCACCATATGAAAAGACAATGGCTATATACATACTTCCATGAATGTTTCTACGAGCTGCTTCGTCTAGACGTGACGTGAAAATTATCTTTGGGGGAGGAGGACATCTTTGGAAATACAATCGGTAAGCATAACCTGCATTTCAAAACCTCCGAAAACGGACTCTAACTAATTGATTTTGCTGCGGGGCTAAATTTTGTTGTAAGTAGTAAGCGGTTCTCGCCCTCAAATTTCATAAAGGTACATAGCGATCCCCAGACCGTCAACATAATTTACCATGTTGCGATCGCGGCAAAACACTCTTCTTGTTATGATCTCCGAATTTTTCGAAGGACGGACCCAATTTGCATTAGTTGCAAAGCACATGTTAGAGAAAAATAGGGCTGCCTGTGACCAGCACAGTGAGATTTACAAGGAGAAAAGAAGAAAAAAACACAGACTTCTGAAAAGAAGAAGAAGCAGCATGAGAAGCGCTTGTTTGAGGCATTGAGAAAACTATCATTCTAGACCTCGAACTCAAGCCTGGAAAGACCAGCAAGGAAACATAGTGATAAAACCGCAGTCACTCCTGAGGATCTGGAAAGACCACTTCTGCATTCTACTAAACGGGGGGAAGCCACAAATTTTAGCTATCGAGCAGAATGCCCCATTCAGCTTAGACGATGATCAAGATTGTCATCCTCGCTGCCTAAAAGAAGTAAAGGTTTGCCATGTTTCATCAAATAAAACTGTTGTTGTAGATGGCCTTGATGCCGATCTTTTCGAGGCAGCTGAAGATCAGTTGAAAGGTAGTACGCTGCATGATATGGTCGGAAGAAAGCATGCCCGTGAATGGACCCCATGCCAGTATGGCTGGACAGTCATAAGGAAAGGGATACTCTCAAAGTTGTTCTAATTGCAGAGTAATAATCCCTTTTAACATCGCATTTATAAGATCGTGTCTGCTGCAATATGTGATCGTCTGAAACCCAACGTCAACAATTTAATAAATTCTTGTCAATGTCGTTTTAGACCAGAAAGGTTGACAATCGAACAAATTTTCACATTACCGAAGATTTTGGAAAAACCTCCTGAGTACAATATCAATATACACCATCTTTTTATTGGTTTCAAGGCCGCTTATGACAGTATTTACAGAGACGAGCTGTACAGAGCCATTTCTAGTCTTGACATCTTTACGGCACTCGTACCTACAATTATGCAGAATGACTTTGCAGAATTCACCCGTTGAGGTCGAAAAAGCTTTCTACAAGGCGACTTTTTTAGCATCTACTTTGAAAAGATTGTGCAAGACTCACAAGTCTATACCAGAGGCATAGTCTGCCAAAAGTCCTTTTTTCCAAGTAACAATAAGATGTCAAAAATTAAAATAAATAGGGTGGCGCAACAAAGCGAGGAGCTCCAAAGCATCTCACAACCAATGCCTTGTGAGGGAATGGAGGGACCTAAATTTCTCTGCCGGTTCCGAACGGCTAATTGAGGAAACGCTTTTCATGGATATGCTTTTGCTAACGGAGGACTTGCCAATTCCTCGCGAAAGGCGATACTTGGAAAAACGTTTTTGTCTCTGTTGGGATTCGACCCACGAACCTCTGCTAACCATCCTGCCAAGGGTGCCACACAGTGAGATGACAATGACTTAAAAAAACACTTTTTTATTCTTGTACTTGCTTATAGACATTTGCATTTATTTATATGAATGAAGAGTGTGGTTGCCATACATCAAAGAATGCTTTGATCAATGCATCTTTATCTTCATTCGGTCTAACGGCGCTATAGTTAATCTTTTTTTTTGTAACCCTGCCTAAACGTTTTCAATGATAATGAGGAGCACTGAATTTAGCAGTCAATGACAAATGAAAAAAACAAGTATGAATTCTGCGCTTGGAATTAGCATATACCTGCCAATTACGCCCATTTTAACCCAAATTGCAGAATGCTTATAGTTAAGCGAATGCAGTAGAGAAAACCTTTTATTTTTTTCAAAAGTTCCTCATCCCTCAGAAAATTTATTTTTCTAATCCCCGAGCCTAATTTTTACCCAACTTTTTCTTAAACTTCAAATTAGCATTGAGTATTGTTCATTTTTAAATATATACAAAGTTTGAGTCAATTTATTATCATATATCACCAAAAAATGCAATTTTATTGAATAATTTTGATATTCATTTGATAGTTGATGTTCTAAAGGAACTAATCTTACTTCAACGTCACGTTCTATAAACTAAGTTAAATGAAGTATTAATGAAATACATATTTTATTTCTTACAGACAAGCCTCAAATTTCTGCTCGAAAATACTTTGGAAGTGGAAAAGAAAAAAAAGGGTAAGTTCATTTGGTAAACCTTCTTTTTTCTAATGTTATAATATGAAAACAACTTGAAATGTGTTAAGTGAATGAATGAATAAGACTTTATTCAGAGCTCCTCTTAAAAAATATTTTTTGCGAGAAAGATTCAAAAATGATTTTGACTGAAAATTAGGATAAAAACGTACTTTTCTACTAACTAAAATTATTCCCGATTTTAGTGTTGTTCTGTGTATGTTCCAAATAACATATTGTAGCAAACAATATTTAATATGAGCAAACGGCATACAGCAAATATTTGAAAACAGTTGCACGTACCCTACGATACCGGTCTTTAATAAACCTACATAGACTTAATCGTTACATGAGTATAGCTGTAAGAGTACCCATCACGAGATTATGATGTCTTCGAGAATGTACAGAGAACTAACACGAACGCTCCGGATCGAAGAGTTTTTGGAGGCAAATTTCGTTAAGCAAATAAAGGGCAATCGAAGTGAGATGTGGTAGGTACTTGAAGCCAGATTCGCCCATGACTGTATTGCTCTTTTAAGTAACACTCATTTTTCTATTTTGTATAAATTGAAGAAAATATTCATAGACACGAAAATAAAAGAATACTGAACGAGTTTCAAGCTGGCTTTAGGAGGAACCGCTCAACTACAGACCAATTATTCTCGCTGATCAATATTGCAGAAAGTTATAAAAGAAGGAAGAAAAAGCTCTATGCTTTCTTTGTTGATTTTCGCGCAGCCTTTGATTCCGTTGCACGTGAAGCCCTTTTTTATAAGTTATTTAAGTATGGAATCTCAAGCAAAACCATAAATATTCTGAAAGCGATTTATGAAAAGAACTTAACGTATGTTTGGGATGGTGAAAAAATCTCGGAAGACTTCGCAACAGAAACGGGTGTTAAGCAAGGTTGCGTCCTGAGCACCCTACTATTTATTTTATTCATTAATGATATTGTTGAAGCAGTTGGAGGAGGAATTGACTTTGGAAGAACGCGGGTACCTTGTCTCGTGTTTGCTGATGACATTGTATTTTTGGCAGAATCTATAGAGGGCATGCAACGAATGATTAACCGACTTGAAAACTACTGCGACCTTTGGAATCTATCAGTTAACCTGGAAAAATCAAAAATGATGATCTTTCGAGATGGAGGTGGGAGATATTCACGGAGCGAAAAATGGAGTTACAAAGGGCAAAATGTAACAATTACAAGGGAGTACAAATACCTAGGCTTGTTGGTTACCCCTAATCTAAATATGAAAAAGCACTTTCAGTTCAAGTTATCGGAGGCGAAAAGAGCAATTTCAGCAGTTTGGAGGCGGTGCATTGATAACAAATACGTTGACCATAATGCGAAAATTAAGCTGTTTCGAGCAACTGCAGCTTCTATTTTGCTGTCCCCGGCAAGTCAGGGGACATTCCAAATATGAAGAAGTGGAAAGCTTTTTAAGATATTTTATTAAACGAATTTTTCGATTGCCGACGAATACACCTAATTACATGTTGCATGTGGAAACTACAGTACCTCCATTGTTTTTGAATGTTCTCAAATTACATTTTGATTATGTATTGACTACCCAAGCTCGTTCTCAAGAGGATATTTCAAACAAAAGGAAATCTTGTGAGAAAGTGGGAAGAGCTAGGAGCTGAATTCGGGGTAAGCGTCCTCGTGCATGCGGATATTAACCCTAGTGACTTGAGATGCTGTTTTCAGAACATATTAAAAGGAGCAAGCCGCTCAATGTTTGATGCATGTATGTTGGAAGCCCAATCTTCTCAGCACAGAATGATTTACAGAAAGTTAAATTTAAATCTGCAAGAGAATACTTACTTCCTAAACCGATTTCCTCTTAACATGATAAGCGTTATATTTAAAATTCGAGGTGAAATACTTAAACTGAATTATATTCCACATCGACCAGAATTGTCAATTTTGTGCGAACTCTGTAATCTTAAAGAGAGAGAAGATGTATTCCATTTCATCGGAAGATGCCCAGTTCTAAGAGAATTCCGAGTACGACACTTTGGCAGAACTTTGATGAATATGAACGAAGTCCTTAGTATTTTGAATGGTGATTTAGGCTGGGAAGTTTTATATAACTATACAGTAACTGCACTTAGATATAGAACACGTATAATTGAGGGTGATTTTTAGTTAATTGTATGAAAATTGTATAAGATATAAAAATGATAAAAGAATAAAAAATGAAAACAAATGTCAATCTGGTAGACGGCCATAGGCCAAACCAAATAAATCTTAAGGTATAATCAATCATTGTAATATATTATTTAATTTGATAGTTACAAATAAAGATTCTATTAACTAACTATTCATAGACACTTTTCCCTACTGTATAAAAAGATCGAAAAATTAAACTGCCGTTGCCACATTTTTGCTATTAGTAAAACTTTTAGATTTGGAAATCCGATTTATTCCCAGTATTCGACCTTATCTACTCTAAAATAATGTGAAACCCTATTCAAACAATTTGATAGGTCTTTGTCAATGTGCATTCAGACCAGAGAACTACTCACCTAACCAAATTTTAATACTACGGTAGGTCTTGCACTCTTGATCTATTTCAAGGCCGCCAATGACAGTATTTACAGAAAATAGTTTTACAAAACCGTTTCTAGTTTTGCCATTCCTGCAAAATTTATCGACTATGCAGGATGACTTCGTAGATTTCACACTGCTCCGTTAAGGTCAGTAAAGAACTCAGGGAAATCTTTGATGTCAAAAAAAGCAAGTCGACAAACTGTCATGATTATTTCACATCATACGTGAATAGATTGCGCAGAACTCAAACGTCAACTGAGGAACAATCTTTCAAAATTACTCGCTTACGCAGAAAATGTTGACGTAATGGAAAGAAGCAAGCGTGATGTCATAATAGTTTTTGAAACAGAAGGGGCAGAAATGGGTTTAATGAGTAATGAGGGCAAAACCAATCTGTTGTTATCAAACAAAGAAAAAAAAAAAATCGAAGAATTGGACAAAAGCCAAAATAAACTTAACTTGCAGATAGTGCAGGACTTCGTCTACCTAGGTCCAGGATCCGCTATATAACGGAGAATAACATCAGTGAGGTGAAAATTACTCTTGCTTATCTCTGGTACTTTGGGTTAAGAAGTCAATTGAGAAACAAAACCCTCTCTAGAAAAACCAAGGCAACCCTTTCTGAAACCTTGTTCACTTTATTCTTGCTATACGGTTCGGAAGCATGAATCTTATCTAAAGCGATCCTTGGTCGAAGAAAAACACCCATCAGATCCGTAACTGAAAATGTGTGGAGAAGAAGATACAACAACTAACTTTATGACCTATACCGCGGCATGGGAATGGCTTGAAGAGTACGTATCGCGAGACTATGTTGGCTGGACACCAACGCTCCGGCTCGATAAGTTTTCGAAAACACATTGCAAAGAAACTACGAAATATGCAATACCTTGTCTCAGGGGCGCACTCAAGTGAAAGAGAACCTTTACCGACTTGGAGTGCAAGCCCACCTAAGTGAGTAAATACTTCGATCTTATCGATGGTTCCATCACATCACGAAATTTTCCATATTGCCCTAGCTCAAATATCGCAAACAACTTTGTTAAAAACACCTCAAAGGCTAACTTCTCAAATTCATTGTAATTCGGAATTTTGCCCTTTGGACGTATAGATACTTTGATAAGACAATTTATCCAAGTGATATCAGTTAATCATTATACTAATATTATAAATACAAAAGTAACTCTGTCTGTCCGTCTTTCTAGCTGGTAACTACCGCTAAAATTACTGAGCGGATTTTATTGGAATTTAGTACAAAGAAAATTTTGATCCCTTTTAACGAGAACCTAGAAAACCAGTGGACCAATCTTGAAAGTTCTTTTACAATTAGATTGCCATACTATCCCCGAGTAATGTAGACTAAAGTTCATCCCATATTCCCAAGAAAACGGTAAAAACAGGGTCAGGAACGTGAACTTAAAAACGAGACCGATTTAAAAAAACTTTCTTTTACTGAGATGCTACTTTAAATTTACAATTAAGCTTAAAGAGGCCTACTCCGCTGGTATAAGAAAGTAGGTACATTCATTTTGAGCGACCATACGTTGTTAGTGGTTGGCGTGATGGTTAGCATCTCTGCCTGTCGATCGCGAGTTCGTGGTTCGAATCCCAACAGAAGCAAACATGTTTTCTTGGGAAATCGCCTTTCGCGATGAAATGGCAAGTCCTCCGATAATAAATTCATTGCTATGAAAAGTAGGCCCCCTCCATTCCCTTACAAGGAAACATGGTTGTGAGAAATGCGCTTATTAAATGGAAACTGTACTGATCTGAAAGCAAACCGATCCAAAGTTGTTGAAACAAGTTCAACTAATTTGAAACTTACGGTTTGATTTATGAAGAATAAATTATATTCAATTTGACAGTGAAATTCTTTATTCCAATGGCTTAAATTTCGATTAAACAATCAATTTAATTGTACAGTGCTCATTAATCCTTTGAACTGAATTTATTTTAAGCGACAACGTTGTAAGGAGAAAAGTTAGGTTAAACTGAAAACATTTCTTTGATAACGCCAATATTCATTCATAAAATGCTGTTTAACTCTCCTTAACTAAACTAAGGTTTAGTGAACACTGTGAGAATTTTATTCCCTCACAACGGCAATCGTTGGCAAAATGCGCTAGGCCCCGGGGCTCTTCGATCTTTTGCGTTACCCCATTCAATTATTTTTAACCTAGCTATTAGCACATCGGCTTGTTTGAAGTATGAATTTACGGTATCCAATGTTTAGTATAAAATCAGATAAGTTTGTTTGAGTTACGTTGTCAGTATGAAAACAAAAAGCGATCAGCAAGCAAATTAAGATTGCAAAACAAGCGCTATGCTAAAATGCTTAGTGGCCTAAGCGAAAGCAAAGCTTATACGTTAGACTAATGAGAATCGATAAATCAGTTTTGGAACAATATCAGTTGAAGTTATAAAAAAAAACCAAGTACCTACTAACTTAAAATACTCTAGATCGTTCTCAAAATTTGTTTATATAAATATGTACATATGTATAAAATGTTCTTTTAAAGCTAACATTTACTCTATGAACATTCAATATTAGTTTAGAGTGAAAATGTGACACAGAAGAAGAAACCCCCTTTAATATTGTCGATCATCAATCGATTTGACAGTTGTCGACTGTTTTATTTGATTATCAAATCAGTGTTCGACAGTTTAAATTCCAACATAAGGACAGTCGCCAAATGTCGTTAATCGATCAGCCATCGACAATCACAATAGTGACCTTAAAGTCATAGAATGTGGTACCCACTTTCAAGTTTATCAATCGTTCTCCTAAGTCCTTGAGGTCGTTATATTCCTTTTGAATCTGGGACCATGAATCTTGCATAAAACGCAGTTTCTTTTCATCAGAAACTTGCTCAAGTCCTTGTTCTAGACTATTAAATTGATCGTCAAGATGTTCGGCTTTCTCAAAGAACTCGATTAGTAAGGAAACTAGATCAACACGCTTCAACACAATATCCTTCAGCTCAATCCAATGTTTATGAAGAGCTTCAGCCTTACTGTCCACATCGTATCTCTGTTGTGGACTCAGTGATTCCAAATGTGATTTGATGGTTTCCAGGAGGCTATTGATAAGTTCACCTTTGTCCTGCAAGAGAAATAAGTTCGATAAAATTTGATCAGCTAAAAGTGAATAATAATAATTAAACCTCTAAGAGCTGCATCAGCTCATGGTGATGCAGCAAAAATCGTCGACTCTCCTGTAAATTCCTGCCTAGTGAAACAGACTTTTGTAGAAAATTCTGATCGCTGGACACCAACCATCCCAAGAGCTGATTATACTGCTCTAGAAAATCATTTAGTGCCTGTTCAACACGCACTTGCTCTTCAGTGCTCGACGAGCAAATGCTTTCGATGTAAATTTTTCGATTTTCGATTTCTTCGAGTACACGCTTGACGCCCTGTGTCTCGGGCTTCGTTCGTCCAACTTCGTCTAGAAGGCCATAACCCAAACGTAATGGATCTTCAGTCAATCCGCGGACATCTCTCAATATTTTCGCAAACATTGCAAAGCTTTCGGGAGTGTTAGTGGGGAACTTGACAGTTGATAGCTCGATTTCTAGTTTTTCCAGCACTGCCAGTGTTTTCTCAGCCTTGCCGAAGAAATCTTTTGATTGCATTAGCCAGTGCTCTCGCTGCTCGACAGCGTCTAAGTACTCTGTACAACCGCTGAGTATGCTGTAGGCTCTAGAACGAGCCTCATCACCAGCAAAACAGCCCGAAGAAACAAGTTTTTCTTCAGCGCATGTGATTTTAAGAGCACGATCCCGCAACAACAATGCATTGTGCTTGAGCTCATGATACTGCTGCAATGCTTCATTTGAAGTGTGCTCACATTCACCCAAGCTAAACGCCACTGAGAACTCGTTGCGTTTTTTCATGAGTACAGATTCGACTTCGTCCAAATCTCTAGCTAGTATGGCTAATGCCAGGCACTGTTCTAATTGTGTCTTCCTTGTCTGCCATGCTTGATCCAGTGAGTTTCGACGATCATGCAGGGCTTCCAGCCAATGCTGGACTTGATTTACAGCTCGTTGTGCATCGCGTTTGATATGATCCGGTCGTGTATCTAACGTCTGTTGTTTTGTTAGTTCTTGTAGTTGTGTTAGTAGTTCATTGCCCTCTTTCAGTGCGGCCATGACTGTCGTCAGCACATCGATGCGCAGCTGTTTGAATTTGTTGAGAAAGTCCTGGACTGCTTCAACTTCAATGGGTATCATGGTATCCTTGCAGGCAACTTCTAAAGATGCCATTTTACCACGGCAACTACCCATTTTCTCATGGAAATTCGCACACAAATCCAGCAAGTGTTTTCGATCATGCAGTAACTTGAGTATGTCATCCCAAACGATATGTAGAGTGTCGGCCATCGCTGTAATGAGATCCGGACTTATCCGTTTGCTCGAAAGAAGTTTGTCAGCTTTTCGAGCGAATTCATCGAGGGGTGTTGGGAGATTCTGCAGAGAAGGGAGGTGTTAAATCATGAAAACAAATTACTTGATGAGCTTAACGTATGTGTGACAAGAAAGAAAATTGGCTTTGCCTTTTATGTCAATATTCCAAGCCTTCTTGAAATTGTATCGAGTCTAATGCATTCACCAGCTGTCATCAATTCAAGGAGGCCTGGTTGACATGGACTTTTTATCAGAACCAACTTTCTGTATGAAATAAAATAAAATGACTTCAAAACTTACCTGTACTTTCCTGAGAGTCTCGTCATGTTGCTTTTGCAGGGAAACAGCTTCGTCAATATTTTCTCCAAGTGTTGTTAGTCTGGGTTCGAGTTCCACAACTTTTATGTAGGTTTTATCAGGACTCTAAAAAAATTACAAAATTTCAATGTTACTCTGTTGAACGAGATCCACTGCAAGGATCCTTTATAACGTTTGCTACGACTTCAGTTGAAAATAATAAGTGACGAGCTATTTTCGGGCCCATAAATTAAAATAAGTAAAAAAAAAAACGGACAACATAGCTCCAGATGAGCCAAGATATTGTGTAGTTCCGTCACTCATTTCTATGGATAAAGAAACCTATGACTTTCTTTGGGTTTCCGAACACTGCCATGAAAGTTCCCTTTCTTATGAAGCCTTTCGGTATCGGGAAAAAATTCTAGGTACCTTCCATTTCTCACAAGAAATGGTTGAGATGGCTCTCCAAGCTCTGTTTTTCCACCCTTTTTTTTTTTTTCTTTTCTAAACCTAGTTATCCCCAAAGAATACTTGAGAAGGCACTTTTCGTATTTCTATTACTTCGAACGACTTGCCAGCCCCCGCGAAAAGCGATACTCGCGAAGAGCGTATTAAGATCTTATCTTATTGGGAGACTAATCCCATCACAAATATCAGTCCCATACTCTGACCATTACACAACTATTTTCGTCTACAGTTAGAACAAATTTTGGTGAAATGATTGATTTGAAAAGTTGACAATTTGTTTTTCGAAATAATTTTCAAAAATTTAAATCACCTCGTTTGAAAACAAATAAAAGAAATGTTTTCGCCTTCCGTTTCCATACATTGCATGTAGTTTGAAGCTACACCCGATGCATTTTCCATATAAACAATTCTCACTCAGCCAAGCGTGATGTGTTGTACTGTTTCCATCAAAACCATATACCGACTCGGCACCTATAACACTGTCTTCGAATTTCCGTGTAACCAGTAAGACACATTGTTTCTTACATTTAAATGCAAAATTGCCTTTAAAAATAACTCGAGTAGAAGGGTTGCATATTAGGAATTACCTCATCGCTTTTGTCCAAAGAAAAGAAATATAAAAATAGATACAAGCAAACGCTGACTGATGAGAGATAATGTTCCAGAGTGAATAGCTATTCTTAGTGCCGTTGTTACATGCAACGATTTGTTTAGGATTCACTTCTTTTTGTTTTTCCTCCGACAGACCATTGGAAAATCGTTTTGTGGATGCTTTTAAAACTGTTCGAGACTGCAACAGATTGTGGTTTTGGTAGATAGCCAATGTTTTTCGAAATGGTTTTGTTAATTTCTTTTTTTGTTTGTTGAGAAAACAATGAAATTTAACGATTGATTAGAAAAAAATGTTGTTGAAGAATTGGCGCAGCATTAAAAAAGACGTAAATTTTGCGGTTGAAACTGAGGAGTTGTGAGATGCAATTTGAAGAAAACTGTCCGTCATGTGGCTCAAAGAAATAAACATTCGCAGGATCTCAAGAGTATTGTTATAAATACATAATTTGATGAGTGTGCACAGCAACCTTAGGGCCGGCCCCGGCCATTTGCATTTCTCTCTACCATAACTTGGAGCGGCTTTTACCTTTATCGTCTATTTCGTGCTTTTAAGGGCGAATGGTGCTTATTATGTCATTGACAAGTACTCTGAGAAAAGGTGTTAGCCCTTACGAAATTCGATACCTGGGGAACATCTATCGGATTGCGGTTCGATCCTCGAAACCTAACGTCACAGCAAACATGGCAACAAGGAAACCCCGCCCAGACACCCCCGTCGTATTGGAAAAAATTAGTAAATAAGGTGATATAACAGAGCTCGGAGAGCTCCGGGGCCTAGCGCATTTCTTTTAACTTTTTCCTGTGAGGAATGGAAGCATCCTACAAGTTTTTTACTGATTCCGAACGGCTAAGCACTTTTAATGGCAGTGTATCTAATCTATTTTCGCAGGATTTTCTTATTTTTCGCGAAGGACGATACTAGTAAAAACAAATGGATGTTTCTGTATAGAGACCACATTTGAAAGAAGGTATAAGTAAAACACTTTCGTTGATATCCTAAAACCTGTCAGTTTCACAAGAAGTTTCTGAGAACGTATTTCGTAGAACAACTATAATTTTTCTGAAATTTTGACAAAACTTGGAGTGGGATTTTCTGGAGGCCTCTGCTTCGCATCAAATGGTTCATCCGCTTAGTCGAATTTTGGCTTTCTAATATATCGACCGGTATCTCATACGAATAATGGTTCAGTGTTGGCTTCAGTCAAAGCGGGTTTGTCGCTATAGACATGAGCCTTAACAAAACCACACAAGAAATAGTTGAATCGCTTGATCTAAGCGGCCAATTGGACGGTCCCAAACGTAAAATTAGCACTTAACCGAACTCGCTTCTCAATTAGTCTATTGCTGTGTGCTGTGTGACGTGTGGCACCGTTTTGTTGAGAACACATATTATAAAATCATGCTCTTCCATTTTGCGCTAGAAAAAACTTTGTTATCATGGATAGCAGTGCGGTTATCAATATCGCTGGCCGATGCAGCTGCGATATTTTCCTCAGTTCACATCAGTTGACGTCAACTTACTCTCATGCTTACATTGTCCAACATTGTGAACGTATGTGAGATGTAAGCACAAAACTGCGGTGTAGAATTTGCGGTTTCTAAGGGGTTCTAATAGTAGTTTTCACAGAAAGCAGTACCTACATTGACGCCAATAAAACTTTCAAAAGGATGTGCCAAAAGGAAAAGAAACATTATTATGAAATGAATTCAAGCTCTTCTCAGTTTTGGAAACTGGCTTGGAAGCTGAATGAAAGCCAATGCTTTCTGTGAAAACCTAACAATCGTTTTCAATAATGTTTTTGATTTGGAATTACACCGCATCTGTTTAAGGAAGCACTGATTTTTCCTATATTTAAAAATGGAAGTGCTTCAGATCCTGCAAATTATTGGGGTATTTCTTTTCTGAATGCTTCATATAAAACTTTTACTGCAATTTTACAAAGACGATTATCGAATTGGATTGATGTAAACTAGCTTATCAAAGAATTCTAGGCTGGCCTTAGGTCAGGCTACTCAACGGTGGGCTATAATTTTGCACTGACGAGCATCGCCAATTTTCAGCTAGCGCTAAATAAAAATCTATACGTGATCTTCGCTGATTTTAAAGCAGCGTTTGATACGGTAGATCGTTAAGCCCTCACTTGTAAGCTGTTTGGCTTAGGGTTGTCTCTGAAATTCGGCAACATAATTGAGAAACTTTATGAAGATACACACGCTGCAGTTTGGAATGGTGATTTTAAATCAAGCTGGTCATTATGTTACAGAATTAAGACAGGGCTGCTTAATCAGCCCGCTTCTTTTTGCACTCTATATAGAGGATATAATAGACTGACTGCCTGGAGGCATTGAATATGCTGGAACGCTGATAAAAGCATTGCTGTTTGCAGACGATGTTGTTTTTCTTGCATATTCCTCTAAATCACTTCAAATAATGATTGACTTAATGAATAGTATACAAACAATGGGGGCTGTTTGTTCATTTAGAAAAGACCAAGGTGATGATTTTTTAAGGATGGAAATTCGATGGAAATTTGATTGAGGTGGTAAATGAGATCAAATATCTTGGTTTTCTTTGCACGAAAAATCTCAAAATGGAGAAGCGCCTGAATGAAAAACTCGGAAAAGCAAAAATGGCGATAAATCTAAAAGGAAGTGTTTTATCAATAAATCTATCACCCATAACAGCAAATACTAATTAATAAAGGCGGCCTTGAAGGCGGGTGGTATAGGCAATGGCTTGACCCAGCAAATACTACTGGGGTGGATATTAGCTTCAACGCTCATGATCCAAATAAATTTAAGACGGACTTGTATCAGTTAATTGGAAATGTCGATGAACAAGCTAGAAGCAGGTTTATAGAGGGAGTCACAAGCTACTTGTATCATACGGTTTACTGTCAGTTAAGTTACAATTTGCTACAGGAGAATTACTTTCGTGATGAGCTTAGCATCTCGTCTGCAAAAAGAACTCCTAAATCTTAACTATATACCACACAGAGGAGACTTACTGATAATCTTCAGTATATATAACTTGTGGAAGAGGGAGGACGTAGAACGTAGTGGATTTCTTATGGATGAACTCCACAATAAGGGAAACAAGGAGAAGCATTTTTGGGAGACATTTTCTGAATGCCGATGAAGTCATAACCAAATTGAATGAAATGGGTGTTTCTATATTGTTCCAGTTCTGCAATATCGCTTTAAATTATCGTGAAAGAATTATAGGCCTATTTTAATATTAATTGTTATATGTGTTTACTTTCCAATTAAAAAGAATAATTATTTAAAAAGTTGATATTTTAGTTCAATGTATGTAACGGTAAATAAAAATGTTCAGTCCGACAGACGGGAGAAGCCATTTCGCACTGAATTTTATTTATCAAATGCATATTATGTAATATTTATATGTGTACATATATTAATGATCGAACGTTATTTATCGAAATTTGATATAACTCTCTTCCCTTTGTGTATTGGTAGAAGGTTACGCGTCCCTCTATTGCTTTGGCAGACTATTACTTCCTACAAGCTAGGAGATGAGAATCGTGAGCCTTTTTAGCAAGATTTCAATCATCTTTTCTAAAAACTCAAATCGTATCGCGTTTGGAGTTTGTCCTATTTCCTATACCCTCCTTGGAACTCTTGCCTACTTCACTGACTTCTTTGTGATCTCGGGTATTTTTGTTGAATTAGGTTCAACTTCTCAAAGTGCTCTTACGGAAACTGTTCGTTCAAAAGGCCATTCTGGGGGTTATCCTTTCATCCTCAAAAAATCAACAAAAAAATTTTCACAAATTCCTTCCATAATATGACTATACAGAAGTAAATTGATTTTTAAAAATTTGAAATCATTTTTAAGTTGCCGCATTTAGAAGAAGGAGCTGTTTGGAGCTGTTTTAAGCGGACTTGAAACTTTAAACGTGATTTTCTCAAAACCTTGTTTTTGAAACTTTCCTTCATCGTATCTTAAAAACGGCTTGACCGAATGACTTGAAATTTAAAAGGTACACCCAGCACATTTCAACGCATGGATAAACTATCATTAATCAAAAATTCCCTTAATTTTTTCAATCAATTCTTTTAAAGCAAAAAATAAAAAACAAAAAATTCGAAGTTTTTTCTAAATACCTGCCAAAAAAAATGTATGGCATATTCACTTGCTGATAGTTCATTCCACATATTTAAGCTCAAAGATCAAAAGGATTATTTTTTTATTTCTAATAAGCCAATCACCCGCAATCGTGGATTAAGTGCAATTCCATTTTTCGAAGCGGTGCTGTTCAGAGCGCTGTAACTCAAGTTCTATTTAATATTTTTAGTTGAAAATGTACAGCTATATTCGAGATATATGTAAACAACTGATAATAACCATAAGGCTCTATCTGTTTACTGGTCTTAGAAAAAAAAGTCCAAAAAAATCCATAAAAGCAGGCCGTCACATAGGATAACCCCTTTAAATCAGCAGCTGATGCAGACATTTCTTCCAGCTGAGAATTCATGCCCTCCGTTCTAGTTGGCTGGATTTTAGCACCATTATTTTCAAGCTGATTTTTTTCATGCCTGGAGAATAGAGCTAATACTTAGAAAGTTTCTTAAGAGTAGGCTTTACATTCTCGTAGTATTAGGATTTCGTATGCATTTTAAAGCAGATAATCCATGAGTCAGTATGAAAAACATTTTTATATTATTCAAATGTCTCCTCAGCCTCACCACATAATTTAAGGCTTCACCAATACATAGTATAAAACAAAGTCGCTTTCGCTATCTGTTTGCTCACATCTTTAAAACTACGCAGCGGATTTTGATGCGGTTTTTTTTTTATACGTAGAGTGATCCAAGGGTAAGGTTTATCCGTATATTTCATTCCAATATTCGCACGGGATCGGGAACATCAATATATGTACACCGAAACATACACGGGAACTTATAAACTGTTTGACCGATTTCAAAATTCTTTCACCGTTAGAATGGTATTAATTTCAACGACAACTAAATGTTTGTTTTTAAAAAGGCTTCAAAAATACTGAGCCGATTTGAATGAAATTAGGAAAGAATTTGGCTTAAGACCTGAGAAGTGACATAGGCTATATTTCCTTTCCATATTCCTTCGGGAATGGAAACGGGAACGGAAACGTAGCCTCGAACTCGGAAAATACAGAACCGATCCCAAAATTCTTTCACCGTTAAAGTGGTTCGTTGCCCTTGAGTAACTTGGACTATATTTCATCCCCATTTTCGCACTGGAATGCAAACTTGGAAACAACCTGTTCGAAAGAGAGCGATCTTATAAAATCATACATACCGAATCCTTATCCTTATGCTATGTCCGCACCTGAAGTTAACCTGGATTTCGTTCCAGGATGGTTTGAGTTAATCAAGTAGTGTCCGCATATGCAAAAAAGTTTTCAGTTTACCTTTTTGCCTTAAGTTAAAAAGAGACAAATATAAAGTGTGAGCAGAACGTCAACGACGTATGAGAGAATTCATTTTCTCTCCACTCACTTCCACTCTATTAAATGTCAAATTCAATGGAATATTGGAAATAGTGCATTCAGCGCCTTTGGTTTCGAGTAGGTTATCTCGAAACCCAGTGACTAAAAAGGTTTCATTTTGTATGGCATACCACTTGGTTATCATGTTGGTTTGGGATTGTTTTGAGTTAAACAAGTTTAACTCTCAGGTGCGGACATAGCATTAAATTTAATCAGAAATCAGCACTGAATATAAAAGAGTTAATGAGCCCTAGAAGGTCTCAATAAATTCAACATTTGTGTGCCGAGAATCTTTCTAAGAATGCTGCTATTGCAAAAGCTTACAGACAATATCGAAAATGAAAAATATAAATAGCCATTCTAAATGAAAATTCCCGGGGAAATGTTTCCTTTTTTCCTTTCTCTCTTATTCTAATCGAAAAATTAACGGGAATTTCCTCATTTTCCAACTTTTCCTTTATTCCAAACGATCTTCAAATATGAGAAAAACCGCCCGGGAAAAAAAGGACGCATCCTAAACGTAAAAAAAAAGAAAAAGAAAATTCATTTGGCGTGAATTTTTTCCCGACTGATTTGCTGCAGAGTGGAGAGTTTACAAGAAAATGTACGTCTTTTTTGCTTTTGATTAAGAAATCTAGTTTTTCTAAGGTCGAAAACAACAAATAAGTGCCAGTTGAGAATTCCTTTGAATTTGAATTGAAGCTCACAGCGATATTGTGTGTGGATTTCGCAAAGAGAGTAAAAAAAAAGTTTCAGTGTTTTCTCATAGCTGAAAATGAATTGAATTCCTCGGGCCTACCCCACTAAAACCATACCGTAAACGTTTTGCACATTTGGATCCAGTGTGGACATATCTTCTCCTCTAAGTCTTCCAGGATTTCGGCTAGCACCTTACAAAAACTTGATTGAGCCAAACCAACACTGCACTCGTTTCCACCTCTCGTTTGGTATCCTCCTTCGGCGCAAAGAAACGTTAACATGTACTCAATTTTACTATTGTTGGAATTCAAAAGCACTCGTATTTGGTTGGGATGACCCCAGAACTACATCTAATAAATACTAACAGCAAACTTTATTTGCTCATTTTAATACTTTTGAAACCTATAAAACAAATAAATATCGAGAAATGTATTGAAAATTTTGAGGTAATTCTAAAGAGCTTGAACTATCCCTCAAACATCTTCTAGTAACCCTTGGTTGTGTACTCAATCAAAGTTCTCAAAGCAATAATGCAAACATGAACACAATGGTAAATGTTAATAGTTGATTTTCTTACAATTTAATAGAAGAGTCAAACGCCACGAAACAGCTGTTTCTAACATTCAAAATTCTCTTTCCCACTTTCGAAGGGAAAAATGCCCTCCCTGGGAAATTAGAACAGGAGGATTTTGCTCCCGGAAGAACACATTTCACGGGAAATATTTAGAATTGGGCTGAAAATTTCAATCAGAACGACGTAATCGAAACGAATGAGAAACTTCATCAAATAAAATTTTTTATGAGACAATGCAGGATTTTCTCAATTATGCTCAATTGCGTTGTTTGAAGAAACATAAGACAATTATTATCTTCTTATATATAAAATTTCCATGTCACAATGTTAGTTACCGTACTCCTCCGAAACGGCTTTACCGGTTTTTACCAAATTTTATAGGTCTGAGAATCGGCTACTATCTATTTTCCATACCCCTAAGTGATAAGGACCATCTACCCTTAACATTGTTTTTTTAATTTACACTGTGACACGAGAATTTTATATGTATGTATATTGGATTTTACGGGAACTCTAAAACTTACATTATCCCCTACCTATACATAGTCTATATTTTTTCATGACCATATTCCTACGGAAACGGGAAAATAGACATTTTCAGGCATTCTTAAACTTAGTCTTCTTAGTTTTCGTTTCTTGACAGTTTTGTGTGAACACTGAACAACGCTTTAAATAAGTTGGACCCGAGCAACGCCGGGTGGGTCAGCTAGTTATTTCATAAAACTTTTGTTCTAGTTTTTACAAGTGTATTTAATTTTGCGTGAAATTAATCAAATATATCAATGCCCTTCTTATCTGATAGCATCTACCGATAAGATAAACTTCTTCTTGAATCATAACAATTCCATAGTTGCAACTTTGAATCATAAAACAAGGTTGCAGTCTCATGCCTGTTTGCAAACGTGTCTACCAACTAACAAAACTATAACATCTCCTACTTACAATCTTGAGTCTACACTCTACATCCGAACAAGCCCCCCAGATTATCTCACTATGTTGTCTAACTAACGGATACATTCCGTAAAAGGCACACTCTGACCTTCATTTATCGTGATTGTCTACACCCCGATAGGTAGAACATATCTCAGAATACAAAAACACAAGCCAACATGGAATCCCATCATAAAAGCACACACTACCATCAACAAAAAACAGCTTCCCTACTTCCATTCATCGCACGAGCGTGTAGTTCTCCTGTATATGGTTGATCCGGAGAGAAACTCGATTTCCATAAGAAGCCATGATGTTCGAATTCATGTTCAAGAAGCTGCCTTACTCTGAGACAAAAAAAAAAAATAATAAATAAAATACCAACGCCAACGGCAGCAACATGTTGCTAACAAAACAAGATCGATCGATGAATCAGCTTGGAAACACGCTGCGATGCGTCGCGTCGCCGTCGTTAGCCAAAAAACAAAAATTGCTCAAATACCGCCGCCGCCGCCGTTGATTTGGAACGAGGAGTAGTGCAGTGTAACCCCATGGGGTCAAGTTATGCAGCCGCTGTGTCTATGAAATGTGAGTGGACATTAGACAAGCGAGAAAAGTTGTTTGTGATTTCAAACCAAACGCCACCCCCGCCACTGTCATCGTCCCTGGACGAACTCATGCCTGAGGAAAATTTCGCCATGGTTGATTGTGGATTTGTTTTCTTTCTCAATCACCTTTGTAGAATTTCTCTGACCATCTCACTGAGTTGGACTCCGACATCACTTTTCTCGTTTGCATGTCAGTCCTGTGAAATTCACCTTATTCAATGCGATGCTTAAAATCGTGCATTATTTTTTGCATGAGAACTAGAAACGCTTGCTGGCTATCAGTTGAGTCACTTAGCGTTGATCGACATGCGGCTGATCGGATTACATCCGCAACTGTAGCAATTTGTGGTGGCTCTAGCATTGAACGCACCCAGCGGGGAGTAGGTGATTGGGGGTATATTGATGCGGTTGCAATCGTTTTGTTATTTGAAATGCGTGTGCTCAATGTATTTGGACGACACAAATTGGCTCTAGAGCTGTTGATTGGTATGGTGCACCATTTAAATTGCAACACGTTAATAGCTTGTAGGTTAATGGGTGAGCTTAGTGTGCAAATTAATTTTGCCGATTGCTGCATTGAAGTGACTCATCTTCAGAAGCGAAAACGATTTGACTTTGTTGTTATAGTTGCAAGATGGTTGATGGAAGTCCCTAAAATTCAAAACATGGAAGCACCAGTGAGCGATGTGTGCAGAATAAAGTTAGATCGGTCTGTTAGTGTGCTGTGAAGAGCTTTGTAATACGTTCAAAAAACTAAAAGTTCTACCTGGGCAACCTTAGGTTTAAAAATCTTACTGCCTTTATTCCAGGCATTGTTCCCCTCGAGCGGATCAGTAGTGCAAAGCGGTTAAGTGGAAGAATCTTGATCCCTTCGAGGTCAAACGCCGAAAAAGAGGAATAAAAAAGAAATTGCATCCATTCCATTTAAACTCACTAGTCTTCTTAGACAAATACTAAAATTACTAATACCAACATTAAAACCGATTAACCTCTGCAGTTACTTGGACCGTATTCCACTTAAAGCCACCGTCACGTGGACAAGAACAATTGCCAAGCTCGGAAAGGGCATAAAAACTATTTTCCATTTCATTAACTGTGTCAGTATATCAAGACTGTTTAAGAATAACAAGTTGCTTCACTTGACTGTTGACTACAATTTCAGTAGAAAAAAAAGATGAAAAAATGAAAATGTCTATCGCACGTCAATACAAGGCGCTTTGATGCACCAGCCGCTCGAAGTGTCTCACCACAAAAATGCAAATAAACAAACCTTGAGGAAGTCTCTCTGTCTCTCAATCTTAATCGAGTACAACGGGGAGACTTTGTCGTCTCGAATTACCTTAATGTAAAATCTCGCCTTTCCCCTCAACCCGATTGCTGTTGTTCACTTCTAGATTCAGTATACCAACGAAATAGGTAGGCTCAGTATGCTCCTCCCAACATTTGCTTCTGCCGGCCAAGATTTTCTTATAGATAGCCTCGGGAGATGGATGGTGGAGCGTGAGTTGAAAGGTTAAACAATTATTTACCACGATGCGAATCGGTTGGTCGGTCGGCTTTGGTCGTAGGATGCAATAAAAATGTGATTTTTTTATTTTTACTTTGCGACTTGGGGAAAGTTGAGTGCAATTACAGCGGCACTATATAATTTTCCAAACGGAATCGAAAAGAGAAGGAGCAGTGCGAAGTGGACTACACGCAGTGGTCAAATGGGATACTTTTGAAGTAGCATTGGATGTTGATGGCAATTTTCGCCTAAGGATATGTACAATGTACGTTGGCAAGGGTAAAAATATGATATGAGTGCTGTGCTATCAAATCGTTGACCTTAATTTATGGCACGAACTCCAGTCGATAATGATGGGTTCCATGGAGATGTGTGAAATAATTGGCATGAAGTGTTTTCATGGTCAGAGTAAATTTGTAGTTTCATAAAAGTTGTTAAGATGAAATAAAACAAATTAAGGTTTATTGATTTTTTTGTTCACTAAACAGGGTGTCCTTTATTTTGTTGCAAATACTGTGACATTTCCTGTGTTTGTAGAACTTAGAATGTCGAAAAGATGTTAAAATCGTGTCTGTAAATATTCTGTAACTAACTATTCTGAAGCCACCTTCCTGTTAACATGGTAACATCGACCAGATAAGGTAATCTTTCTGCTGGGGGTTTTTTTTTTTGAATTTTGGATGATCAGTGATCTCGATACTTTGTTAAGAACTATAATTTCATTTTTAGTGGTGGGCGAGCCTATATACCAAATGACTTTCTCCTTTTCTCCTATCGAATTTGACCAAGGACCCTTGCTCAATAATTGATAAACGATATTCCAATTCTTATTGCCTCTGTTTCAATGCATTGATCGGATGAGATAGCCCTTCGCTCAATACGACTAGTCTATGAAATGGAAATCGAAACGGGAAAATCAAAGGCATATTTTATGACAACGTTTTAACATATATTAGTTCATATTCTGAAAGTACAGATGGCGCTAGCTCAGCCTGGGAAAAACATACAAGCTGCTCTTTTTTTTTGATGGGAGACAGGCCTATGCGGTGAGTGAAACTTCGTATCGTTTGCAGGTCCTGAAAAATAAAAGCGTTCACATATATAAATGGTAACTAAAGAGTCTCCTCATTACTCGCATAAACAATCTTGGCAGATTTACTATATCTGATTGTCTGAAACCAAACGACAAAAAATTTAATAGGTCATCGTCAGTATGAAAACCAAAATTTTCACCTCTTTAAAGTCTATGGCAGTTGAAGTATGCATTGAGTTCCTGGCTCAAGAGGATTCATTTCTCCTAAAGGGTTGCAAACCACTGAAAATAAAGGCAGAAATGCTTTAAGATTTGCACTCACGTCGAAGTATTTCTTAAGTAGGGATATTTAAAGAGACAATGAGGTTTATTCTTTCATCTTCCTTTTAAATTTCCTACTTTGGTATGAAGGCTTAAGATCCTTTCAGACATTAAAAGTCATAAGTATTTACGCGACGCGATAGGAATGTCAAAAATAACATTCATTGGGTTTTAAATACAATCTTAAAATTAGGCCTTGATGTATCAAACGAGCTAACAGCCACCTAACGTTACCATAAGGAAGCACTGACAAACCAAAAGGAAGCCACACTTGTTCATTTGCGTTGTTCTTTATACGAAGAATACTGCTGGCGAACATCGATTTCGTGTCGATTCTTTCAACTGTAAACATGTGCCATAATACAGCGCTAGTAGTGCGGCCATGCCAATTTCAAAGCAAAAATTAGGTTTATTAGCGAGCATTGCCCTACATGGCGAATATCGAAACCCCTAGACTAGAAAAACATAGGAAAAACGAACAAATTCGGAAGACATGTTCGTCGTTTAAAGCTGTTTTTACAGGTGCAGTCCAATAAGCCCAGCGGCAATAAGACCCAAGGACCAAAATCCAAGGAACTCGTTTCCATCGGTCGAGATGTGTGACGTTGCTGTTATAAGTTCGCGTTGTGGTACGGCATGCAATGACTCCAATTAAAAAATGCGCAGGGGTTAGCGCATCCAAATTGTCGAAGTTGTCGGATAGAGGCCATAAGGGCCTCAAATACAAACACGCTTCTATTTGTGTTTGAAACGTTGCGAACTCCTCAAACGTGAGCCTTTCAGTTCCGACAACTCTTTTTAAGTGGTGCTTGACAGACTTCACATCTGCTTCCCAGAAACCACCAAAGTGTGGGGAAGTTGGGGGAATAAAATGCCAATGTGTACCGCGATTTGCAAACTTTTCGGCTATCTCCTTCCAGTCATGCGTTGCTTAATTCAACATTTTTGCCAATTCGTTGTTAGCTGTTGGTACCTGTTGACAGCTTCCTCTTTTAGCAGCGAAACGACTAAATAATTCCAAAAACTCTTGGGTTGTCAGATCTGACACGACTTCCAAGTGAATGGTCTTTGTTGCCAAACAGATGAAATTTGAACAACACCCACGAGCTTTGTTTCCATTTTTAAGAGGTAATAGTCTTCCTCATCTCACCAAAGAAAAGAATTAAGGCCCATGTCTTTTGAAGCAGCATTTATAAGAGTCTGGTGCACATGGTATCTTAAAACTAATCTTCCTTCTTAGAAAGGAATAAGAACTAGAACAGAATGGATGCGCTAAATGCATGTATTCTAGTTTTTTTTTTATTTGAAAGGAAAAACATTTTGAGGTATCGAAAAACAAAACTTCATAATTTGGGCACTTATTTCAGCTTTCCATGAATTCATAGCCCACGTTGTCTCCCACTTTGTGACTTAAAATGATGGAAAATGAGTCCACTTTCTAATGCGCACAAAATAACTGAATCTACTGTAAAGAAAATCGACTGCAAGGCTGCTGGATGATAGTAGAGACAGGAGAGTAATCAAGAAAAAAATGCAAAAGATTAATTTTATAGTTTTTTTATATTGCTAGGAGCTCTGGTTCCCGAGAGGTTTTATTTAATTTTCTTTTCTCCCAACACTTAAATTATTCAGTACTGGTTTCTGGAAGCTTGTCGAAAGAACCTCCAAGACAGACCCCTCCCTATCCATGGGCACCCTCCTTTTTAAAGACTTTCAACTCTTCACACGTGATGACAGCTCCTCTTCAATTCGCCATCAGTTTTCTCCCTTCCTCATTCTTCCCCACGTGCTTATCTGTCAAATTCATTTCTTGCACATTTGATTTTGCCTGTTCGCTGAGTTGTGTCAATAATTCCTTTCCAGCGGTAGATATGTTCACATCGATTGAGGTTTCGTAACACTACTTTTTTAATGTTTGCTTTGCTCTTAGCTACTTTCTCCTGATGGTCAGTTCGGGTGAATTTTTTATGTTCAACCACAAGCCCGTACTACCCAGAGGCAAATTTTATTCGCTAAACTTAGCTTTTTACTCGCGGATAGAATAATGATGCTATAAGCGAAGTTTAAAAAATTTTCCCAAGTGAGTAAAAAGCAAAGCGAAAGAAATTTCCCTCCGGGTAATACGGACTTTTGGTTCAGCTTAAGAAATTCGTGCGAGCTGACCGCGCTACTTAACATATAGTATGATACGTAGTTCCATAGACACTTCTTAAGGACGTGTGGTCCTCTTTAGCAAGTCATAATGCACAATCAGAGTATGGACTTATGTCTATTTTAGTTACGTCCATGTGCCAGTTTATTCACTTTAACTTATTGCCATAATAAGTTAAAGTGTAAACGGTGAGACTTTTGTCTATTACGAAATGGTTTTTGAGTTCACAGAAAAAAGAGCTAAGGCCCGCGGCTCTTACTGCCATTTCTTTATGGAAATAACCCCCTCGGGCCTTACTTCCAAAACAAAGAGTGAGTAAGAACCACGGGCCCTGTTGCCGTCTTGAAAATATGTTGGGCCCGAAGTTTCCATAGGTTTGTGGCTCTACCCTATTTCTTTATTATTTCAAATTAATAAATCATTCAACAGAATAACCTGTTTAATTAATAAGAGGAGCGAACTTAGAGTTCTTTTTGTTGTATGAAAGGACTAAGTGATTTCGGTTTAAACAGTCCGATACGACTAACACTACTTTTCTTGTTATCCGCCTTTAGGAACGCTGAGTAGACCTTTGAAATCGTTGGAAGGCCCCCCAATTTTAGATTGCTCCTTGAATGAGGCGAACCAATGTGGTTACATTTGTCTTTACCATAAGTGTATTATTCTGCACTTTTTTATACGTTCTTGAATTTCGCGCCACACATTTATTTGACTTCGTCGGCCTGTTCTGAAAAAAAAAAAAAAATTAGGATAGCTGCTTGTATAAATCAAGTCACAGCAAAAAAATGGTACTCATACGCCCCCGTAACTTTTTTTTAGCTATGGTCAAAGGCAATTGTTAGTTTTGGGGAAGCTTGTCAAGACTTCGTATTGTAAATGCCATTCAAGTAAATTAATAAATGTGTGGGCATGAGATTGGCCGCTTCTCAGAAATTAGTCTAATACATGCGACATAAGTAGGCACATGGAAACTAGGGTACTGTGAAGTTTGAATTATTTAATAGTTTATCTCTTCTTCTTGGTTAAATAAAGAAAAAATAGGGTGGCGCAACAGAGCGAGGAGCCCCTGGGGCTAGCGCATTTCTCACAACCATGCCTTGTGAGGGAATGAAGGGGACCTAAAATTTTCAGCCGGTTCCGAACAGCTAATCGAGAAAGCGCTTCTCATGGCAATGAATACTAACTGAGAACTTGCCAATTCCTCGCGAAAGGTGATACTCGTGGAAAAAACATTTTTGCCTCTGCTGGGATTCGAACTCAAACCTCTGGGTTAACAGGCGGACATGCTATCCATCACACCACGGGTACCACTTCTTCTTGGTTTCTTTGTTGTTAATTAAATAAATCAGTAAACAGGGTGGTGCAAAAGAGCGAGGAGCCCCGGGACCGCATTTCTCAAAACCATTGGCTCTGTGAGGGAATAAAAGGGATCTACAATTTTCTGCCGATTCCCAACGGCTAATCGAGAAAGCGCTTTTCATGGCAATGAATTTAGTATCGGAGGGATTGCCAATTTCTCGCGAAAGGCGATACCCGTAAAATCAATTTTTTGCTTCTGTAGGGATTCGAACCACGAACCTCTGGGTTAGCAGGCAGACGTGCTAACCCATCAAGCAACGGATACTACAAATGGTTGTTAATTGTTCTGAACAAGATCTTTCTAGTATTTTTTAGTAGATTTTAAAAACTTTCTACATATTTTTTATTTAAACATCGCTCCGAGATATTCCAATTTTTGTCTTTTTAAGACAATTCATAAACTTGAGGTTTAGTCGCATTGAACGATACCCTACTCAAATTTGCACCGATGTAAGTCCATCAATAAACCAATCCATTTTACTTCACGAAAATTCGAATGACCGTGGTGGTGTAAGTCCTTTAAAAAATCCAAAGTTAAATGGTTGCCTTCACTTAAATCTCCCAATCTCAACAGCTGCTGCGCCATTAAAACGTCACAATTTTAATGAAGCATTCTTTATCTAGAAAATTTTACTTCCTCATTAGTGTGTGCCTCACTGAGAAGTGTCAGTGCCGCGGGTAATTACTTTTCCAGTCCCTGGACCACTCACTAAACATTCTTGGCGAATGATTCTAAATTCAAATTTATGAACGCGTTCGCTGCTGCATGCAAATAAACAACAACAAAAAAAAAAGATGTACCTACATGATGTTCGTCTTGTCTAGTTTTTTCATGCATGCATGCCAAGCGCAACGAAAATTCCACGATTAGAAGTCATGTCGTGAAAACGCCACAGAGACAAGCGGCAAAGAATCATTTCGCCATCCAATAGAAAAAGAAAAAAACAACGTTTTTTCTGGTTCGTTGCTGAGGCTGCCAACGGGCCACTTCACCATTTCAAGCGATTCACTTAAAACTAGTCTCGAGATAGAAACGCACTGGATGCGGCATGCCGCGTTGCTTACACACTTAACATATAATGTTCCCGGGCAACAACTGGCATTGAGAATTCTGTACGAGAGCAAATGGTTCTTTGGCATGCAGAATTAGATTCGAAGTCGCAAAGCAATTAAGGAAGGTAAATCTGCATATAAAATGTTAGATATCTTGTCTACGGACATGTTGCGACTTAATTGGTGTGCACTTGAAGAAAGAAGTCAAGATGCTTGAATTTGAATCGGCTGACTCTTTTTATTGTCAACAAACACGAAAAACTCAAGTCGAATTCTTCGGAGAGACTCCTTAAAAGTTTTCAATCTTTCAATAGCCCAGGAAGAACAATGCGGGTATTTTACATTTTAATTTTGTACCGCTAACTGCTAATCAGAAAGCGTGCATACTCCCAACTTAGAGGCACTTTTCCTAAAGTAGGATATCTTGGCCTAACGTCAAATTTGCAGCATGCCGAAAGAGAATAAGAGTACAAGAAAATAAAGCAAACGGGAGAGGAAGTTTTGTCTTGGCGCCGCGCCGCCGCTATAGGCTCTCGACCGTGGCTATACCCTTGTGTTCCATTAGAGTGCAATTATGCTCAGTATCTGGAAGAAACATAATGGGTGCGTTAAGCATGCAATTTATTCCGTGCGATATCGGTGGAATTAATTTTGTCAGATTAATTTCTAATTGATGGTAATTAGGTGAGATTAACGGAGAAATTAAAACAGACACTCGATTCAGTGGTGAGTTTTAAGACAATGATGGTTATTTGGGTCAGTGAGTATAACAGTGCGTTGAAGTTTTGTTTTTTTGTTTCAAAAGAAGTTTACAGTTTTTTGTTTTACTTGGGATTTGCTTTAATGAATATGCACTTGGGTAGCTGCATCGAAAATTATTTTCGTTATTACGATGCGATGATGGTGAAGTTACATTTGTATATGAGTTCAAAACAGCGTGTGATGATGGGCAATGCGTGTATTCTGAACTTCTTTCTACCGTGTGTATAGTAAATGGGAGTTTGCTTTTCTAATTTTTCTTCGTTTTTTTACTGCACACAAGAAATATATGAAATCGCTGTCCTAATTTTATTTTGTTTTAACAGTTAAGTGCATTAGTAGTTTGAAACAGAAGATCGTTTATGAGAATGAGAAAGCACGGAGCCCTGCGGTACACCATAACGATTTGATTTGAACGAAGAAGAGATTCATCATAAACTTGAGCATTTTAGTTAAATGAGCTTTGTGCCAAAGTCTTTGGAATGCATTTGAAATATGAAGGGCAATAATCTTACTTTCTCCAAAACGATATTTAGATTTATATCACTGTTTGGTGAGATATGTCATCATATCACCGGTGGACTTATTATTACGAAAGCCGCTCTGCCGGTAATTTAGAGACTTTCGTTCCTCAAGATATTTTTTTAACTAATAATTAATCATGGTTTCTAAGATCATAGAAAGAAGCGCGTCCAGATTATCCATCTTATTCACTGTAAGAAATCTAAAACGCAACCAATTGAAGTCAGCTCATTTGGAAAGTCGGATTTTCCGCCTTGGCGCCACAGTGCGCCGTAGTATCAAGCTGCATAAGCATATCCTATGATAATTACTGATGGCTGTGTGATCATTTTTTTTTTTTTGTTGGAGCTTTTTAAAATACTAACTAGAGTACTCAAACCTAAATACGGCACCATTCTACTTCCAAACGTTCAGAAAAAAATTTTGATAAAACAATTAAATATGACATTACGATATGATAGAGGATACGATAAAAGTTTGTCCTGCAATTCTGTATCCATGTCTGTATGTCCGTATATGAATCTACAACCTGAACCGCTAGACCAACTTTTCCTACAAATTTTGAATTTAAAGTCTGTGGGGAACCCTGCAGAGGGGTTATTGGAATTGAGTAACTAAGTCTTGCAACAACGGTACCTGCAAACTGCAATACAACTTTTATGATAATGCTTATTTTTTCCGAAACCGGCTGCAACGATCTATACAATTTTATATGAAGGATTATTTTTTAAAGGCCCGTAAAAATTTTTTGTTGCAGAAAGTCTAAGAACGGTATCCCCTATAGTACCGTTTTTTAAAAACCGACTTTCTCGCTACGCTTTCTAACATGACTCTGACGAAAATTAGGACGATTTAAGTAGTCCTAGGTGGCTCAAGTAAGGTTACGATTCAACATTTTAAAATTTTTGATTTTTCAAATTTTTACTAGTTTTTGAAAAAATTTATATTTTTTTGAATATTTTCAAAACAGTGCCTTTGATTCTTTTCAATTTCTTTTCAAAATCTTTGAAACACCTTCTGTTATACCTGGTTTTTAAAAAACTATTTTTTTTAAAAAAGTGATAATTAAATAATCGGTTTTTAAAAAAGTTCTTTAACGATTTTCATTAAATTTTCAGTGTTTATATGTATTAAAAACAGCTTAAAAGTGTGGTTTCTAGATTTTCGCTAGAAACTTCTGGAATAATTCGATGTTTTTTGCGATTTTATTCAATTTACGTATTTAATGTGTAGCTGGCAACCCTGTACCACCAAATAAACTATGAAGAACGTGAAGAACTTTGTACTCAGCCTTAAAACTTTGATACTTTACTTATACCCACAGTCGCAAGTTACTGCTAATTTTTTTTGTTATAGAGCTCCAGTTTCCAGATGCTCGTAGGAGTGCCAAAACAAGCCATGACACCAGCTCTCACCATGTCTCTGCCGAGGATCTATAGCCCGATATGAGAAAATGCAGGACATTCATAGAGGAAGTGCTCTGGGATCCGCAGTATGTGGGATCACTTTGTCTTGGCACTTTTAACTGCTTGGCAAAAGAAAAGTGCCCCGTTACAACGCCAACAAACTTTCTACAATCTTTTTTGCTAAAATGTTCCAGTTTTCTTCTAAACGCTGCTGGGGAGTATACGTTAAATCTGTCTGCATCCGATGGAAGCATGCAATTACTGTTATTCTCTTGATAGGTTCAATCGTTTACTGAAGCCCTCTCTCTTCAGTTCTTAGAAAGCTGTCTGAGGGTCTTCGCTTGAAAGTTCATTGATGAAATTGTTTTCAACTAAGCCGTGATGGCCTGGAACCCAAAAGGAACTTAAAGAATTTAGTCTTCCGACCGCTTTCTGAAAGATCCTTCATTCCTGGATAACTTTCGAAGTAGTTGGAGGGCTGAATAGAGCCTAAAGCTCAGCTTGACTGTCGCTTGAAACATAAATACTTCTACCCATCCATCTATTCTTCGTAGCGTATCTTATAGCCATTTGGATAGCATACGTATCCGCTTAGAAGACAGATGCGGTCTAATGAGGAATGTTATATTGCTCTTCAGCGCCCCAAATCCATCATCAGTTTTGAAACCATCTGTGAAAATTCGATAACAATCCTCTCCAGGCTCAGGTTCTGTAGTGGACCAGTCCTGAACCAAGTAAAGTTGACTGAGTATTTTTGACGCAGTTTGAGCCTTAGGATCATCGTATCGGACGGGATGTCCTTTCGAGGTGAGTCTAAAAATATACTGCTTGCGAGCTCTTCAAAACGCCGGTGCGAATTAGGCCAGAGGCTTTATCTCTTTAAAAGATAAATAGTCTTAAGAGTACATCAGTAATTGTGGGAGAGTCTGCAGTGCGTCGAGAGCAGCACCCGGAGTGCTGGGGAAGGAAGCTTTTCCAATAAAACAAATGATGTATATGAGATGATTGGTCTTATCGTAGCCATCCAAATGACCCTATTAAGTGACAGACCTCATGTCTTGCCAAAGGCTCCCTTATATTACCGGAAGACTGACAGTGCTTTAAAAGTTTTCCACTCGACATGTTTAGACTCAAGAAGCTTATAAAAATAAAAAAATTAAATAAAAACAACAATGAATTTGTTACTGTTTTATACCAGGAGTTGAACTTGAATTATTGAAAAAAGTCAAAGCGACATGGAGTACCAAAAAATTGCAAGGGGACGTCAGCATCTAATTGATGAGCCCACTGTCGTCCCTGAAGGAAACGCCAATTATTGGATTTGAAGTCACTGGATCTCTTTTTTACTTTTATTAACAAAGGAGCTTTGTATCAAGGATAATTCTAAGATTTATATAAAAAAAAACTATAAAATTACTTTGAATTTAAAAAACAAATACAATTTTTCAGATTTTTTTATTCAAGCTATTTTGCTTAATTTCACAAATTAATTTTTGTTAGCGTAATTGGCGACGCGTTTCGGACTCTGTCCATCTTCGGGCGCTCGTACTCTGTCCAGATACGAAGCTTGTACTAAAAATACATTTTTGAAATTAAACAAAATAATTTGAATAAAAAAATCTAAAAAATTTTTATAAGTTTTTTAAATTCAAAACAATTTTATAATTTTTTTTTTATATATAAATTATATCTCACAAATCCATCTATCTATGTATCTATGTATCTATATAAATATAAAATAGGATGTATGTATGATTGTATGTATGTCCGTTATAGACTCCTAAACCACCCAACGGATTCTTATGAAATTTTCAAAGTAGACATAGTTTAGTCCAGAGATGGTTCCTGCCAAGGTTTGATCCCCATATTCCCACAGGAACGGGGTTGGAAATGGAATATGGAAACGTAGAAACTACTGGACAGGTTCCAAAAATTATTTCAGCATTTGGGTGCCACATAATACCACAGTGAAAAAGATTATATGTACTTCCCATATTTCCACGGAATCGTAAGAACGAGAACGGGAACATTAAAACTACAGACCAGAGCAACGCCAGGTGGCTCAGCTAGTTGTAGACTAAAATGGATATGCTTGACTTCGTTTGAAAAGGGGATGTTGACGCCATTAAGTGTACGTTGGGTTAGACCATTAAATTTTCTGCGTTTTCTAAAGGGGGAAACCTCAGTCTTAAGAGGCTAGACGGAGAGACTTTTTCTAACACAACAGGTGTCAACCAGATTCAGCGCAGTCTGTGCTCTGGAACAAACAGATTGGAGACTGGATCCAACCGAGATCAGGGCAACGTCGGCACATGTTTGGGCGTGTATGTAAGATCCACTTAGCATTTCAAGTAGAGAGTCGATCAGCATGAACTGCAGAAGAGGAGATAAAACGCCACCTTGGCTTTTTTTAGATCTTTACTTGAAATTGGTTGAATATTTATTGTTGCACGTAAAAAAACTTCGTACGTACCATTTTTTTTTCTACTCAAAGGGTTTTTAATTTATCAAAAATCATACCAAAAATTGCACAAAAAAAAAAATTGCCTCAAAAATTGCACTTAACACATGGGAGCAAGTGCGTGCGATTCAGATTATTTCTCCTGATCCCAGAAATTCCGAACGTGTCCGAATCCCTCGTAATTCTGTACAATATAAGATTTCTAAAAATCTTAAATGATTTTTCAAAGCTTTTATAAGAGCAATTAGTCATTACAAGACCAGTAGAAGCACTTAGACTTTAAATGCAGTAAATTTGCTTAAATCACCCCTTACCCTTATAATAAAGAAAAGTTTATGAAAGAAGCTTCGTTAGGACGTATCTAACAAGTGCTCGTTGTTAAATAGTGAGCATGTCTGCCTGTTACGCAAGGGAACGTGGTTCGGCTGCTAATAGAAACCAAAAATATTTTTCCACGGGATAGCCTTTCGCGAAGAATTAGCAAGTCCTTCCGTCGTTAATTCATTGTCACTATAGGCTAGGCATGGTTGTGAGAAATGCGTTTTTCCTGGGGCTTCCCGCTCTGTTGTGCCACCCTGTGTATGTATGTATGTATAACACAAGTTTTTACATAAAAAAATAGTATATTTTTTGGTATTTTATCATCGTACTAGCTGAGCCGCCCGGCGTTGCTCAGGTCTGTAGTTTTAAGGTTACCGTTCTCGTTCTTCGCTTCCGTAGGAATATGGGGATGGAATGTAATCTTTTTTACTGTGGGACTATGAGGCATCCCAGCGCCGAAAGAATTTTTGAAATCTGTTCAGTAGTTTCTAAGTTTCCATTTGCGTCACCGTTCCTGTAAGAATCTTCCGTTCCCGTTGAAATATGTGAATGAAATATATGTCTACGTCACTGAGGGATAATGTAACATCCTAGAGTTGAAAGAATTTTTGAAATCGGTCAAGTAACTTTAATGTTCCCGTTCTCGTTCCCGTTTCTGTTCCCATGAGATTATAAAAATGAAATATAGTCTAAGTTACTGATGGAGGAGGATAATGTAGTACCTCTGATGCTGAAAGAACTTTTGAAATCTCTGTCCCGCCTTATAGGCAATAAATAAGCAGATTTTTGAATTTATTAGGTTTTTTTTTATTAGAAAAACACAAAAAAAATTAAGTACCTACATTAATCATTCATTACTGTTTCTGTATTTTAGAACATAAATTGCCCTTCACTTAGGTACCTTGTGATACACGACATTTATTATGAGGCGTAAAAACAAAAAACGCAAATGGTCTTCCGACCCGTGAACAAGGGACATATAATTGACCATGGGAAAAACATGGATGTTCTAGATTCAAAAGACAAACTTTTAAGGATTGGCCTTGTGATTTGTTGATGGTCATGACAAATGCAAGACGGATCGGAAATTGAAGTCTTTTAAATTCAAAGGGCATTTCGGTTGGGATCATTGGGACCCTCGAAATGAGAACTTCCTCACCTTTGAATTTTTCTTTCAGTAGATATCGTCGCGTAAATTACATTGTTCATAAATTTTCTAACCACCAAAAGCGTACCGTTGCACAGTTTTAGTTGGTTTATGTTTCAAAGCATGATTACTACGGAGCCACCTTTAGGCACAAATTGTGCGATGGTAAGTCAGGCACATCCAAGGAGTTTAAAAACTCAATTGGTTAGTTGGTGGCTTCATCTTAAAATCATTGCCCCTCCAAAACATCTCGAGTCATTGCGTAAATCTTTCAATGTTCGGTTAAGTGCTTCTAATGCGCCTTCTAACAATGCGGCTGCTATTCCAGAAGAAGCAACTGCAACCGCTATATGTTGGATCTCTATTCTGGAACTGAGTCGAATTTGATGTAAAATATCTTCTGACATATTATCCTTGTATTTGTGCCACAGTATGTCGAAATTATGATAGCGTGCGTATCTGACTTGGAGATGCAGATAATGGCTTCAGCGATTGTCGTATCCCAATGGGTATCGTTTTCTAATAAGTTCAGTTCTTCACATGCAGCACGATATGTTTGGAATATTACACCATTAACAGTTCGTAGTGTCTCAAATGACGTTGGCCCACGCACATTTACCAGCAACAACCGCAAATAGAAACATTCATCATTCTTTGGATGAACTGTATACAAACGACCAAGAGCATCAGTATAAAGCATATCCGGATACCAAGGGACCTCATCGCCTTGCTTCCGTCTTTGAAGATTCTTCAATGACCACGTTATTATACTTGGAATGCAAGTATAATAACGTGGTATACCTCCGAGTAAAGCAAAGTTCGTGCAAACGGATCGCTTTGGCAGATCCCAAAGAAATTGGTCAATGTAGTTGTTGGAGGTGTTTTAGCACGTTGCATAGTATTCGAAGCCGTAAAATATACTCGTTGACCACTCTCCAGAAGCACCGCCAAATGCACTTCACTTTATTAAATAGGCAATGGCTTTATTTAAAAGATTATATTATATTTATTTAATATTGATTTCATAGAAAAATCAAATTTATTTCTCACGATAAGTCAACTTTTTTTTTTTGATTTTTTTTAAAGAACAGTGTTTTGTATATAACGAAAGCTAACGCATTGCTTTGATGTCGTTCCCATCGGAATATAGGGAGAAAAAGTATCCTATGTCCGTCTCCTGGTCCTAAGCTCCCTCCCCACCAATTTTCAGACAAATCGATTCAGCCGTTCTTGAGTTATGAATAGTGTAACTAACACGACTTTCTTTTATATATATAGATTAACTTGGTCCCACTGTCCCTATATTAGATTATATTATCCAATGTGTAGAGCTTGTGCAGCTCTGTGTACTACGGCATGAGTCCTATTGTGTCAAAATCTTTATAGTATTTTTGTGTATCCAAATGTAGAGAGGAAATTGGGCCTGTCAGTTATTTGGCCTTGAACACAGCACATAATTCCATCCATTTATTTAATTTACAGTACACAAATTAACAGAACGCCACAAAAAATTATTATGTCAATCAACGGTGCACTTTGCCATTTAGAATACATCGGCCATAAGACAACCAAAGTGCTGTACTGAATATTTAATTTAATGTCTTTCAAATTAAGAAATTGTAAAAATCTTAAAAAGAAAAAAATGTAAAGAAATAAACCAAATTGCATCATCTGAGAAGAGACACCCATTGATGTTTTGTTTGTCTGATGCACAAATTGGCAAATGTGTTGTTGATTGGTTTGAAAAATGTATACGCCAATCGCCAAACTCTCTGCCTACATACCTCTCCATACGAATCCGCAGACGAAATTAGAAATTAGAAATTTAGAACAGAAACAGCGTAAACATTTAATTTTAGAATTTCATTTATTTGGCTTTTATGCTTCTGTTTTTGTGTGTAGTTTTTGTATTTTGTATTCGCAATAGGCGCAATGTATGCTGCTTTTGATGTAAGCCATTTCATTAATGTGAACTGCTGATCCGATGAACATAAAATCGATCGCGCAACTTTTGATTATGTAAATTGAAGTTGGAAAACGAGTCGGAAACATGAAAGATCTTTTAAGTAAACAGAACATTACTACACTGGGTGATGAAGTCATCTATAATTCTATATATGGCTTCAGAGTGGAGTAGTCACCAAACTGCAATGATGGTGATCTAATCTGTTAACACTAGTTCAAAGACAAGCTATTGGCTTGAGGTCGTCTGAAACTTAAAATTATGCATGCGACTACTTTACGAGACTAATCGTTTCTTTTTTTCACAGCATGTATGTTGGCTGACGATAGTCGAGCAGACGATTTTCTTAGAATACGGTTATCGGTTTACGTAAGCTTTATTTAAACAAATTATAATAGTTAAGAATATGAACATAGTTTATAAAAAAAATAAGTAGAAAAATTACCTAGAAATTAAAAAAGTCTTTTACTTTCTCGACTTGTTCTCAGCTTTGACCTCATTATATAGTAATACACATTTGACATTCAAAACAAAGGAAAATTCAAAATTTCTTCAAGGAAGACTTGATCTACGAACATTTAAAACTGGCTGAGTTATTGAAACAAAGTAACAATGTAACTCCGTTAAATTTTATAGTGTTTTGAATTCCATAAAACACTGCGAGTAACTTGAGGGACATATTTTAGAACAACTCTCATTTATGGTGATCAGTGATCAGGTGCTCAAGTTAGACAATAACTCAATCCAATGGTAGTTCTTTTGTACTACCGATAGTTAGCAATCTTCTTATGGAATAAACTACCGCCATTTAAAGAAACCAAACAATTTTCTTTTGCATAAGCAAATGTTAATTCAATGTCAGCTATTTTGTGTGCACATCGCAGCTTCTATCGAGACAACTTGCTGGCAACTGTGATTCTGATGGGACTGAAACATTAAAATAAATGGAAGCATTTTAATAATTTTCAATGTTATTTTGAGCCGAGTGTGTGGACTGGATATGTCCAAAAGAAGAACTAATTATATTTGTCACTTGATTAATGACGATGACGAGAGAAATTTAACTTTAAAAGCAGAAAAAAAAAGCAATTCATTTGGGGATAGACTTTTGGAGTGACATTCACATTAAAATGAAACTGGAAATAAAATTAAAATATTGCAAACAATGAAAACATCTGGTCGAGGCGTGACTTATTTTCAAATTTATTAGCTTGTGAAACAAATAAATTGAAAGTTCACTTAAGACATTGCCATTTAGAAAAAATTGGAACTCATTGAATTTAACATTTTTCTTGGGCTTGACGGAACACACAACATAAAATCAAATATTTTTAGAAAAATTATTTTATTGCTACTTTTTTTGAAAAAAGATTTTTAAGTTGATGAACCAAAATGATGTCAAATTGTTTGCAATTGTTGAGCTGATGGGCCTTAGAAGTGCGTCTTGGCAGAGTCTTTTGATTCTGGAAACATTTATTGAAATCGATTGATGGCATAGCGAGAGACAAACATTTGCTAATTTGTTACCTTTGTTGTAAAGAGGCATTTAATTTTTGGTTTCGAAAGTGGAGCCAAACAATGTAATGAAAAACCTTAATACTTCATCAAATATTACTTAGCTTGAAAATTATGCTTCTTCTATTTTTCTGAAGTAAAGCTGCCGAAATTGTGGTGCCCGTGGCGTAAAGATGCCTGCCTGTTACGCGAGAGGTTCGTGGTTCGAATCCCAACAGAAACCAAAAAATGTTCTTTATTTATTTATTTATTTTATTTTATTTATAGTGACATTTTGTATTTAGAATAAAATAGTATTAAATACCACTAACATTTTACATAATTCTATTTTTCTGTGAGTGTGGGGTGATTAATGCTTCAGTGAAAAATTACAAATTTTAGTTCTTAACAAATGCAAAGTTTTAAAATGAAAACAAAATTACATATTTGTGCAAATCTGATAGACAGAAAAAGGTATATACAATTGAAAGAAATATTCTTTATAAAAAGTTCATTATCAAAAGACATAGGAAAGCAAAACCTCGATTTGAGTGTGGTCAAATCTAAAAAGCCAGTTTTTAACTTTTTTTTTTAAATAAAGACAATGAGTGAACAGTGGAGTAGAAGTTTTTGAGATGAGTAGTACGAAAAGGGGGGACGATTACTTGACATTCAAAGTTGCTTCGCATAGTACGAACATTAGAAATTGGGCTTTGTAAATAGCCACCTTTCTTAAAAAATATTATAGATGTTTTGTAATAATAAAGATGCCTGAGAGGTAAAACATTTAAGGACCTAAATAGAGCCATAGAAGGAGTTAACCGATTAGCACCGTATATCTTTCTCATTGCACATTTCTGCAAAACAAGGAGAGGATTGATATTAGTTTGGTATGCCCGACCCCAGCAGCTTATGCCATACTGGAGTTTTAAATGGAATATACCAAAATAAACTGTTTCAAGTGTTGTGTTATTACAGAATTTTCTGAGATGATAAAAACTTCTAATTGACGATCTAAAATATTGCTTCAAAGCTGATATATGATTAGACCAGCTCATAGTCTGGTCAAACACAATCCCAAGGTATTTGAAATCGTTTACTGCTTCTATTTCAAAACAGTTTGGACTGCAGTTTGCCTCTAGGTCATAAAGTAATGAATTGAGACCAACATTACATGAACAATGAGATAGTTTGTATTTTAATCATTTTTGGGCATGGAAAACAATTTTCAAATCAGGAGCATCACGCATTCTTAAGCTAAAGTACATAACTTTAGTTTTGTTGCTCATGCTAAGTTTATGTTTAGCAAACCACATCCGCAATAAATGGACATCTTGATTCAAATCAGCTAAAAGATCCAATGCGCTAGATGAATTATAAGCTAGAACAAGATCATCTGCAAAAGCTGTTATTTTACCAGAGAATGGTAGTTCGAACAGAGAGTTGATGTAGATGAGAAAAAGAATGGGACCAAGGACCGAACCTTGTGGAACACCTATGTTTGAAATCCTAGATTCGCTGAAGCTTTCCTCAACTTTAACTTTTTGAGTTCTGTTCTTGAGGTAAGACTCAAACCAATTATAAGCGAAACCCCGAAAACCAGCCGATTGAAGTTTGTAGAGGAGCGTGCTATGATCTACAGTATCGAATGCTTTGCTTATGTCTACAAACAAACCAGCGCAATACATTTTACTATCTTCCACGGGTATTTGCTTTGACGAGGAATTGGCAATTTCTCCGACAATATTTAATGCCATGGTAAACGTTTTCTCTAGTAACCCTTCGGTCGGAACCAGCAGAAAATTGTAGGTTATGTCTATTCCCTCAATAGGCATGGTTGTGGAAAATGCGCTAGGCCAAACGGCTGCCCACTTTCTACCGCCAATCTATGTAGGTGTCTATGTAAGGTTCTCGAAATTCAAAGCTTCTTAATTACTTTTGACTTGCAATTGGTGATTAAACATGTATTATTTGAGAGGGCTCAGATTGGTGTTAACTTGGCGATGCGGCCCTTAAATGCTGCAACTTATAGTACACGTCAATTGTGTTTACTATACCTCCTTGCGGTAACCACTGGGTACTGGCTTCGTGCAACCGGAGGTGACTAGCCGTCTTGCCGAACTAAAAGAGTGCGAGTGTTGAAAAATGGTCGAAGAAAAATAGAGTTATTCTATAATGCTCTACGAGTAATGACTGACTGCACATGATTTTCAGGGTCTTTCAATACTGGAACAGGGTATTGATGGCAAATGACAGGTTTCAAACCTCTGCAGCAGGGTTTAAAAAAAAAGAGGAGGCTTATATGCTAATCTGGAGAGCTCAGACCTAGTTTCCGGCCCATTGTACTAACAGGGTAGCAGCCTTCCCTTTTTTTGTGTTGCAGTAGTTGGAAATAAGGTGTTAGTAATTTCACATATAACCTCAAGGGCGGCGTCCATATGAAACTGGGAGGCTGAAAGAAAAGTAGATGCCCAGTGCGGGCATATCCACAATTAACAATTATGATTTCAACTTTGACGACCAAAACAAACGAAAAAGGACAAAGACCTAAGGATTTTTTGCGTGGACCGAAAGATCCCCCAACGGATTACGTGTGCCCGGAGAATTGGCAGTTACCCTAAACTGCTACAAAGCATACATAACCTCCATTCAAGAAGTGTGATCGAATGGGCCGGGCATAAAGGAAATGAAAAACTGCAGCATCTGGTATGGCGACTGCTTCAGACAACAGAGAGCGCTTATTCGGGTGCAGATTTATCGTTATAGAGATAGACTCAGGGTTATCAGCCAAAATCCAGTAATTAGTGCATAATGATAATCCAGGCCCCCGCAGATGAGGAAGACGAGAATTCCCAAATTGTTTCCAGGACATAACTAAAAAACTTCAACGCAAAAGATGAAATATTTGGAAATACAATCGGTAAACATAGCCTACAGAAAGCCTCTTAAAACGAAGTCTGGTTAGTCGATTTTGCTGCGGGGCTAAGACGTGTTGCAATTGGTACACATTTCCAACACTTCAAAATTCAATAAAGAGACATGGCGATCCCCAGATCAATCAACCGTCAACCAAATTGACCATATTGCGAGACATTCTTCCAGTGTTATTAATATTCGAGCTTTCTCGAACCACAACCGTTTCGCAGACAAATCACGAATGAGGATATCCTGTATCGAATGAACTAAGGCTGTGATGTCGGAGCTACAATCGCAAGACATTGCCAATGCCTTCTCCTATGAATATCCTTGAATCCTATGCCGAGGCCGACAGCATTAAGCATTGAAGACCAGTGCAAGAAATGCCAACAAGCCAATAGGATCCAGCTTCTGAGGTTCCGGGTTTCAACAGGCCTCCAATCGATGACGAACGCAGGCAGGCAAATGCAGCCAAACAAAAAGCATGACAACTGTTGATGCGAAATAGCGAAAGAGAACAAGGGTTGATTTTTACATGTAAAAGTACATCGATATTTACAAGGAGAGAAGAAGGGACTTACTTAGGTGGGCATTACAGTTCGGGGTTAACCTAGGGCCTCAACGAACATTTATCGATAACGACTTCGATTTCAGGCGGGCTCTCTCCAGGTTTGCAATCTCAGTTGGTTCAGATTTTCTTCATCCTAATTGCGCTATCCTAGATGAGGTTTTCCCTTTCGGCGATATCCGTGCAATATTCTTTCGAAAACTAGTTGATATCCATTCACATGTACCAGCCATATCTTCTTAGGATGTGCGTACTCTTTTAGCTATGCGCATGTCGCAGTACAGCTCATTGAGTCTGTTGAAGAAAAGAAGGGAAGAACACCGAATTCTCTTAAGTATAAGGAAGCAGCATGAGAAGCGCTCGTTTCAGGAAGTTGGGAGATGCCATGACCCATGATAGGAATCAGATTACAAGATTTTACCAAAAGGTAAAAAGATCATGCCAGGATCCTCAAACTCAAGCTTGTACAGGGAAGCGTAGTGATAAGCCCACTTTTGCGGACTGCTTTACTGCTATGAAGCCACGACTAATTCTGTCTGTTAGAATACCCCATTCAACTTGAACGATGATTAAGAATGCCGTCCTCCCGACTTGCCATATATGCAAACTCTAATCAAACAGAACTGCAAGTGCAGTGGAAAGGAGAATGCACCAGCTGATGTGCCTGATATGGTGGGAAGGAAGCCTGTCCAAAAAATGGTACCTCAGTATCGTATGTCCGATCCTAAATAGGGCGATCCTCACAACTGCCTCAACTATAGAGAGGAATAGGCTTCCTTAATTGTCAAGTTCTTTCTCCCTGAAGGTTCCTGAAATATTTTCGTCTTCACCGCTCTTATTTATTTATTTGATCTTTCTGTTATGTAATTTGTAGGGTGGTGGTTTTGCAGTAATAGAGTATTTATTGGATAGGCCTCACATGGTGTCGGATCCCACACCGGACATTTAAATCTCGCTTTCAGCCTCCCATTCTCATCTGAACGACGACGCGCTTGAGTTTAAAAGTGAAATTACAGCCACCTTACTTCCATCCACTGCATTATAAAAAAGGGAAGGTTATACTACCCTGCCTTAACTTAGTAGGTATTAGCTTCCTGGTTTTTATAGCGTTTCACTAGTGTGAAGCAGTCAAATAAGAGAGCATCGAGATCACGATGCTTGTGGCGTCGAAAAAGATGAAGAGGAATTATTCATTGAGAAGCTTGTTTTCCGCTTTTCTAACTTCAATCCACATAGCCTCACATACCTACTGGTCAAACATGCTTATGTGGCCAATTTAGACTGCTTTGTACATAATGCAATTAATTCTTTTTTCTTTTTTTAAATTTCATTTACAGGCTTGAATGTCATTGTTTCTTTGATTCCAGCTCCATAATTCTTTTACCAATAGTTTGAAAATCATCAGATTTTAAGTTAAAAGCGGTCAAAATAGCTCCGTCCTACCTAACTCAGGCGCGGATCCAGGGGGGGCAATGGGGCAATTGCCCTCCCCCCCTCTCTCTGTCAATAAAAATGTTAAGTCTGAAGCAAACTGTACGTATTCGCTACAAAAAAGAAGTTTTTATCAAATTTTGAGTAACGTTCGGGATTCACAATATTATTCAATCCTCTTTATGAAACAACTGATACATCTCACCTCTCCCAATTGAGTATTATATTACGCTACGTTCACAATGGTAGAATTCATGAGGATTTTGTATCTTTCGTGGATGCATTTGAGGAACTAGCTTATTCCAGAACTGATGAAGAATACGAGTCTGATGAGGAAGCAGGAGGGAAACTAGAAAAAAAAACTAGCTGCCGAAGAGAAATTGGATGGAAATTTTAAATCTAAGGAGTTATCTCTAACTGGCAAAGCCATCGGCCAAATTGTGTTGTTGTAACTGAAGAAAAAGCTGAAACTTCCTCTTGAATGCTGTGTGGGAATAGGGACAGACGGATGTGCTGTTATGCTTTCAGAAGTTCGAGGTGCTGTCATGGAAATTCAGAGAGAAGCGAAAAATGCTGTTCGGACTCCATGCTACAGTCATAAGCTAAGCCATTTCACAAAGTTCAAAAGTACCTGCCATTCGAGACGCTGTTGCAATAATGAAAGAGGTAATCTTCTTCTTCAAATCGCACCCAAAACGAAAAACTGTCCTCATGAACACCTTGGGGTGTGCCCTCACATCACTTTGCGAAACAAGGTGGGTAGAACGACATGAAGGTGTACTTCAATTTTCTATGGACCTCATCAAAATTGTGGAAGCATTCGAAACGATATCGCAGTGGCATGACCCAAGCACCACTGGCGACTGGCAAGGCTTCCTTACTTATAATATCTTTATGCAATTCACGGTTTATTGTATCAGTTTTGTGTTTGAGTGATGTGTTGTCTTTAACACAGTCCTTGAGCAAGTTACTACAATCTAAATCTCTTGGCCTGAATAGCAGTGCAATGCTGGTGAAGAACACGATTTCCGTTCTTTAAGGTCGCCGGGAGAACATGGATATTAGTTTCCACAACATCTAGCAGCATGCAAAGAATTTATGTGATCAGTTGAATGTTGAGTTGAGAATTCCTCGTACTCCACGTCATGGTGGACGCCAAATTCACCGAGCTAATTTTGACACTAATTCAGCTGAGGTATACTACAGAATCTCGTTATATGCACCTCTACTTGACTTTGTCCTGACCGATTTGCATGAAACATTTCGACCTTAGATGTATTTAAACTTAGAATTTTCATACCGGAAAATGCAATTCGATATAATACTGATGAGTTGGATACCACCGTTAAGTCGCTAATAAATCGCTTTGGTCAACTCATAGAGTTAAATACAGACACAGCCTGTTTTTTGCTCAAAGATGAGCTGGTGTTGTGGCGGGAAAAATGGTTGACGGAAAAGAAGCAGAACAACCATCTTCCCGTTACTGCTCTTGAGTTGATGGATAAATGCAAAAAGGATGTGTTTGGCATTATACACAGTTTTCTTTTAATCCTTGCAACGCTTTCGGTTACGAATTCTTCGGCAGAGCGGTCTTTTTCTTCATTGCGGCGCGGCGCGGCGCCTTAAAACCTATTTAAGGTTCACAATGAGTGAAAATCGTCTTTGCGGTCTGGCACTTATGCACATCCACAGACAAATCCCGATCGATGTTGAAAAGTAATAACAAGGTTTTCAAAAACCGGCTCCAACAAAAAGTTAGATTTTAGCATTTAATTAACTGTTTTAAACTAATTTAACTTATTTTTTTTTTTAATTTTTTAAATAATTTTTCTAATTCTTTTAAATAAAAAATGTATTCTTATATTTGATTGAGTTTATATTCAATAACTGCAAATCATTGAAAAGGAAGGAAAACTGACCCCCCCCCCCCCCCCCCCCCCCCCTAATCAAAATCCTATATCCGCGCCTGATTAGATCATCCCCTTAGATAAACTCAAACTCATTCACCCACAGAAGATTGCTAACTTCTGGTTCAACTCAGGAGCGGGAGAACTGCCCTGATACCTCACATGGACTCGCACTATTGGTTTCACTCAGACACCGCAGTGCCTAGAGTTGAGCAAGCTCTACCCTTCCCCTTAATCTATCTATCTATCTATCTATCTACAACCTACTTTCTACCATCCATTGAATCACAAAAAGGGATGGTTGCTGCTCTGCTTTGGCTTAGTATTAGCCTCCTGGTTTTTATTTAAAAACATTTTTTTTACATTTGATTAAAATTCAAAAAAATTTTTTTTCTTGGATTCAATTACCAATTTTGAGGCGTTTACCATGTCAAATAAGAGAGCTATGACCTCTTCGAGATCACGGTACTCGTAACGTCGAAAAGATGAAGAGGAATTATTATTCATTGAGAAGCTTGTTTTCCGCTTATTTCTAGTCTTACTCCATATAGCCTCACATACTGGTCTAGCTTGCTATATGGACAGCTTTTTAGTTTAGTTTATTTTGCCAAAGTAAGACAACATTAAGTAAAAAAAAAAATATAAGAGATATTTAACAAAGATTGCACTACATAAAAAAATATATTAAAATAAATTTGTTGTACTAAGTATTATATAAAACCAATTTTTTCATTGATAAAACGGATTTGCTATATAAATTGGACATTGTTTATGAAGTTAATTATTTATGAAAGTTTGATTTAATACAAAAATACACAAAAGAAAGTCAAGAAGAGTCTTCAAACATCATTCTATTCAGGATTTTTCTCCGGAAGTTTTCCCTATTTATATTTACATTGAACAAGTGAAAATATTTGTTAAATGTTTTTGAACATCTTTTGAAACATTCATCAGAAGCATAATAAGTCTTTGAGTTGCTCTCCTTTAAAAATTTGGAATGTCGTAAAATACGAACGTTAGGATTTACAGATATTTTGGAACACAAAAATGTTGAGGTAACATTTCCATTTAAAAAAACTAACGCAAATAAAGCTTCGGACAACTCTCTACGATTTACAAGGCTGCATATATTAATAAGATTTAGTCGATGTGAATAACGAGGTAAGACAAAACTGTCGGTGTTCCATCCAAGACCTCTCAATGCGAACAACAAAAATTGCTTTTGGACAGATTCAAGTTTCTTTATATTAACAGCCTACAAAGGAGACCATATTACACTACAGTACTCTAACAGTGACCGGACCACTAAATTCCTTGGATCTTCGCTTAGCGAAACCAAGCATAGCCATACTCTTGGAATGAACTTTATCAATATGATGTTCAAAAGTTATTTTTTTGTCAATTAAAACTCTTAAGTCTTTTACTACATCAATTCTAACAAACTTTTGTCCGTCTATGGAGTAGTCAAAATTTAATGCACATGTTTTTCTTAAAAAAGAAATTATATTGCACTTCTCCACATTTAACATCATTCCGTTAGCTTTACACCACTTAACTAGGCTGATTAAGCATTGCTGCAATAATTGCGTGTCGGCAATATTTTTAACTGTATGAAACAACTTTAGGTCGTCGGCATACATCGAAAATCTACAACCTTCAAACAGTAAGGGCAAGTCATTTATAGAAAGGAGAAATAAAAGTGGGCCAAGATGGCAACCTAGGGGTACACCAGAAGTTACATTAATTTGACGTGACAAAACATCACAAAACTTGACACACTGCGTCCTTTGCGACAAATACGATTGGATCCACAGTAATAAGGTGTCATGAATGCCATATTTTTTTAATTTAAAAATAAGCAGTTTGTGACCAACTTTGTCGAAAGCTTTGCAGAAGTCAGTATAGATAGCATCAACCTGGTTCCCTTTTTCCATTTCTAAAAGAATGAATGAGGTATTACTTGATGCGTTTTATTATTCTTCTGCAATATTTGTTTATCCTTTTTTCAAATTTCATTTACAGGCTTGAATTTCATTGTTTCTTTTGATTCCAGCTCCATAGTTCTTTTTCCAATATAGTCAATCATTAGATTTTAAGTAAAAAGCGGTCCAGATAGCCCCCGTCCTACCTTACTCTTCCAATAAAAAACCATGAATACAATTTTTGGTTCCACCAACAATGTCTATATCCTATATGCATAGTAAGCAACTGAGTGTATCATCATTTTGACAATCGAATGATGAACAAATTGATGTTTTTAAAAACGGTTTTGTTTATTCAGCTTTTCGACAGTTGAGTTAGTCATATAGTCTTCATTTCTTCAAGCCAAGAAGATCAAATTCAACGATGAAAACACGTCTATTTTTAGCATTTTCTTGAAAAGATTTGTCATATTTTCTGTCAAAAGTATCTCCACTCATAGACATAGGCGCAAGTTGAATAACTAATTCACATCTGAACCCTTTTTGTATAATCGAAAACCACCATATAATAGTTATTTACGACTTGAATAGCTAGACAAAAAATAAGCGTTGACTGCACTTCAAATAACTAATATAGCGTCAGTCACTTTGCATCAACGCTCTTTAGTATTCACAATCCAACTTCCATCACTTTTACTTTTTTTGTAAAAACAAAGTAATATGAAATGGCGCTTCTCTGTATTTGTTTGCCCACCAGCAGCACAGCACTCGTTTGCATAATTAAACCGCCAACAACGACAGCGCTTCAAAACGATCGATAAAATTTAATTTCTAAAAATAATAACGGTGATTTCAAAACAATGATTCATGTAAATTATAAAAACAAAAGAAAATTTAGAACAACTAATGCAAATATAATTAATTAAGCTGTTCCACTTTCAACAGAATATTTATAGCGTAAACCTGCCAAAAGAGACCTACACCCAGTTTTGAAGATGTCTATCTAGAATCCGAAAGATTTACATCGTGGTTTTGGCAAACCAAATTCATATGCGAATATGAAGTGCAAAATAATAATAAACGCATTTTTATACATGGCGTGACATGGCATCGTGGGGATGGTCGTTGTACTTCGTGTAAAAATATGCTCGCATTTTTATTTCTGTAACGCTCTTTTCAGATTGTCGTGTTTTGTATTTTATGCAAGGCTATGGCTAAGAACCAGCTCGACCAGATTCTCACGGCATCGTTTCAAACATTTTATGGCCTAAATGGCCATGAATTTAATAATGATAACCTGTGTTTTGTGAACCCGCATGTTTGAGCGACAGAAACTTTGGTGGGTGATGTCATTTAGGGCTCGTTGATGACAGTAGACCGCTGAAGTTGTTTGAAAAAAACTGTTGTTTGGAGGGTATTCAATTGAACTTAATTCGGAAAACCTGCATGAATTTTATGTTACGAGATTTTATCTGAGAAGAGGAAGATCAAAGAATTCGCCACAGAAGAATAAAGAGATAGAAAAATGTTCACTTTAAGTGAACGACACGACACGATAAAGCTAAAGTGGGGAACTAATGAATAGGTGCCTACTGCCTAATGCCTGATAGAATGGCTGGGAAACCGGAAAATTAATACATTGGATGAGATGAGCTGAATCTGGAATGTTACAAGTGTTATTAGCTGCAATGGTGGTTAGTGCGAGTGGAATTAATGGTTTCGGAATTATCAGTGGACATTTGGATAGGAAATTAGTTTCATGTTTAATGGGAGTCGGCATTCGCCAATAGAAAGTTGGACAGGAGGCCGGTATGTGGGGTTATTAATTGAGATTTCTCAATGTGAAGTGCTTCTTGTTTCGAACGTAGTCATTTTGTGCATTCTCAGATCAATTTTTATATGAGTTTCTTCTTTGATGGATTTGAAGATCTTGGATCGTTTGGGTAAGTTTTGCTGCAAAGTGTTTGTGGATCGTCTTTAGAAGAGCTAAGACCTGCGTATAATGAAATGGTGCTTTTTTTGGCAGTACATCAAGATGACTTGCTTATTTATCGCTTGGAGTCTGAATGAGAGCGTCCTAGACCGAAATTTGCGGTACACACAAAAGGAAATACGTTCCAAGTCGCAATTGTAGAGCTATCTAATTTGAGCAAGGCTTAATAGCCCCAGAGGTGCGTCATGGTCGAAATACGTGACTTTCAAAGCAAGACAGCCTACCTCATGCAATGGCTTTGACTAGACATTGTTATATTATTGGTTTCATCTCATTGAGCTCTAAAGTTTGGGATTGCTTTGACCATTCAGTCGACGAGCTAAGTCATGGTTGAAAAAATCGCTGGAAGTGTTTTATTCGTCTAGCCCACGGTCTCTGATTGGCACCCCGGGCGGGTTGTCTTTTACTCGAGAATCTCTATTGACTAGGATGTAAGTGATCCGACGGTGCCCTCTCCGCCTGTATAAGTTAGGTCTAAGCAAGTAAGGTTAGGTTGGAGAAATGTATAGCCGCAAGTGTAAACACATCACTTGGATCTCAACGATGCATTGTGTTTCCCAGATAACAGAGGACGAGGAGGTGGGTGGAGATGATGTATAGCAGAGAATTGGGTTTGTAACTGGGTTCTTGGGGTTGGTAACCCCCACTGAACCATTTGGAGCCCTGAATGAATTTTGAGGATGCTGTTCAGTGGGAGGTTAGGGATGTTACCCAGTTCACCGAAAAAGTATTCTAATGGAGATTTTTTCCAAGTGTGGGACAAGCAATGGCACTCACATAGGAAATGGAATGATCCTTACTCTGCCACTTTGTCTTAGCCTTTGAGTGGCGCAACAGAGCAAAGAACCCCGGGGCCTAGTGCATCACAGCCATTGCCTTTGTGAGGGAATGTAGGGGACCTATACAATTTTCTGTAGATTCCGAACGGCTGATTGAGAAAGCGTTTCTTATGGAATTGAATTTACTATCAAAGGACTTGCCAATTCCTCGCGAAAGGTGATATCCGTGAAAAACATTTTTGCTTCTGATGGGATTCGAACCATGAACCATAACAGGCAGACAGCAGACAGGCTTTCCATCACGCCAAGGGTACCACGTAAGTAAGTGAGATGTACTAATGGCCATTCTCGTCGAATGCCAATCAAGTTGGAGCTGAAATTCTGTTACTTTCTTGGAAATGTCTGGGCATAGGTTTTGTGGAAGCCCGGCATGTTTCTAAAGATGGCCACCTGTTATTTGCGGGTTTTTAGAAAAATTTGTTAGATTCTGTCTTTTTTTCTTGCTCAAGTGGCTTGAGAACGGAGGTGTTCGTATCGCTGGATTTAAGTGCTGACCTGATTTTGGCCAGCTTGTCCGCCATTCCAATACCGGTTATGTCGCGATTTATTAGAACCTAAATTAAAGTAACGGTGTTCGGGTGTTCGTAGAGCCGAAAAGTCTTAGATTACTACGACAGATTTCTTCTTATTTGGGATTTTTGACAATGGATGAGATAGATTTAATGGCCGCTTGGCTGTCTATGAAGATGTCAATATTTTTGCTGACCAAGTGTTGGGTAGCCAAAAGGCTTCACAAGCTGCAAGTACTTCTGCTTGGAAGACACTGCAAAAGTCGTTCGAGGATATTTCAAAAAGATGCCTGTCCCTACCCTTTTTCCTTTTCGGAACCGTCTGTGAAAACGGAGACATGATTTGTTTTTAATAACCCTGTTTTCCTCCCAGCATTCTCTTGTCGGAATGACTGTTAGAGCCTCTTGATTGACGTCAGTATGCAGGGGGTGTATGGGATGAATGTCGGTATTAGTATGATTCATTGTTTGAGTCACAGTGCGCTTTTGGCCGCCATCTAGTTAGTGAAAGGGTCTAGGGGAGATAGCGACAGGAAAGTTTCCAGAGCTGACTTGGGTGTCGTTTTTATGGTACTGGTTGAGCTTTTGGTCATGGTCTTCAGGTTTAACGCCTTCTGTAATGATGGCCACCATACCAAGCAGGAGTATGTGAGTTTTAATTAGGTGTGTACTGTGTACCTACATCCAGTGAATTTTTTTGGTTGGGGGCCGTCCATAAAATACGTCACACTAAAATTAGGTTTTTTTTTGAACCCCCCCTCCCCCAGTGTCACGCTTTGTCACACTTTCTGTGACCCCCCTATGAATATTACGTCACTAAAGCTTAGACCCCCCCCCCCCCCCCTTGCGCATGATAAATTTTTATTGATAGTGCAGTTGTAAGTTAAAAATTTTTTTTATAATAAATTAACAAATATATTTTACGGATTCCAATACCGCTAGAGCCAAGTCAAAAGCGCTAAAGACGCACCGAAGAGCTAGCGCTCATGTTTAAAAAAATAAACATTAGTAAATATATTGAGTAACAATTTATTGTATTAAAAATATATGCATTTAAACGTCTATATATTTAATAATACGAAATGAATGATTTTTATCATGACAACGATTTAAAGAAAACTAGTCGAAAGAAATACTGCAGTAAAATTTTTTGATGAAGGGCGAACGTTACGTTGCCGTAGACCCCCCCTCCCCCCTTGTCACATCTTGTCACACTCAGCGAGACCCCTCCCTCCCCCCTGTATGCGAACGTATTTTATGGACGGCCCCTTGACTAGGTTCCGATTTTTTCCCAAAAACTCTTCTGGAAGCGTATAAGGTGATTTGAGCATTTTCTTTCCTTCTTTTATATTTTCTTTCCTGTTGAGTTTACGATCAAGGACAATTCCGAGATATTTCGCTGTACCAGTTAAGTGTATTGGTGTGCCGTTTATAAAGGATGGAAGTACATCTGGAATTTACGCTTTCTCGTGAACAGCACAAAATCTGTTTTTGTAAGTTGACATTTAGCCCACTGTTTTCGATACAGTTGATGAGTTCCCTGCCTAAGCAGCTCGCACTTGGTTTACGGAGCCAACGACAATGTATGAAAAATTATGTGTGTTAAAAACTGATCTTAACAAACTTGTCAAAATGCATATTCTATATCTTTTTTATATTCAGAATGAACACACAAGGACACAGTCGTACGTTCAAAACTTTCAAAATCTTTTTTCAACAGACCCAATAACTGAAAAATTCTTTGAAAATTTGTCCATATCTCGAAAGTTTATCTAACTGCACAAAATCGTCTGTAGACATTTTTCTGTATACGAAAACCTCACATGACCCACTTTCATCTTAACTGCAACAGCTGCAATCAGTACAAATAACGACACGAACAAATCTAAAGTTAGCATACAAATCTCGGCAATGTCGTGCAATAAATTGTCTCTTCTTTGCATTCAATACGCTGAACAAAAAGTGACATATATTTTACCTGCAGCGTCACCTACACCGAACACCGTCACTTCAATAGGCGGTTGAGTGAGTATACTAAAGAGAGACTAAGCGACAGTAGGTTATTGTACTCTCAACCTTCCGCTGAGAAAACAATATGGAATATGGTAATCAAAACTATTTGTTTACTTTATTGTTTTTTTTTTTTCTAGATTGATAGTGTTTGTAGCTTCTTTTCACTTTTATAGGTCGTTATGATTGATTGCCGAAAATGTTTTCTATTTCTTTCTGTACGCTCGGTGGTGGGAAATGTTTTGATGAGAAGATTGTGTCTTGTTTCTTTTTTAAATAATTAAATGACTTAAAAGCTCTTTTAATATGAGCCCAAGAAGAAAAAAATCGTATAAAGGAGTGGTTTTGAACCCAATTGTGTCACCATTGTCATTGAGTCACGATTTGTATTCGAATTTACACTTTTTATGTTAACAGAAACATACGACATGAATTCGATGGATAAGAAAGACAATTGAGTGAGCGTATTTGTAAAGAAAAACTGCACGTTTTACCATGAATTCAATTAAATTTCGATCAACAAGTTGTTTACAAAATGTTCGCTTAGATTGATAAGTTAGTGCTCCTTTGTTTAAATTTTTTTCAAGCTCTTATTTCACTCTTTAAATAACTATCGTCATCCTTAGGAAAGAAAAAATTAGTATTACAATTATTTTTAAGTGCTTGACTGCCAGCATTAAAAATCATAACTTGCAGTTAAGTCGACATTAAACTTTGTTGCAATAATTAAATACAAAAATTAAATAATTACAATTACTAATATTTTGAAAAGTGGTGGGATATAAAGAAGTGGGATATAAAGAGGTGGGATTTTGGAATAACTAACAAGTCATTTCTTAAGAGCTGTTAGATATTAAAAAAAAGCCAAACAAATTAAATTCAAAAAATGGATGAAACATTATTTGAATCGACAGTAAGGTCGATACAATTTAATGTTTGAGGATTGAGTCATGCCAATGTTGGCCGCGGAGGCGCCTTAAATGGTCCATGCGCTTACTTTTTTTAACATTACGGCCGGTATCTAAAGAATAAATGCCTCAATGTTGGCAGTGAGTCAATCGGGCTTTAGACCTGAACCTTAGCCGCACGAAAAGTATAGCAGTGCGTATCTATATGCCCCAACTCGAGCTTACACGAGTTATTTGAGGGTTAATAGAGGATCGCGTAGTTCTTGTTCATTCGATTAACATGACCTTCTGGAGTAATTTGAGAAGAAAAACAAAATCATGTGACTCTTGTTTGTTCGTTTAATGAGGATTGCAGTCGTTTGAGTTGATAACCCCATAGAGTGGTTTGAATTTGAGCTATAATTTTTAAAGCTGTTAGTTGTGTGGTTAAGAAATAAAATTAGTAGCATTTCAATGACAAAACTAATAACAGCCTAAACTATTCCCGAATTCTGGCTTTACTATTAGATTTTCAACTCAAACGACTGCAATAAGCTTATTTTTTACTCGAAATTGAAACCTTTTTATCAGATGAATGAGTGATTTCGTTTTGAACGAACCAACACGAATCAAACGATGTGTTTTTATCCCTCAAATGACTCGGCTGAGGTCGTGTAAAAAGAATTAACATTAACATACTGTTTGTGCACATAGGCAAACGGTTTTTCGTAATTCGCACGATTTTGACCTTTAGTGGAGTAAAAAAGGGCCCAATTCACGGTCGTCACTAACACTGGCCAATACAGCTGCGATATTTTTCTAATTTTGCTTTCTAATTAAGCGTGTTGGTGATTTCATCTCCAACAGTTAATGTTCGGTTCGAAATTTATTCACAATAGCCCGATTAGCCGCTTCAGTAGGTTGATTAAATGGACCATAAATTGGAAGATGCGCACAATGAGAGTTCTCGGCAAATAATAAAATTCAATAATTTGCAAGCGTTGTTCGTTTGTAAGACGATTTATGGTTCAATTATAGACCAAACTAAAGATGTTTGACATTCACACAAACACGAAACGTGAGTGAGCTGTCAAAGCCAGAGTCGCCAAAAAGAAAATAGCCAAAAATACAACCATTATAACGTTGTGGCGGTTTGTGGTAGCAGGGTTAAGTGGGTTGGAATGAATAGCTCGGTTCGTATGAAAGGGAAAAAGTAAAAGCGTGAGTCAGAAAGTTCGAGTCAACTTGCTATAAGTTCAACAATAATAGGAAAATCAATTAACGAAGTCCATATTTCTTTGAGAATCAGCAATTTCTGGCAGTAAGTTGGGACCAGTATATAGTCACGTTAAGAAATTCTTTTTTTCCGCAACAGCTATAATTCAAAAGATATAGCCGTGCGATAGCTGATGCCTCGATAGCATTCGTAATCGAGATGTTTCGAGGAAAAATTATATCGCCCCGATGTTGTACTGCGTTGCGGCCTAGAAGTCCGGATTTGAAACCACCAAACTTTTTCTGTTTATAAACATTAAAGGTTGAGTTTACCACAATAGTCCAACTAGGACTGCCCAGTTGAAGACCAATATCGAAAAGAAATGGCATCTTTTCCAATGTACCAGCAAGTATTCGATAATTAAAGGTCTGGATTGCAGGAGTGTTTGCAGCGCAATGGTGCACATCATGAGGATGACGTTTTCAATAAAAAACTTACCCGTGTACCTATTTTTATTATTTACAATAAAGATTTGTTTGTAATTATAATAGCTGTCCCTTTTATGTATGATTTTTTAAATCAACCAGCTTTCTGACTCACCCTGTTTACAAATTTGTTAAATAATTTTACCTGGTGCAAATATGTTAAAATTTAGCAAAGCTTTCGAAAAAAAACTTTCTAACTTTTATCCTCTATTAAAATTGCCTTCCTCTGATTCAGTCCTCTCCTACCTCAAATGGATTTCTACATAAATAGATAACCGCCAATATAGAGTTCGTTGAACTTACATTTCCTCTTGTGGCAAATTCCGGTGTACCCGAAGGTAACCCCGAGAAGATCATCCAATATTCTTCTGTCTCCCTTTATGCTGACAAAGCAAAATTTTTCATAGTCAACTCTAATTGGAATAACTTTTTTTTATAATTAGCGCGCACCCCTTGAGTTGTGTTTTCCGCTTTTGAATTTTTGTGAGTTGTAATGTTGGGGAAAAGCAGAGTCAGGTAAAGCATTTCACATGCGGGTGGTGCGACTTCTTCTTCTTTCCATTTCTGGCGTTACGAGTAGTGATCTTGAAGCGATCACAACTCTCCCACTTTTCTGCTTCACACTAGTGATCCGCCTGTGGGGTACGCCGCGTTGACCTCAGAAAGCGTCGGCAAGCCTCCCGGTTTTGGATTGTTCCATGTCTGAGGCCAACCAAATGCTGCTGTTTTTGCATTTGCTTGTACCAGGAGTGTTTTGGCCTGCCTTTTCTTTTTCGTCGCGAATTTGTTGAAACGTTGTACGATATTGCCTTTTGGACGGGGTTCTGCGGATCTCTCCTTTGAACATGACAATACCAACTGAGCCGGTCGTGCTGAATTTTGTCCAAGATGGTACTTTTGACATGAAGGCTTCCACGGATCTTAGTACTTCTAATTCAATCAAGCTTTGTTACTCCTGCTGTCATCCGAAGCATCTTCATTTCGGCTGCCGTCAATTTGCTCTCATACTTTTTGTACATTGTCCAACATTGTGAACCGTATGTCAGAGCTGGACGGACAGCTGCTGTGTAGAGTCTTCCCTTCAGCTTAGGGGGCATTTTTCGATCACAGAAGATAGCGGAGTTTTCTCGCCACTTCATCCACCCTACGCTTACTCGATGATTGATGTCGTCATCACAAGTTGCTTCACTATTGATCATAGATCCCAGATATTTAAACTTTTCACACTTGGGAAGCACATTTCCATTCAAATAAATGTCTGGAATAGGCTTGTCTGGATCAGAAAAAGGGCAGCACAGGTATTCAGTCTTTTTAGCGCTAATACGGTACCCATTTCCTTCCAGAACATCAATCCAAACGTCAAGTGCTCGTTGCAGGGATGTAGGATCCTCGCTTATGATGGCTCCATCGTCAGCGGGTGGTGCGACTTAAATATGAATACACCGTAGGTACTTCCGAAGTTGGCTTCGAGGTAAAACTGAAGAGCATTCCTAACGAGGCGGTTGTTGTGGCTAAATATTTTCAGGGGAGGAATGCAACTGGCTACTTCACTAGAGCACTGCTTGTGACAAAAACGATAAAAGAGACTGAGACAGGTAACGTTTCGACGATGTTTAAGAGAATCAATCTATTGAACTATCACCTATCAATCTCAACGTTCTGTTTTGTACCCTATTAAGTAGCCGCAAAAATGTTTGAGAAGCACCTGATCAGATATGGGAGTTGTACTCTTGTTTCAAAATGATCTCAATTCATTTTTCATTTGGAGTAGTAAAAATTTCCTTGAATCAAAAATTGCCAAACACAAGGCAAAACCTTTTTCTAAAAAGTAAAAGACCTACTCTCTTATCATTTTCAGAACTTAAGTGTTTTGTGTTCCGTACCCCCTTGTTACTAGATCCCTCTTTGGTCTCAACGAACCTGTAACCCGCATGGTGAATAAGATCAATTCTGTCCTTTTTCATTTCGACCAGGACCTTTCAAGACCCTGCCTAAAAGTCCTTCTATTAAGCAGTCTTTCATTCTTATGGTTTTAGTTTGGACTTAATTAGTTTATATTTGATATTGTTTATTGTTGTATTATGCTAATAAGTGAGGCGTGAGCCCCGACAAAATTAAAAATTGAAATTGTTAACTTGGTTTTGTTTTTTGTTTTAAAATCAATGCGTTGCTAAGCTGAAAGATTACTTAGTTGCTACCAAAACGCACCTAATGTTGTGAAAAACACTTCTTTTTTTCAAAATCCTATGGCGCTTCCGATAACATTTAAGAATTGGGAATTTTTTTTTATCAAAAGAACCATTGAAATGCTTTCGAAACCACAAATTGAGTTCTAAAATAATTTCTTGAATCATTAAATAGATGTTTTATCGAATTGATCTGAAATTTAAAACAATTGTGTCTTTGATAATAAATCAATATTCGAAGGGCAAATACACAAGCCTTTTTCTTTAACTTTTTATGTTTTCAGTCAAATATCAAAGGAATGTAAGCCTTCTCTGCTGATTGACAATTTTATCCTCATTTAATTGGTTGCACATGTTCAAAAGAATAATTGCCAAAACATGCTTTACTTGCATGCTCCCACATCCATCTACTACTATACTATACTTGCCTCAAATGCGGTTTTTAAATCAAAAAGAAAGTATTCCGAATCATTTCTAATTTTGGAACTCCCATTGAAAGCAAACGTTCACACTGAATCCAATTGAAAGTGAATTTACTGAATGCCTATTTTTTTGTTTACGTTCAATCGAAGCATACCGAATTACTCGCAATGAAACACAAGAACAAAAAACGCCTACACATTCATTCCACACCCCAATTATTTTTCATTCTAATGCTATTTGTACATAAAGCGAAATTTTGGACACCCAACTCATTTGGCAATTACATCACCATACTCTCACATTGCCCCAAACCGTGATCCAAAAGTTTTGGGGTGGTTTGGTTGTTATGTTCGTACAGTCAGTGCTGAAGAAATAGACGCTTTTTTTCAATAAACGTCTGTCACACATATGTGCTGTGCAGGTATATTATTTGAAGTTGTTGAGTTTATTGTATTAGGCGGTGATTGTCAGAATCGTCCTCACAATTAGTTGTTATTATTGACGCACTATGACATTGACTGATGCTTTTAGAAAAATACATTTGTCGATTCTATTGGCACATCATCGAAACCGAATTTTAAGTCACCCAAGTGACTACAACAAAAACTTGGAATTTCTGTTCGCTGGTTAAAAGTGAATTACTCAACCATCCATTTGGATCATTTAGAACCAAGATGATCGACGAATTCGACACGCGATACACATTCGAAGTCTTCAGAGTCGTAAAAAGAAGCAATAATTTCTAAAATTAGCAACTGGCTAATCTGTGTTGTAGAATGAATCACAGACAAATCGGTATGGATTGAGAAAGTATCTGGACGGTAATAAAACTCCAGATTGAACTATTTGCCCGCATCGAACAATAATTACGACGCGACGTCGAGTATATCTCTTTTGGATTGGAACTGATTAGCGCTGGTTAATGATTCCTGGCTCTCTATGGCGAGTGTTTACGTTTGTGTATATTTGTGCCCAGTGACCCAGTTTGAAAGCCATTAATGTCGGTTAAAATCTAAACAGCCATTCGTCTTGCTCCAATTTTCAACAACGCGCAAAATATGTTCACTTGAAGATATACTCGTACATAATTCTCTTACACGCGTTAACTGGAACTGGAGTGCATGTTTTGCAACGGGGATCTTTCGGCAAGCATTTCCATGATGCGATGATAAGCTTTCAACTGACTATGCAGGGATTTTCAAATGCGGAACGCATTTATAGGCATCGTTTGAGTGAGGAAAAAAAGTGAATTATGAATTTTATTAAGTTGGAGAATAATTTACTTCAAATACTTGTGACTCAGGCAGCACCCACAGAATAGCATATGCTAGACTTAAACGTCTTGAGAAAGCGTCTTAGTGTCAATCCAATTTGAGGAATTTATTACCAGCTCAGGCACACATTTGCGATTGTGCGGGATTTGCATAAGACATGAACATTTTGACACGATCAGATGCGTCTCTCTTCCTAGGGGAAGGATACCAATGGAATAACTTATGTGCTTGCGCTACTGTGGAATTTTCAAGTGGCAGCGGTGATGTGGACATAAGAATGTCTAGACAGGATCGTTGTTATAGTAGGAATATAAATTAATTAAAAAAAGGTTTTCTATTTCAAGCGATTATCAATCAAAGCTAATCCTTCAAAAGAAATAAGATGTGATATCGAAACAGAAAAAGAAAAAATAATCCGGTTTGTAGATAGGTACTGATTAGTTGAAATTTACTATATGTACAGAAATATTTTTTGTTGATTGTAAGACGCAACAATTCTGATCTCACAGACATTACAAACAGCATAAGATCTTTTTATCCTGGTTGCAGTAGGGCGAATAGAAAGAAACTGTCTCCAATACCACCGTGGTTTGATAATAATGGCTGCAAGAATGCAAGGACCAAATCAATCGTGAGGCTGAAAGTATTCCGTGACCAGAGTGATAAAATCTTAGCAAAACCAGTATTTTGACACCAATAGGGAGTAAAAACTAGATGCCAAATTTAAAAATAGGATTACTCCGAAGAGGAGACTAAGCGACTGGCAGTCCACTAGTTGACAAATATTTTGGAACTCGTTGAGAGCCTTAAATAAAAATAATTATTCATAATCACCTCGATCCTATTGTCACATTTTAATATTAAATCCGTGTTCTAATTCTATTAAGATCAACATTTGGGTGCGTGTATATACGAGTGCGTAAATAGCGGATCTTTTAAGGAGATTAAAGAATGGAAAGGCAGCCGGACCTGATGGAATCCCAGTGGGGTCTTTCATATGTCGGACCATGGACTTGGTAACGAAACTTAATGTTTTGTTAAACCAAGTAATGGATACTAGAAATACTCCGCAGCATTTTAAGAAGTCTTTAATCTTCCCGCTTTGCAGAAAGGATCCACTTTGAATCCGGGAAACTATCGCGAAATATGCTTTCTTAACGCTTGTTATAAAATATTTATCTCACTTCTGCAACTACGACTTAGCGGTTGGATTAATGAAAATCACTTAGTTAATGAATTCCAAGCCGGATTTATGCCCGGATACTAAGCGATAGATCACATCTTTTTTCTAATAAGCATCGCAGAGACATTTTTTTAAAACGGGAAAAAGTCATATGTTTCTTTTGTTCTCTTTAAGTCGGCTTTTGACGCATTGGACAGATAGGCCTTAATATACAAGCTCTAAAGGACTAGGAATGTCCAATAAGTTTGGTAGAGTTCTGAAAAAGTTTATGGTTTATGACCAAAACTGTTTTTTGGAATGCAGAGGCATGATTTGAATGGTTCCAAACCGAATCAGTAGTTCGGCAGGGATGTGCATTGAGTCCTCTTCTGTTCGCTCTTTACGTAGGAGACCTTCCGGACTTTCTATCTGGAGTGGTTGAGTTCACAGGAACTCTAATCAAGTTTAGGTGGGGCTAACGGCCCATTTATAAGCTTATAACAAACTTAAAAGTACCTTAACCTTAACAATACTAAACTTTAGCTAATTAAAAATAATTTTGAACACACTTTGCCAGATAACTTATCTTCTTTTAAACACAGTGTAGTGTTATCGGCCGACCTAGAGAAAGCTTTTGACAGGGTAACCACCTTTCCAGTGATTGAACAACTTCATAATTGGGGAGCTCCAAAACAAATTCTTAAAGTTGTATCTTCTTTCCTAACTGGTAGATCTTTAAAAACCAACATAAGCGGTTTCATATCAAATACTCAAAAACTTGAAAACGGAACACCCTAAGGATCCCCCCTATCAGTCTATCTATACAACGCCTACATTGATTCTCTGATTAATGAACTCAAAAAACCTGATCTTGAGCTTGACTTCGTTGGGGTTTACGTTGACAATATCTTTCTTGTCGCGTCTGGAAACCCATCAAAGTTCAACTCAATTCTCAAGTCAGCTGATTCACAAATTTTTGACTGGACATAGTAAACTGGAGCCATTATCCCGCCTTGTAAAACTGAAGCTCTCCATTTGTGTCGCAAAAAGAAATGTTTCCCACCTACGCTCACACTCCGTAACGCTGAGGTCATACTTAAAAAAGAAATGAGAGTTCTCGGAATTACCTTAACGAGGAATCTTAAATTGGATCTTCATGTAAAGAATACTATTAAGAAATTAAAAAATCGTAACAATGCGCTGAGATTAATATGCTCTAAACGAAAAGGACCCCACCTAGAAACAGCCTTAAAATAATTAAGACCCTAGTTGAAGGTACCCTTTAACATGGTCTCACAAGCTACATGTGGACTTCAAAAAAGAACTTCCAAAGCTTAGATGCGGCAATCAACGAATGCTACAGAACTGCGACCGGAAGCCTTAAGACTACTCCCATTCCAGCCTTAAGAACTGAAGCCAGGTACACATCTATCTTGGAACTAGGCAAAAAAAGAGCAGGTAATCTTATCAGCAAAGCTATCTCTGACAGCAATCATCCCCTAAATCCTGCTTTGATGGACCTAACTAACAGGACTAAGGCGAATAGAAAAGGCTCATTATCCTCTTTGAGTCAGATCTTAGCCTTAGCTTCGTACCACGGCTTCTTCCCATCTACTACCACAATGGATATCACACCACCACCACCATGGAGAAGACATCTTTTGTCCATAAATGTTAGTCTTCCCACCTTTAAAAAAGAAAATACAAGTAATAATATTTTTCAAAAACTTTTTCAAGGACTTCTCGAAAACATCCACCCAACAAGAACACTTTACACAGATGGGTCATTTAAGGGGTAATATCCACCAAATTTTTTAATTAAATAAATAAGGCCCGGGAAGGACTATTTTACGGCGCAGGGATAGCTGACTGAAGGTTAAAAAAAATTTTTTAAGGACTATATTATTCCGAATCTGAATTATAGCATTTTGAAACTTTAAACGCGTTTTAAGGTAAACAATGTTTTCGAAATCGGCGAGCAGTGTAACTGAAAAAGTTTACATCCGATTGACTTCAAACTTTAACTGTAGTTTCTTCATTAAATTACCTAATGAAGTACACACGATTTTAGCGATTAGTTTACAACAAAAAAAGTTATAAACAATTAAAGTCGATTTTTTTTTGTTGAAAACAGAAAATTTATTTCAAACCGTCGCCATTTTGCGAAAAAAATTTCTAAAAATATAATCATGTGTACTTTACTAGCAACACTCATGTAGACAATGAAAAAATTTTTTTTTTGTTATAGGTGGAGTTGGGTACGACTTCTACTGCTCGCCGCAAAAGAACTTTTTAAAAAAGCAGTTCACGGCAATCGCTGCACAGCCGCCATTTTGTAAAAAAAACAGCAATAAAATTTTTTTTTCTATTTTTCAAGAGTTGCTTAATCCAATGATATATTATTTATATACCTTACATCTCAAATGTCCTTTTAGAAAGATCATGAAAAAAGCCTTCTTTTTTTAGCATTTGGTGGATATTACCCCTTAAAGACAACATTTCATCTTATGCCATTGTAGAACTGGATGGCAACGAAACAATTATTACCAAATGCAACAGGAAGTTTCTTGGCTGAAATTACAGTTTTACTTAAAGCCCTTATTCTAGCACAATCAAAACATGTAAATACACTTATACTGACCGACAGCCTTAACGCCTTGATTGGATTAAAAAACAATAATAACCACTGCTTCACCTTTGAATGTATGCGAAGTATCCTCTACAACAACAAGCATATAACGGTTGCATGGATTCCAGAACATGTTGGAAAAATCTGGTTCTCAAGTTGCCACTATTTCAAAAAGGAACCACCCCAGGAATGCGGAAATTGTCAGGAACCATTAACTATCTGGCACATTTTTACGGAATGTCCTATCTCCCGGCAAAGACCGGACATGACCTCAATTGAAGAAATACAAAACAGACTTTCGATCATCCTCAACCCTTCTGATGCTCTCACCATGCAGCGAATTAAGAAAGCTCTAGATCAGCACAACAAATGGAAAGAGATATAATATCAAACTAAAACTTTCTTGTTAATTCATCTTTTAAAATTTTTTCTAAACCAAATCACTTTTTATTTTCATTTTTCCACTCTCACGACATCTATGGTCAAGTTGCCCCGATGTCTTCAATTTATAAATAGCTTATCAAATATACTTTGTAAGTTATTTTTTTGTAATTAAATATATAAATAAATAAAAAAAAAAGAAGGACTTTTAGACAGGGACTTGAAAGATTGAGGTCGAAAAAAAAAGTAACAGGATTAATCTTACTCAACATAAAAAGTTTTGTTGAGACCATAGGATGTACGATGAGCAGGAAGGAAAGAGGCGGGATAATCTTACATTTCGGGGACTAAGTGTTGAAGGAGATAAGTCCTTAAAAGGGAGCAGTCAGTGCTACCAGTAAGAAGTCGGTGAATGAATAAGATGTCAAACACATTTCTTCGGATTTCTAAGGAGTGGATATTAATGATTGAGAGACGTGCGTCGCGTCGTAGAGATCCCGAATGGCATAGAGCAGAAAACGACTTTGAACACTTTCGATCCTTGAGATGTGAACCGCTTGATATAGAGCCCCCACTTGCGATGCATACTCAAGGAGAGGGCGAAAATAGTCCATATAGAGGAATTTGGTTACAAGGGAGTTGCGGAACTCTTTGGACCATCCCTTGATAAAACCAAAGGTGGAATTAGCTCTTGATATTACTTCGTCAATAAGAGAGCGAACATTTTATTCGCCGTTACAGAAAACACCTAAATCTCGGATAAGCTGCACACGGTTAATGGGAAGGTTCTGAAGATGATAGGTTCTGTGGGGAGGTTTCTTCCTTTTTTCGGGAAAAAGTTATTGTCTCGCCTTTGGTAATGTTTAATTCAAGGAAATTTTTACTACATCAAGTGACGAATGAATCGAGTTCTTTTTGAAGCTGAAGAGAATCCTGATCAGAGGAGATGACTTTGAAAATTCTTGCGTCATCCGCGTAAAATGAGATAGAAGAATATTGGATGATCTTTTCGACATCATTAATGGCAAGGATGAAAAAGATTGGTCCAAGATGGCTATGGCTAGGGGTACACTGGAAGAATGTACGGAAAGAGTAGAGTAATAGGAAACGAACTCTATATTGGCGGTTGTCTAGATATGAAGACTTGTGCAGAAAAAGTTTTATTTTTGTATTCCCCTGAATCGCAGCAGCTAATGATTTAGCAGCCTTATAGACATGGTCTAGGTTAGAACTTCAAGTGAATCTGAACAAGTAAGCCATTTTTAAAAATGGTAGTGGTAGAAGTTGTTCGAATGAGAGATGGACTTATAACGATGAGAGTACATTAAGGAATAAAGATATCTCGGATCCTGTTATACTGACAACTTAAGCAAGGAAAAGCATTTGAAGGAGAAATTTTAAAGGTCAAAAAATGCCGTTGGCGCTACATGGAAAAAATGTTTCTCTAACAAATAGATTACCCATAGTAGTAAATCTTGTGTTTTTGAAGCAGTCTCGGAGTCAGTCTTGCTCTATGGGTCTCAGGTGTGGAGATACAAGTATCACGAAAAACTTCTGACGTTTGATATCAAAAGAATATTTCGTCTTCCTTCTAATGCCGCTGACTATATCGTTATGCTGGAAGCAGGACTATTTCTGATCTTCATTCGCACGCATAAACTCCGCGTAGACTATATTCTTAAGGTATCATGTATGTACAATGAAAGACTATCCAGCTGTTAGGAAAAAAAGTAGGTGGTATGCTTAGTGGATAGAGCTGGCAAGTGGTGTGGGTTCCAGTCAAATTTGAATTTGTATAAGCTTAATGAATATAAATGTTCACTTTACAAAGTGATAGAGGGATTCGACACCAAATACCGAGAGAGGTATATACAAAAAGTTGTCAGTTCAGTGCATTGATTGATATTTAGCAGATTATGTCATAGTTTGAGCTATAGAAACTATTTTCGAGACAAGAACAGTGTGCAATTAATCTCAATCATGGTATGACTACGTAACAGAGAACTGTTGCATCTCATGAACTGCCGTTTGACGTTTGTATATGCAATCTCTATCATCTGAGGGAAAGAAAAGATGTGCTTAATTTTCTTGGAAGATATCCGGTCTTGATGGAAATAAGAATACCTATCTTTCTTTTATTGCATTTTCCAGCTAATCAATTTCTTAACACAAGAAACTTTTTTGCGGGGTAGACACAGATATCAAACGTAGAGGGCGGTTGGCTCAAGTACTTGACGAATTTGGTTGTATTCAAACGTACGGAGTACTTGACCCAAATTATTGCGGTTTGAAATGAAGAATTATTTTTTACAGCGTACCCCACAGGCGGATCACTAGTGTGAAGCAGAAAAGTGGGAGAGTTGTGATCGCTTCAAGATCACTACTCGTAACGCCGGAAATGAAAAGAAGAAGATGAATGTATTTGTATTGTCAATCTGGCAGACGTCTATGCCATGCTATATTAAATCTGTATTATTATTTTTTTTTTTTACATATAACTGAAAAGAATAGACTAAACTAAACTATAAAACTAACTATTTACTTTAACTGCAGTCAATTTTAATGTGCCAAACAACATCAGTTTTATGAACAGCTTTCAAAAGTTGCATTTGAAGAGTTTATCTTATTCACCTCCCTTTTCATCCAAGCCGGTACTTCATACTTGAAACTGAAGTAGTGCATTTTAAATATTTAATCTAAGCTCAATGCTTCAAAGCAAAAAAATAAAAATTAAATCTTCACGTTGCATGAATAAAGACTCGTTGTTCAGGATAATTCAATAGAGAGAAGAATACTCAAACTCTTGATTTCAAATTAAGCTTGTGGTTATCTACTTTAAATAGTTAATAGTTTGCTTTAAATTTATAAAAAAATAAAAAATAAAATAACTAAATAGGCTGGCGTAACAACGTTCTTGAAGCCTTGGAGCTTAATCAGCTTAGCAATGAACGTTAACTCTGAACACAAAATGAAATCAAATACTGAACACTTTAAAGTTCGCAATTGATCTCACCAAACCCCCGAAATCGAAAAAAACAGGGATAATTTCATTTACCATCAACATTGTTGTTGCAAAGAAGGGATCTTTCATTCAGCTTTTCACAGACGATACCCAGAGAGATCTGTCAACTGTAACCATAATTGTTTGCAGAGAACTTAAATGAGTGCAGCTGTCTACTGATTATATGATTACTTAGAAGCGACAAAAAAGAACCTGACATAACTTATTCAAGCGCTTAAAAGACGAATGTGTTAAGTGACAGTTTTGAAATTCTGCTTTTTCTCTGCTGATGAATATCTGATATCAAAACTTATATTTCTGACTCATCTGTACTCTTCTATGACCTACAGATTCATATTTACCCGATGATGAAGGATTTATAAGCAACCAATTTGGTTATAAACGATAAACTTTAAAGGCTAACAACTCGAATTTTGAAAATTGTCACTTAACACCTTGATCTTCTAAGCGCTTCAATAAATATTCTCTGCGATCAGTAGATTCAAATAAGGTGATCGTAATTTAAATTCTGTCCTCATGGGCCGTGTCTAGATAAAACTTGAAGTCTGAAGGAAAAGAAAATACCGGTCAGTGAATCGAACCCATTTGTCTAGCTTGCGTATCCATTATCAGAGCCGCGCGGAATACAAATGCCCATCACAAAGTAGGTATAGGATTGCCTGGAAAAATTTGCCAAAAGAGAGCCAGATCATTGCTAGGGTTTTCAAATTGATGCTACCAACGAGAAAAGAAAAGCGGTTTGTGAAATTGTGGCGCTAAAGTAGTGACAAGTTATAAGAAAGCGGCCCTTAAAATTTGTCGAAAAACTCTCCCTGAGGTGAAAAGGCTAGCTTTGAAATAAAATAAAGAAGCTGCATTTAAAAAACGAAAAATATGTGAACTCGAGTTCAAGGAATGTGTATGGAGGTCATGTTTCCAAAGCTGGAAATAAATTCAGCTCTGCTTGCTGTAGTAAACCAAGCTTTAAAGAAATACGAAAAAACTGCCTAAATAAGCCAACAATCTTCAAAAAAGTTGTCCAAGGAACAGAAGCAAAAATGTTTTTCACAGGTATCGCCTTTCGTGAGGAGTTAGCCAGTCCTCCGATGATATAAATTCATTGCTTTGAAACGCGCTTTCTCGATTAGCCGTTCGGAGTCGGCAGAAGATTGTAGGCCCCTTTCATTGCCTCACAAAGGCAATGGTTGTGAGAAATGCGCGAAACTCCAAAGCTGCTCGTTCTGTTGAGCCACCCTATTTACTTATTGTATTTTATTTTATTTTAGTCCAATGATTGAGAGAATCGTTCATTGAAGCTCATTAACGATCGACGCTCAAGGACAGTTTTTTGTGGACGACAATTGACAACATCCATAGGTGGCTGCATTAGCCTTGTATTGTCCTATTGAAGGAACAGTTTGCTCCAACAACTTTACTCAACGGATAACACTCGTACAGTTATTTATTGCTTTCACACAAATTTTACTCTTCTCAATTCAAAACCATCAAGGCGACATCATCCTCCGTCCTTTGTTCGCAGTTCTCTTTTCTTTGTCTTCTTTCCTCTTGCCTCTGTCTTCTGTGCTCTGTCCTTTGCCCTGTGTCCTCCCTCCTCCGTACTCTGTCCTCGTCGTCTGTCCTCTGTCCCCTGTAGACATATATCGTCTGTCCTCTGCCCTCTGTACTCTGTCCTCTGTTTTCTGCTTTCTGTTTTCTGCCCTCTGTCCTCTGTCCTCTGTCCTCTGTCCTCTGTCCTCTGTCCTCTGTCCTCTGTCCCCTGTCCTCTGTCCTCTGTCCTCTGTCCTCTGTACTCGTTCTCTGCCTTCTATCGTCTATTCCCTGTCATCTGATGTCTGTCATCTGCCATCTGGCATCTGTCATCTGTTCTCTATATATGCCTTCGTTCTTCTGCCATTATTTAATTTTTGTTCATACCGACAGGAAATTTATAGATTTTTTGCTGGGATCTGTTTTTGGAACTACGTGCGACAAAGAATTTCGTTCCAAAATAAGTGTCATGGAATTATTTACCAGGGATGTTAAAAAGTTCTTTCCTGCAATATTTTCGTCTTGTTTAATTATTTAAAGCTCTCAAGCTCTTAAACAAAACAACTTTATAGAATCCTGTCAAAATTCTTACATTAGTTTAAACTCCATAGACTCACTAGTAATTTTTTAATTGAAATAAAAACTAATAAGCAAAAAAAAAAAAAAAATTCGTCATCCAGACATGAAAGAATGCTCCCTTATTTTTATAACTAAATTTTCAAAGTGAAGAAATCGAGAAAAATTAAATTCTAGCTCTGGAAAACCATGCCTTTCAAAATCTGGGTCCTCGAAGTTCTTTTAACAAACTCAGAACATTTCAGGTAGGTATCCTTCAGTGCAATAGAAAGTTCAGTTTGGTGGAATTCTTATCATGTTTAAGTCTCGTGTGGTAAGTTAAATTCCTTTTTCTTAATGAGCACATGATATAATATTGGTAAAGTTTTAAAGTATTTGAACTATTCCTATAACTCTTTGTGTTTCCACAACTGGCAGTTACTGAGTAAAAACAAATTATATTTGTTCAGCTTACAGAAGAAAACAACGCAAATAATCGAACTTTAACCGAAAGTTGATTTCGAAAACTGACGAGTAAAGACTCACGAAATTCTCTGCTAGATCGGGCATTCCATTATGACTTATATGTAAAAACTAACATTTTGTTATGTTCTAAATTCTATCATCTGTCTTTATCTCGTAGCCCATATTTACAAAAAAGAAGGAAAACAAAAACACAACACACACGTTTGTCACTTTAATTACCAATTTAAATTAATTCAATCACTGAACCAAATTTATTCATGGACGCACACTCCATAAGAGTAACCTTGAAATATTTGTTCGAACTTCGAAGCCTAAAAAAAAAACCAACTGAGATCGTAGCAAGCGTTTGAATATAAGAAAAAAAAAGATACACGCAGTAAAGTAACCAACTTACTTGCAATAATGCGATCACCATTTGAATTGGTCCACTGCGTACGACAACGGTCCCAATGGTTGTGGCTCGTACTCCTGGAACCCCGTCACAATCATTCTCCCGCAAATGTGAGCCCGAATACAGCGAGGAATCCATGGCTTTTTTTTATACTTTTTTCCTCTTCTTGTAATAACTAACCGTGAAATTTTTTATGGCACGCTGCCGGTGTATCTCCCCAAATCAGGTATTCTACACTTCCTTTTGCGATTGCAAAAATTCACTTTTTCTCCTCGAATTTATATTCCGCCCAGGTATCCACCAAGAAAGTATCCAAATTTGCACTAAACTAACAAAATCTCGATGAAAATTCTACAACGCCCGCCGCGAAGCAGCTTCTAATGCGAAAAATGACTTCATTTGATTGCGTGTTTTTTTTCTCGTCTCTATTTTCTCGTTGGTTTCTATTTTTATTCAATTCACAATAAAACCAAACGATCTTCCGCGAATTTTTGTGTTTTTTTTTTTATTCAAATTTGTTTTTTACAGCGGTAGCGGTAATGGTTAGAAAGGTGAAGGTGCGATTTGTTGGGGTGGGTTCACTTTCTATTCACAGATCTCTGGACACGATTGTCGCTAATATTTACAAAATGAAAAAACGAAAAAATCCACAAACTACTACAAAACAGAAAATACACAAGTCGAATGTATTTAACAACAAAATACCACTGTCGTGCGGTTACGAGACGTTGGCATTGAAACTGTGTGTTCAAAATTTACTACAATGTTGTTGCTAATTATTTTTTTTATTATTATTTATTCTTTCCTGTATGTGTATTTAGGTGCTTAGAGGCATATTCTACTCGGAGTCCAAATGCCAATGACGAAAAAGTATTAAATAATATTGGAGGCGCACGATCATCACACGCGCGATTCACTGACGAGACTAACTCGCAGAGTTTTGCTGTTCGGATTGATCACTTGGCAGTGAGGCAAAACACACCGGTAGCTGGTTTTCAGATGGTGTCGGTGTGTATCTAACAAAAAAAAAAAAAAAACATCTCTTTTGGCTGAAATGGCCAAGACTAGCCGATCATGAAAGTATCTTATGTGGGCTGTGGGGTACTATCGTATAGTACAAGGCATGTAGCATGTATCATAAACGAAACAAAAACTTGCATGAGAGAAGTGTGGAAGAGAATCAGCATATTGCGAACTGCGAATAAGAGAATTGGTGAATAGCACTATTTGTTCACCTCGCTAAAGTGGTGTCCGTACAATGTTATTATTACTGACCCGTTGGTTGGAAACTAAGAACTTATTTTGAGACTCTTAGCTATAGAGCTTAAAATCAGCTTTACACAAGACTTAGTTAGTATACATATTCAGAGATCATGAAGTGCTTTCCTAAAGCTTTTTTACGGCTCGAATCAGGCCTCAAATAGAATTGTGAGAGAAGCTAAGGACGAGGACAATTCATTGGTTGAAGACCAAAGCAAACAAAACGGGGACAGCGAATATCGGATCTGCACGAAGCGAAGATCGTACTTAGCCTTGTAGAAATACAAAAATTTCATCACTGTTTTTAAGAGGAGCTCGACGGATTTAGTTAGGGTGGTATTCACCAAACAATCTTTAGAGCGCTCTTAAAGCTAAGAGGCTCTTAGTTTTAAATTTGGATGTGCTATTCACCAAGCAATAATAGGGTCTAGTATTATATTATATTACTATAATATTCGAAAAGTAAGGGTGTTGAGCGAGCCTGTGAACGCACACTTTTCGAACTACTTCGAAAATTTCAGTGTCAATCGTCAAAATCAGCTGTTAAGCAAACCAAAAACAGAAAAAATTTTCGGAATTTTAAGAAAAGGTAGAACGTAAAATTAATTTATTCTCTGTATTGCAAACCATAATTCGAATTTCTTATTTTTTTCAACGCTCCTTCTCCTTCCATTTTAATTTTTGAATAACAACCTTTGTATATGAAGTATGAACAACCACAAATGACGCTGTCAGTAAATTTCGAATTTTCGAAGTTATTTAAAACAACAACCGCTCATAACTTAAGAGTGGTAGCGACCACTCTTAAGTGTTATTAGAAATTTAAGAAAAGGTAGAACGTGAAATTAATTCATTCTCTGTATTGCAAACCATAATTCGAATTTCTTATTTTTTTCAACGCTCCTTCTCCTTCCATTTTGATTTTTGAATAACAACGACAAATGTCGCTCATAAATCTGCACTAATAGTGGTCGGTGAATAGGTTTATGAGGCACTTAGTTTAAGATTTCTTGGTGAATACCACCCTTAGGGTGGTATTCACCAAACAATCTTAAGAGCGCTCTTAAAGCTAAGAGGCTCTTAGTTTTAGATTTGGATGTGCTATTCACCAAGCAATAATAGGGTCTAGTCTAAGCTAATTCGAATATTCGAAAAATAAGGGTGTTGAGCCTGTGAACGCACACTTTTCGAACTACTTCGAAAATTTCAGTGTCAATTGTCAAAATCAGCTGTTAAGCAAACCAAAAACAGAAAAATTTTTCGGAAATTTAAGAAAAGGTAGAACGTGAAACTAATTCATTCTCTGTATTGCAAACCATAATTCGAATTTCTTATTTTTTTCAACGCTCCTTCTCCTTCCATTTTGATTTTTGAATAACAACGACAAATGACGCTGTCAGTAAATTTCGCATTTTCGAAGTTATTTAAAACAACAACCGCTCATAACTTAAGAGTGGTAGCGACCACTCTTAAGTGTTATGAGCGCTCATAAATCTGCACTAATAGTGGTCGGTGAATAGGTTTATGAGGCACTTAGTTTAAGATTTCTTGGTGAATACCACACTTAGAGTTGTGCGCAATGATCATCACATGAGTTTTAAATATTCAAGCCAACACTCTTGACCTATTTCTCACTTCTCATCCCGAAAAATACAGGGTTATAGTATCATCTCCTTTAGGCAAATCAGACCATTGTGTCATATCGGTAGATTTTTCGTTTTCTGTCACGGTAAAAAAAGATAAAGTCCATAAATGAACTGTGTGGCAATATGAGAAAGCCAATTGGGACGGACTGAATAAATTCTTTCGAAATTTTAATTGGTCATTGTGCTTTCTCGACGGAAACGTTGATTCATCAGCTGATATGATATCTAACGTAATTCTTAACGGCATGAGAAATTTTGTTCCTCACAGAACAAAAAGTATCATCCCCAAAGAGAATTCGTGGTTTGATTTAAGCTGTAAAGAGGCGATCAGGGATCGAGAAAGTAGCTTTCTAAAATTTAAAGATAACCCTACTGTAGAAAACCGAAATTTGTTCAAACAGGCCAGAAATATCTGTAATGCTCAAATACAAAGGGCTAAGTTTTTACATGACCCAAAAGTAAGGCAAAAAATACTATTGTGTCCAAAAAGAAGTAAAAACTTTTGGTCTTTTGTCAAGAACATTAAGAACTCGACCACGTCATCGGTCCCAACGCTCGTCTGCAATGACTCTCCGTATGTAAGCTCCATCGACAAAGCCAATTTGCTGGCAGCTCAATTTGCTGCCAACTCGACACTTCCTCATAGCATATTGGCTCCACCTGAGCTCGAGTCTGCAAATTCTTTGATGAAGCAGATATTTTTTCGAACTCGCTCGGTTGCGAGAGTCCTCAAAGATCTCAACATACATAAATCCGCTGGTCCAGATGGTATCCCCGCCGTAATTCTGAAGAGGTGTTCTTCTACGCTGGCAAAACCACTGCGTAAACTTTTCCATCTTTCCTATTCTGCTGGGATTTTTCAGAGCAGATGGAAAACTGTATTTGTCCAGCCGGTCCCTAAAAAAGGCGAATCTTCCTTCCTTCCAATTACCGTCCAATTGCACTAACGTCCTTTCTTTCCAAGGTCATGGAAACGTTGATAAACCGTCAACTTATGAAATATCTTGAAGAACGAAAGTTTCTTAATGACCGTTAGTACGGCTTTCGTAGCAAACGGTCCACTGGTGTTTTGATGGCTAATCTCACCGAAAAGTGGAACCAATCTTTACATTGTTTTGAAGAAAGTAAGATTATTGCGCTTGATATTTCTAAAGCATTTGATAGAGTTTGGCATCAGGCTCTTTTATCGAAAATGCGTGCTTTTGGTATCGATGAGTCTCTTCTTCGTTGGATTAGAAAATACCTTTCTAGTTGTATTGGAAGGCTTCAAGTCTGATACCCACTTCATAAATGCTGGTGTGCCCCAGGGCTCCGTTTTGTCTCCGACTCTCTTCCCCATTTTCATTAATGATCTCTTGTCTGAAACTTCTAATCCGCTTAACTGTTTTGCTGACGACTCGACCCTCAGCTTTTCATATTCGTTTCCAAATTCACGTCCCTGCTCTTCGGATGTGGAACTGGAACGGTTGCGTATGATAAGCTCATTGAATTCTGACCTTGACAGCATTGTTTCATGGGGTCTTATGAACCGAGTAGAATTCAATGCTTCGAAAACTCAATGCTGTCTCTTGTCGTTGAAGCTTAACATTCCCCCATTGCCAATATCCATGAATGGTATACCTGAATCGAAGAAACCGAAAAGCTGTCAGTACTCGGTATGTGTGTAAACGATGATCTTCGTTGGAATGACCACATATTTCAAGTCGCCAAAAACGCTGCTAAATGCTTAGGTTTCTTAAGACGATGCAGGAAGTTCTTCACCACTTCTGATCTGGCTACAATTTATAAGACCTTCATCCGCCCAAAACTGGAGTATAACTCTCATATCTGGTCAGATGCTTCTAAAACATCTTTGCGCCTACTTGATACGGTACAAAATAGAGCGTTCAAATTCATAGGTGATAATTCAATCGTAGAATCGATTGATTCTCTTGAACATCGTCGAAACGTTGCCTGTCTCACTCTCTTTATCGCTTTTTTCACAAACAGTGCTCTAGTGAAATAGCCAGCTGCATTCCTCCCCTGAAACAATTTAGCCGCAACACCCGCGTCGCTAGGAATGCTCATTAGTTTTACCTTGAGCCCAACTTCGGACGTACAGTCAAGTATAGAGATTCGTATTTCAGTCGCACCACCCGAATGTGGAATGCTTTACCTAGCTCTGTATTTCCCCTGCATTACGATTCACAAAGATTCAAAAGCAACGTGCATCGGTGTCTCCTTTCAAATCCTCTCCTATTTTCTTAAATGCTCGCACTGTGTTCTTTAACATTATAAGGGTAGTTATAACCCCTTGATGTGCGCATTAATTATAAAAAAAAGATCGGATACTGGTTTCTGTTTAAAATAACTGCTTCACTATCGTACCAGCTGTTATGATTATATCCGATCGCTAACTGGTAACTGGTATCTTATAAGATCGATATTGGGTAACTGGTTATTTATGATTAACCGGTTACTGGTAACAGTTACCGATATATCGGTCCATTTCTTTGAGACTATGATATAATGAAGAAAGGTTTGAGACATTTGTTACGAACCTTGAATTTATAAGTAATAGGCATTACGTAACCAATATGAGTACAGGCCCCGACCTATAGAATCCGTTGCGTCCGTTTGCTGCCGGGTTCAACTAAGTCTGTATGAAAATCTTCACGTTCATACTTTGTACTCATAATTTGTACTCATAATTCCTTAATCCGCTGTTCGGGAGTCACTTTTAAAAAAACTTACAAAGTGCTATATCCAACACCTCAAAAAACTTCAACTGTGAAAAATTGAATGAAGAGCTCACTCATCTCTAATTTCTCTTATTCATTTTGTCTAATTTATATAGGTACATATTATGTCAACTATTCGCAACGAATTCTATGGATCACCCCTATCCGGCAAAATTCATAGCCGTCAGTTCAAGTTGAGCGGACGCAATGGATTCTATGGGCTGAGTCTTACATTTTAGATTCTGATTTAATTCAATTGCTCTCTAAAGTTATAATCCGTTTGAATCTTCTATTGCTACGCTTACTAATCCACTGTGTGTTTCCGAAAACCAAACATTAATTTTCATTTGAAAATTACAAAATGTGTAGTATGTACTTTCTTTGCTTCTTTTGACTAACGCATAATCTAGTGGGAAACCTCACAATGAAAAGTATTCTTCAAAATTTGTATAAACTCAAGTTATGTGTAAAACCTACGGCAAATGAAAGTTTTCCAATTTAAAGTTCAATTCTTTTGATTTACATTTTTATTTGTTTTCAATCACCAAATGACTCACTTATAAATGACTTATAAGTCATCTCAAACCACAATTGGAAGAAATCAATTGAAAATTAACTGTTTATACAAAATCTGGGTAATATCTAATTATGCAAACAAAACAATAAATTACGATTCATATATGTACATTGTACAATGTACATTCACTCTTCAAATCCCAATCGTCTGTGCTAAGAGAAAATGTAAACAATTTCAACATACAAAATATTTATAAACAAACAAATGCATCTGTCTAATGATGAAAATTTTAACCTTTCCCCAGATAGATAGATAAATGATGATAGCTTTTTCTTGTTCAATACGATAAGTGTTCTTTGGTAGGATGCACTTATGTGGTGGATGAGGCAATATTTTGTTATTTGTTTGCAAGTCGCGAGAGAGCCATGGATATGGAATGGATATGGATGGTAAAAGTCTAAAAGAGAAACTTAAGCAAATGATAATTTGCATTGAGTTGAGATCTGAAAATGAATTGAGCAAAGAGATCATAAATGATCGTGATTATTAGAAGAAGAAGGCAATTTTCACCACACAAGCAAATACAGTGAAGTCTTGAAATAAACAAACTTTGTTGAAAAAAAGAAATTAATAAAAGAATTTATTGTTTTCTTGGAGTGTTGATTTTTAAAATCAAAATGAAAAGTTCAAGTGACCTTCACTCCTTATGCGTTTCGCCCAGGTACAAACAGTGGGCTCATCAGTTAGATGCTGTTTGTACCTTTCTAAGACGCAATGTTTGGTCGATGTTTGTCGACACATATATAAAGTTTACAGTGCAAACACAATGTAAACTTTATATTTCTAGGGGAATGGGATTGCGTTCTTGCACCTTCAAAGTGACAGAAATTACCTCACGGTGAAAAAACTTTTGAAATCGATCCAGTAGTTTCAAGGTACGTTGCCGTTCCCGTAGGAATATTGGGATAAAAAACTCAGCCCATGTCCTTTTTCAGGCTCAAGACTATCTCTGCACCAAAATTCATAAAAATAGGTTTAATAGTTTGGGCGGTAGATGGTAACAAAGACAAACATACAGACGGAGTTGATTTCGGATCTATAATGTTAGTAAGTACTTCCGTTCCCAAAGGGAATATGAAGATAAATTAAAGCTAATTTTCCTTTGAGATTGTGTAGCATTCTAACGGGGAAATAATTCTTGTAATCAGATCAGTAGTTTCTAGGTTCCAGTTTACGTTTGCGTTCTTGTGGGAATACAGGGATAATATACATAGCCTATATGTCCATCTTCAGGCTCAAGACTATATCTCTGTACTAAAATTCATATAAATAGGTTTAAAAATAAACAGACAGAATTATGTTATAAGTAAAGACTCCCATTACCGTGGGAATATGGTGACCATTCCCGTAGGAATATGGGGAAAACTTACAGTTTATGTTACTCAGGGATAGTGTATCATTCTAACGGTGGAAGAATTTCTGAAATCGGTGCAATAGTGTCAAAGTTCCCGTGTGCGTTCTCGTTTCCGTGGTAATATAGGGATAACAAATACAGCCTATGTCCTTTCTCAGTTTCTAGACTATCTCTGTACAAAATTTCATTTAAATCTGTGCATTAGTTTGGGCGGGAAATGGTAACATAGAAAGGCGAACAGACAGAGCTACTTTTGCATTTATACTATTAGTGAAGACTGGTTCCCGTTTGAATATTCGAATGAAATGTAATCTATGCCCTTCTTCATGGTCTAGATCATCTCTGTATAAAATTTCATTTAAATCGGACAGAGCTTCTTTCGCACTTATTATATTAGTAAGGACTCCGGTTCCCGTAGGAATATGGGGATGAATTAATTTTGAAGTTACTCGCGGATAATGTTACATTCTAATGGTGGAAGAATTTTCGAAATCGGTACTGTAGCTTCTAAGTTCCCGTATACGTTCCCGTTCCCGTGGGAATTTTGGGATAAAATATATAGCCTATGTCCTTCCTCAGATTCGAGACTGTCTCTGTAGAAAATTTCATATCAATCAGCTTAGTAGTTTGGGCGGGAGACGAAACATAGAAAGTCGGACAGACAGAGTGACTTTCACATTTATAATATTAGTATGGACTAGTAAGGATTACATATTAACTGCGCCCTTTAAAATCTTCGATGTCAGAGCTCAATTTTTACCTATTGAATTTAGGAAAATAAAAATGGAAATAATGCGCGACACCAAACATTGTTTCTGTATTTAAAATTTCTTATTTAATATTTCAGTTCCCACGTTGACACGCGCCGCACAAATTAAAATTCATATACACATCCATACATACATAAAGTGGCGAATTGTTTTTGTTTCTTTTGAAAATAAAATACAATTTATGTCACCTATTGTTTTTATCTTACTCGTATTTTATTTTATTTTTTTGTGAAAGACAAAATAACAAAATGCATCACCAGTAATAATATATGATTGGCAGAGACTCAAAATCATCGACGATTACGAATACACACGTGGATATGGTTCAATATCTCTGAGTTTTTTGCACAGGTTCAATAACAAAAAATTCGTCTTTACGGGTTTTAGAGAGCCACGATTTTTATGCTTATAAAATGAGAAGAAAATGAGAAAAAACAATTTTTTGTTTAACCCGTTAACCACACACTTCCGAAAAATCACGTAAACCACACACTGGGTCCAGCGGACCCGAGCATGAAAAAATGTCAACAGCTCTTTTATTATTGCATGAAATGACTTCAAATTTTTTTTGCATACAGTTCAAACTTCAAACATTATCAAAGGGAGCTGCATTATACTTATTGTCAATTTAAATTTTAAAAACATCTAAAAAAAATCGTTAAAAAAAAATTAAGGTACATAATGGGATTTTTTTTTTCAAAGTCTTGTAACTTTTTGAGTTTTTAATATTTCAACTTAAAATTTTTTCAGAAAGCGTATTGAATGCTATATTTTACGATAAAAATACTTTTATAAAGGTTAGCTGAAAAAAAGCGGACTCGAAAGAAAATAGCTGCGCAGATGGACGCCTGGCTGCTACTAAACGTTTTGGCGGGATGCGTAAACTATACAAGCCTATTCTAATACCCTTAGACTACAACAGGCGGCGCTGAGATTAGCATTTGAATGTGATGGGTGTACGGTACATCCATTATAAGTCGGAGCGGGTCTACTGGACCCACCCAGTGTGTGGTTAACGGGTACAGGCAAACAAGTAAAAAAGTTTTATTTTTCAATATTATTATCAATAGCGAAGAGCAAAAACATACACATTGGAGCGTTTCTGAAATAATGTCTTCTTGATAAAAACGAGACAAGTTTTGAAAAAGTGGAGAAAAAAAAATTCTTTGTTCCCGGTTACGCTCCCGTTCCCGTGGGAATTTGGGAATGACATGTAGTCAATGCTACTCGGGGAGTTTGGGAATGAAATATAGTCCATGCCATTCGGGGATAATGAAGCACTCTGATGTTGAAAGAATTTTCGAAACGGTTCAGTATTTTCTAATGTCCTGATTATGTTCCCTTTCCCGTCCATTTCACCTTTTGCAAAATGGGTATGAAATAATTATAGCCTAAATTATTTCTTAGACTCTGGAGTCTGGACCATCTTTGCTCCAAACATTATTCAATTCTGCTCAGTCTTTTTGGAATTTGGAGCCTTTTCAATAAAAACTCTAAGTTCGCATCTACGTTCCCGTTGAAATATATCCTTTTTTACTTTCGAGGCTCTAAGACCATTTCCGTTGCAATTTTTATTCCAAATTGGCTTAGTAGTTTTGGAACCTATTGAATACAAACAAAAATAGCTTTCCCTCGTTATAATAGTGTAAAGATAAAGAGGAAAAAATTGTTTGTTACTGTTTTGTTTTTGGTATTCAATTGGGTCTAAAACTAATAGGCCGATTTGGATGAAATATGGAACAGAGATGGTCTAGACACTAAAAAATAACATAGGACATGTTTCATCCCAATACGCTCTTGGAAACGGAAATGGAGACGTTAGCGAGTACTTAGGGTTTGTATTGCTAACCCGAATTAAATAATATTTGGAACAGAGATGGTTTAGACTCTAGAGCAGGGATGGCGTACCTTTTTAAAGCCTCGTGCCATTTGAAAAAAAAAAAATTAAGTGACCTGCGTGCCATTCTGACCTAGTTTTCTAGTGACTATGAAAAAAAAAAATTGTTTACGATTGTAAAGCACTTTATTTATAAATGTATTTACTCAGCTTTAACTAATTTTTTTTATTTTAAACTAAACAAACAAAGTTGAGATTAACACACATTAACTTGAGCTTTCAAATTAAAAGCAAAAACAAAAACAAAACAAATACTTTTTTTAACGTTTTTATTTTTACTTTGTAAAATCAGGATGCATTTCAAGCGGTCTACCGCTCATCATCAGCAACACGACTAAAAACATACATCATGTGTGGCTTTGTACAATGTAAATACATAACAAATAATTAAACCGCTTCGTTCTCTCTCATCGTCATCATCAGTGTAGCGGGAAATTGCGAGACGAGCCCCCAAAAGAACATTTGGAGAAAGACATTGCACTAGCGGAACAACTCAGACTGTATGTTGCCCTTGTCTAGGTTCAGTGCGGTGTGGTCTCTGTGTATATACATACTTTCATAAGCGTCCAGTTTTCGATCGTCAATAATGCTTTTGATAAGGCCCACCTCGCTTGTTGACAGTGGTAGGTGTTGTTGTTCTAATATGTGTGATGCAAATGCAGATTTCCTTGGTTCATTTTTAATTACGTATTGTTTGTGTTCTTCGTACCTCTTTCTAATCGAACGTTTGGTTTGACCATAATATTTCCTATTGCAAACTCCGCAAGAGATCTGATAAATCCCAGCTTTGTCCAAAGGATTGGTTTTGTCTTTTGGCGTGATAAGGTGGTTTTTTAATTTAAAAGGGTTTGAGTAAACAATTTGCATCTCGTGTCTGTGGAATGTTGTTTTTAAACCATTTGTTATGTTTGGAGCGAAGGTGATGGACACTCGTTTTGGATCAGCTGTTTTGTCGATCCTTCTGTTTTGTTGGAATAATGTTGATTGATTTGTGTTTGTTTGTTTACGTGCATGTTTTTCAATTATGTTGTTGATAGTCTGTTCGCTGTAACCATTTACTTTTGCTGCTTGTTTTATATATTCGTGTTCTTTTATGTAATTAGTTAACGATAAAGGTAAACTTATCAACCGGTGTGCGAGGGAGTGAAACGCTGCTAACTTGTGTTGGATTGGTGCGTACGAATCACTGGGAATATATCGGAGAGTGCTCGTTGGCTTGTGATAAACTGCAATTTCGATCTTTGTTTGGTCTCGTTGTAATATGAGATCCAAAAAGGTTAGTTTCTGGTCATTTTCAACCTCACAAGTGAAATTAATTTCGGGATATTGGTCGTTTAACATTTCCAACGTAGTGTTAAGATCACTCTTCTTAATTACTGCAAAAACGTCGTCAACATACCGATGCCAAATTCTTGGTAGCAAACTTCTTGACTTCAAATCAATTTCAAATTTTGACATAAAGACTTCGGCAATTAAGGGTGAAAGTGGGTTTCCCATACTTGTGCCTGAGTCGATTTTGAAAAAGCGGTCTCTGAACATAAAAAAGTTGGTGTCCATGCACATCTCAGCTGCTCGCATGTAGACGTTGCGCTCGTTTTCGTTGATGTTTTGGTCAGACAAATGTGTTTGTAATGCTGAAAGTGCTTTTTCGATCGGGATGGATGGAAATAGTGCTTCAACATCAAACGAAACCATGATCTCATCGTCGTTCATTTCCACTTGACTGATCAAATGAGCAAACTCAATTGAATTTTTGACAGAGCAACTTTGGAACGGTGGAAACTTCTTAACTTCGTCGACTAACCATCGTGCGATCTTCGTGCATGGAGCCGATAAAAGAGCCACTATTTGCCTCATGTTATCCCCAGGCTTATGTATTTTTGGAAGACAGTATAACTTTGGGACTTCAGGGTTTGAAACAAGAAGACGCCATTTGAAACGTTCTCCGAAAATGCTACTGATCTCTTTACGGACATTGTTAGCTGCAGTTACCATTTTGTTTAGAGGTGATTTTTTAACTTCTCTATATTTATTTGCCTCAATAAGTTTCCAGACTCTTCTGTCATATTCATCGACATTCATGACCACCACTTTGTTACCTTTATCTGCCTTCATTATGTAAATGTCTTTTTGTTTTAAAGTTTTTATTACTTCAGTTTCATTTGAATGGCATCTTCTTTCCGATTTTTTGGCTTTGTCCAAACATACTTTTGTTTTTTCTCTAATTTCGTTTTTAGTGTTTTGAAATTTGTATTTTAAAATGGTTTCAATATCCGCTACTACGTCTTTAAATGGTGTTGAGACTGGATGTATGCCGTAATTTAAACCTTTATTTAAAAATGAATGAATTATACGAGTTTTATTTTTATTTTTATTGAATGGTACGAGTTTTTATATAAAACATCAACGGAAATTGAGTGTCTTGTGATGAGAAAAAAGGAAAAACAAAATAAAAAATTCGATATACTTCTACAAGGAATGCCAAAAAGAGTAGATAAGTTTACTACACCGCTTCCAGTTGAAGATCAAGTTATAAATATTTCAAACGTAGAGCTATCAACTGAAGAATTGAATCTTTTAAATAAAGGTTTAAATTACGGCATACATCCAGTCTCAACACCATTTAAAGACGTAGTAGCGGATATTGAAACCATTTTAAAATACAAATTTCAAAACACTAAAAACGAAATTAGAGAAAAAACAAAAGTATGTTTGGACAAAGCCAAAAAATCGGAAAGAAGATGCCATTCAAATGAAACTGAAGTAATAAAAACTTTAAAACAAAAAGACATTTACATAATGAAGGCAGATAAAGGTAACAAAGTGGTGGTCATGAATGTCGATGAATATGACAGAAGAGTCTGGAAACTTATTGAGGCAAATAAATATAGAGAAGTTAAAAAATCACCTCTAAACAAAATGGTAACTGCAGCTAACAATGTCCGTAAAGAGATCAGTAGCATTTTCGGAGAACGTTTCAAATGGCGTCTTCTTGTTTCAAACCCTGAAGTCCCAAAGTTATACTGTCTTCCAAAAATACATAAGCCTGGGGATAACATGAGGCAAATAGTGGCTCTTTTATCGGCTCCATGCACGAAGATCGCACGATGGTTAGTCGACGAAGTTAAGAAGTTTCCACCGTTCCAAAGTTGCTCTGTCAAAAATTCAATTGAGTTTGCTCATTTGATCAGTCAAGTGGAAATGAACGACGATGAGATCATGGTTTCGTTTGATGTTGAAGCACTATTTCCATCCATCCCGATCGAAAAAGCACTTTCAGCATTACAAACACATTTGTCTGACCAAAACATCAACGAAAACGAGCGCAACGTCTACATGCGAGCAGCTGAGATGTGCATGGACACCAACTTTTTTATGTTCAGAGACCGCTTTTTCAAAATCGACTCAGGCACAAGTATGGGAAACCCACTTTCACCCTTAATTGCCGAAGTCTTTATGTCAAAATTTGAAATTGATTTGAAGTCAAGAAGTTTGCTACCAAGAATTTGGCATCGGTATGTTGACGACGTTTTTGCAGTAATTAAGAAGAGTGATCTTAACACTACGTTGGAAATGTTAAACGACCAATATCCCGAAATTAATTTCACTTGTGAGGTTGAAAATGACCAGAAACTAACCTTTTTGGATCTCATATTACAACGAGACCAAACAAAGATCGAAATTGCAGTTTATCACAAGCCAACGAGCACTCTCCGATATATTCCCAGTGATTCGTACGCACCAATCCAACACAAGTTAGCAGCGTTTCACTCCCTCGCACACCGGTTGATAAGTTTACCTTTATCGTTAACTAATTACATAAAAGAACACGAATATATAAAACAAGCAGCAAAAGTAAATGGTTACAGCGAACAGACTATCAACAACATAATTGAAAAACATGCACGTAAACAAACAAACACAAATCAATCAACATTATTCCAACAAAACAGAAGGATCGACAAAACAGCTGATCCAAAACGAGTGTCCATCACCTTCGCTCCAAACATAACAAATGGTTTAAAAACAACATTCCACAGACACGAGATGCAAATTGTTTACTCAAACCCTTTTAAATTAAAAAACCACCTTATCACGCCAAAAGACAAAACCAATCCTTTGGACAAAGCTGGGATTTATCAGATCTCTTGCGGAGTTTGCAATAGGAAATATTATGGTCAAACCAAACGTTCGATTAGAAAGAGGTACGAAGAACACAAACAATACGTAATTAAAAATGAACCAAGGAAATCTGCATTTGCATCACACATATTAGAACAACAACACCTACCACTGTCAACAAGCGAGGTGGGCCTTATCAAAAGCATTATTGACGATCGAAAACTGGACGCTTATGAAAGTATGTATATACACAGAGACCACACCGCACTGAACCTAGACAAGGGCAACATACAGTCTGAGTTGTTCCGCTAGTGCAATGTCTTTCTCCAAATGTTCTTTTGGGGGCTCGTCTCGCAATTTCCCGCTACACTGATGATGACGATGAGAGAGAACGAAGCGGTTTAATTATTTGTTATGTATTTACATTGTACAAAGCCACACATGATGTATGTTTTTAGTCGTGTTGCTGATGATGAGCGGTAGACCGCTTGAAATGCATCCTGATTTTACAAAGTAAAAATAAAAACGTTAAAAAAAGTATTTGTTTTGTTTTTGTTTTTGCTTTTAATTTGAAAGCTCAAGTTAATGTGTGTTAATCTCAACTTTGTTTGTTTAGTTTAAATTATTAAGAGTTTTCGTATATCGTTTCGTTTTTCTATTTTATAATTTTTTTTATTAGAAGAAACAAGTATCAGAAACAAAAAAAAAAAAAAAAATACGAAGATAAAAAAAAAACAAAAACAAAGAAAGAAATATGTATTTTAGTGTGACTTCTGTTGTTGCAAACCCGATGCCAAGTAGTTTATATCAAGGCTGTATTTCGTCGCCCTAAGCAAAATGCAAGCTGAACCGGAATCATCGGACAAACGGTTTCTAAGCGAATCTTTAATATTATTTTTTATTTCAAAAAATAGAGACTCACATGCATAGGTAGACAAACATATAGTCAAAATAGCAAATGCCAGTTTGTCAAACAGCTATATGTATGTGTCTGGAATTGAATTCCAAGTTTCCATTAATTTGGAATTGGCGTTCTTCGTTGCATTGCCTGAAAGTCTTTCTAGCTTTATGGATTCCAACTCTTTCCTTAATGCGACGAATTTTTTAGTCCATATCAAACTGGACCGTGATTCGTTTAGCTGCATTTCCATATCTTCAATTTCCAGCAATCAAGTTTGGAGAAGTTAATAGCTTATCAAATGATGTCATATCAGGATACAATAAGCTTAAGCGTTTCCGATAACTCTTTAAATTGTGAAAACCTTGACGAAAACTTTTCGACTGATGAATTTATTACCGACAAAAACTCTTCAGTTATTTTTACACATTCCAATTTCTCATGTAAACTCAACACACTTTTTTTTAAGTTTATAAAGTACCTGTAGTTTTTCAAAAAAATATCTTTACTTAGAATTGAAGCCTACCCTCAAAAGCGCGAATGAGATCTATCATGACAATGACAGTTTTGTTTGCCCCTTGAAGCTTTACGTTCAAATCGTTAAAATGTTGGCAAATAACAGTAAAAAACATCAGTTTCGATGTTACATCCATCAATTGGGAATAATGGTCGATTTTTTTTTCATTTTATAAAAACAATCTTATTTCTTGTGCAAAAAGTGGCAACGCCCATGGACATGTTTAGCAAATGATTGCCTATCAAAAAGAAAAAAGAAGAAAACTAATCTCGATGTGGACATTGCTGATTCTGCCGCTCGAAGGTGCAATGTGATTTTATCAATTGATGACGTGCCCTTAATATTTGCCACCAATGGCACGCATGCCGTTGGTTCGCCATCACTGCTCTAGAGTATGAGAAATGATATAAGCCCTGTTCACACTGTACAATTAGTTGAACAGACTTGGGCTTGAACGACCAATGCTTGATAGTGTGAACCCTTCAGACGACCGCTTGTCCAACTTGTTGGATGGTTTTCAAAATTTTTTGAATATCTAGAAGTTGGATGGAGTGGAACTGTATGTGACATAAAGTTGGACGACAAGCTTGATAAGTGTGAACGCAAACTACATCAGACCATCCAACTTCCATCAAACGAAGTCTGTCAAACTTATTGTACAGTGTGAACAGGGCTATATGTACATGGCTGCTATGGTTTTCGAACGGATTTAAAATGGAAATCGAAATTGAATCCGAGCGGATTTTAAAAGTATGTTCTCGTTTCCGAACGTAAAGTAAAACTTAAAACCAGCTGTACAGATAGCCAAAATTCAAACCGATTTCAATTCATCTAAATATTGCAAAGTCGATGCTATACCCTAGATTATCATAGGACCCGAGCTACACCAGGAGGGTCAGCTAGTTTTATTATATTTTCTTTTACAAGTTATAGCGGTCTAAGTTGAACAGGTTTTAATAATGGGTCCTTGCGGTGACCACTGTAACTAAAAAACCGCTCGATAGATTTGAATGAAACTTATACAGTTTTTAGAAAAGTTTTCTAAAAGCTGTATAGCGGTTTTTGAGTTACAGTTGTCACCAGTTCAAAAAACATAGTTTTGAGAAAAACGCATTTAAAGTTTTACAGTCCATACCAGACCGCTCGAGAGCCTTTTATTCTTCGCTGAATAACTCGAAAGATATTTGTCGGATTCACTTCAAACTTTCAGAGAATATTTTGAAGATACTAAACTTTAAGAAAATGCAAAAAACCCCTAAACCCCTTAAGTTGCCATCAAACGACAAATGTACAAAAATATTTTTTGAAATGATGTCGGCACGGGTTGCCATCATCGTAGGAAAGTGTAGTTTGATATTCAAGTAGAGCAGAGAATTTATTTATGACGTGATGTGGTATACGTTTCCATAGCTTAGTTTTCATTTTCAGTACCAGATACCTATACATTTAATTACTCTTTAGGGGTCTGGTACTTAATATGCAAATTAAGATATGGAAACGGTTACCTAACACAGGTTTCTTCTTCGTGAAATCGGAAAAAAGAAAACACAAAAGCCTGAACATTTTTGTGATGAAATGTTGGTTTCAATGTTTTCAAACCGTTTACTCTCCGATACTATGGAGAATATTGGGCTTGTCTAATTTATCATTGGTTTAAAGTCTACTATTTAATAAAATATGTTTTATAACTCGATATTCTTATCCTGAGAAGTCTTATGTGTTTAAATTTCACTTGAAATAGTTGTTAATTCAAATAAAAAGATTTATAAGAATATTAATATTTCACAATAGCTATTAATTTTATTTATTTATGTACATCAACATGTTATTTATGATTATTCTGTTTTTTCTATTAGATTAACATTTCTTGTTTCACTTAAATACTGTGCAGTACATGCGCATTTAATTTTTTTTAAGGATTAAGTATAAATATGATCTTACTTAAGTTGTATTACTTCAATTATATGCAATTTATCCTAGACAAACATGCATTTACTCATAAAATTGTTGATAAATTAAAATAAATAATATTTAGTTAGGTTAACAGTTTTTTTGGAATGTTTAATTTAACTTGATTAGAATAAATTTAAGAAATAATAAGTTTTAAGTTTTGGTATAAACTATATTTGTCTACAATTCAATTTTTTTTTAATTTATAAGTTATTGCATTATGGAAACAAACAATTTCTATTATTAAAGTTTTAATGTGCTGTCAGTTACGTATTCCGTCGGTGTTTTGCCAACTCATGCCCCGAACGTTCTTGAGGCACTTCCACACGGAGTGTATACAAAATAAATCATTCCAAAAATAGTTTCAATCACATAATTTAAATGAAAATTGTGGAAAGACGCTTAAAAGTATTTATTGTTGTATTTTTTTTTTTTTTTTTTTTTGTAAATCTTAAGCAAATAAGAAGAGAAAAAAAAGTAAATGCAGCGAAGGCAGTGGTTTTGAATGCGTAGGTGGAAAATTGTCAGCACATTATCTAACATCCCCAATGTTTGTCTTGGCAGTGTCAGGGGTAAATTGATTGCCATCCTGTGGCACACAACAGAAATTTACAATTTTTAGCTTATGACTTCCTTCATTCATCGGTTAATAGATTTAAATAGCAATTTAAGCAGCAGTTACGAGCAATAAACAATAAAAAACAAAAAAACAAAAACACAAGCAGCAGACATTTTCACAAACAGCCTTTAATTGTTTGTTTTGTCACGTGGCCATAGTATTTGCTCCGCCACGAATCTGGCGGTTTAGTTGAACACACATTTCTAGGGCTCACCTCCTCTTCGCTGTTGGATGCGATAGTCACTTCGTGTCCATTGCTGATAGGTGTTGATGTGGATTCTCCGGCAACAGTGTGATTAATTATTGTTTGGGGTTCATTGTCTGTTTTGATCAATCTACATGGCGAAAAGTTTCCTGGTGTTGGTGTTGCACTACGACTTCGAGTGTCCTCACCTTCTATGTTTTTTTGTTCGCCGATAGACTTAAACTCAGACGTACTATCTATTCCAGAGTCGGGAGGTACCGATTGTGGAGAAGTAGTAAGAGACTGTTGTGCGGAGACAAAACTAGGATCTGATGAGCCATCGAAAGAAGTACTACCCGGTGAAAGCATGTTCAGAGGGAATATTTGTGACGTAGTGTCTTCAATGTCGCTATAATCGAATGAAGTCTTCCCCGAACTGATAAATGATGGTGTTCGGTCCTCAGATGCTGTTTGATACGATGACGAATGAGAATGAGGTGTAAAGTTACCCTCAGATGCTGTGGCAAATGATTCATCTTCCGTTGAACGAGAATGCCAATCCTAAAAGAGAAAAAATCTTGTTAACGACGATAGATAAACTTTCATAGGTTTAATTGAACATAATGGTTTATACAAGTACCTCAAGTTTCTTACATATTGAAATGCTAGGGGGATGTGGGAAGTGGGACAAGGTATTGGATTATAGAATCAGGTGGGATGATGACCTTTGAAATTGTCGTTTTAAGTTTCTCTTTGGGCATTAGGCGTTAACTTTCCTCGCAGTCTTAAGTTCTCGGCGGGCTATGTGAAGTATTGAAATAATTATCAATTTTTGATGTCTTCTTGATTATTTAAGTACATATCCAATTGTTGATTGTTAACACAGTGATAACACGAAAATGTGTAGGTGCATTTATGAAAATTCAAGTGCTCATTCGAAAAGAGAATCTAATTTCAGTTAAACAGATGGTTGATGGAATGACTGAATGCCGGTGGATGTAAGAAATGAATAGAAAAAGGGATGGTTTTGATAGGCTGTTGAAACATGGTTGAATTTGAACTTAGCCGTAACACTGATGATGCGAAACGTATATCTTGGTGTAACTCAAATTTATACAGGGCGTTGTGCATATGATGTGACAGGATGGGTTTGGTCGGGACATATAGCAGAATTCCTATTAATTCCACTTCAAGTAAATTTTTTATACAACTTATCTACTGCCTCCCCAGTCTTTACGAAGGGAAAAAGGAATATTTTTACCATACCCTTTTTTCACACACACTTTTCTTATGTTTCTCTTTATACATATTTGCAGTTTTCCTGTTGCCACTATAACGACTGAAACTGTCCTTCGAGAGCTTACTCTGTTCAGTTTGAATGTTCTGATACTGACCTTATGGAAAAGCTTTTTCCTAACAGTGGTGCTGTTCACGCTCTTATGACACTATTTAAGGAATTACTTGCGTTTGATATAAATAAAAACCTTAAACCTTAAATTATTATTATTATTTTCTAAGCATTCGTTTGCGTGCCCATGCAACTTGCCTGCCTAACAACTGTTGAGCCGAATGATTGTGTGTACGCAGATCGCAGATCTACCCTCATTTATTCGCTATTTTCAATTTCAATGAGAAAACGCAGAGCAGTGTACAGTGTTACTATTAGAACAGTGTAAAAAGCATGATTTTTCTTTGGGTTTCCCTGTTGAACTTTGAAATTGAAAGCTTTTTTGGAGCTTTTGAGAGCAATAATTCAATTAAAGTGCATGAAATGTTGCCAGATATGTGTTTTGTTCAGCTTTTCTTGGTTTTGCTTAAGCAAATACATAAAAAATCTGTTATTTGATTTTTCACAATTTGCTTGTTGCAAATAAGCTGTGCTGTTTTGTTGGTTATTTCCTTTTCTTTTTTTTATAATTAATGTGCATATAAAGAGATTATTACTATACTCTTATATTGCAGAGAACTGTGCGAGAATTAAGGAAAGAAGAACAGAATTTAGCACACTACGTTTAAATTTTTATGAGTCGTAGTGTAGGGGAAAAGCAGAGTCTGGCAAAGAATTCCACATTCGGGTGGTGCGACTAAGAGATGAATCTCTATAATTGATTGTAATATGTACGTTTGAAGTTGAACTGACGAGAATTTCTTTGCGAAGCGGCGATGAAAGAGAGTGAGACAGATAACGTTTCGCAGTGTTCTAAATAACTTCAATCGAACTACCGCCTGTCAACCTTAACGCTCTGCTTTGTATACTTTATCAAGTAGGTCCAAAGATATTTAAGGAGCTTTTGACCAAATATTGAGGTTATATTCTAGTTTTGGAAGTATGTGGGTTTTACAAATTGTAGCCAGGTCAGAAGGAATGGAGTCTCAATAAACCTAAGTATTTAGCAACATTTTCGGCGACTTCAAATATATTCCAACGAAGATCACCGTTTACTGTCGGTTATTAAGAAACTTTTCTTCTTCATGATATTTCATGAGTTGACGTTTTATCAACGTTTCCATGACCTTGGAAAAAAGGGAAGTTAGTGCAATTGGACAGTAATTGGAAGTCCCCCCCTTCTTTGCCTTTTTTAGGGACGGGCAAATGTAATTTTTTATCTGCTTGGGAATATCCCAGAAGGATTGGAAAGATAGAAAAGCTTACGCAGTGGTTTTGTCAGTGCACATGAACACCTTTTCGGAATAACGGCGTGGATACCATCTGGACCAGCGGATTTATATATATTGAGATCTTTGAGGACTCTCGCAATCGAGCGAGCTCTAAAATATCTGCTTCATTGCAGAATATATAGTCTCAAGCTCAGTGCAGCCAATGTGCTGTTAGGAAGTGTCGCGTTTGCAGTAAATTGAGCTGCCAGCAAATTTACTCTGTCGATGGAGTTGACGTAAGGAAACATGGAGAGTCATTGAAGATGAGCGTTGGAACCTATGATGCCGTCGAGTTTTTAATGTTCTTAACAAAAGACCAAAAGGCTTAGCTTTCTTTTGGATACAACAGTATTTTTAACTTACTTTTTGGTTGTGCAAAAACTTGGCGGCGCCAAGATGTTGCAACGTATTGTAATTGTCAATTCTGCTTACTTTACCTCTACGCGGTAAAAACTTTAAACTGGGTCAGTCAACTACTTATCAGCAGAAACTCAGAATGAATTCATTGGTTTATTAGGGCATACCTACAGTTCGCAACAAGATTTTATCTAGAATTCGTAAACCCTAGTACTACAGTTTGCTCTTCGATTGCACGCCTGATGTCTATGTCCCTGTCCACACGTGTTATTCCAATAACGTTATATCGATCGTTTCTGGGCAAAAGGGGTGAGGAAGAAAGAAGCTGGATGCGCAAAATGAAATTTGATTTATCTGCCTAAGCAGTACACTTGGCGTGTCCAGACGGGTTATGCTCATAACGTTATGCTTTTGTCAATACAATTTCCAACACAAAATGGAGAATTTGTGTGAGGAATTATAACAACGTCTGGACACTAGGTGTTAACAGCATAACGTTAACAGCATAACCCGTCTGGACAGGCACTATCATAATGAACAGATGGCAGAAATCATTCGTTATGTTCAGATTGATGATATAAAAGTATCTATTCAAGAAAGTTTCATCGACTTTATTTGTACTGAAGAAAAAACTGGAGAGGGACTATCTTCCGACATAACCAAGAAATTAGAAAAGATGAACTTGATATCCAAGATGCAAGGGGCCAAGGATACGAAACGGAGCCAATATGTCGGGAAGATATAAGGGAGTACAAGCACACATCCAGGAGAAAAATGACCTCGCAGCTTACATACCGTGTGCAAGCCATTGCTTAAATCTAAAGTTTATTTGTGGAAAAAGCTGCACACTTGATTTCTGGACTGAAGAATGAAGAAAAGCTTCGTGTTACGGGATTTAAAGAGAATTTCATACGCGCAGCTACACTGGCTGAGACTCTTGGATTGAAAAGTGTGGGCGAATGATCAAGAAAGAAGAAGCGATTGGAGCTGTACGAAAAAGAAGACGATGGGCCAAATTTGTCAGAAATGCAAAAACTCCGTATCAATCTCAACAACGCCATCAATATTCTGATTACTGAAATGAGCTGGAGGTATGAAAAAATGATGGTGGTTTCTGATGATTTTGGATTTTTGTCTGGTGAGTCCTTGCAGAGAATGACCACTACTGAATTGAGAAAAGCAGCAACTGATTTGGAATTGAAGTATAAAAAAGACATTAAAGTGGGTGAGTTCGTCGATGTGATTTCCGATTTTAAGCATGTAGTTTTGTCAATTTACTCGCATGACGTCAAATCCGCGACGGTGTTGGAATAACTTCAATTGATCCGTGATTATAATTTGAGAGAATCGTACCCGAACGTCGATATTGCATTCCAAATTTCTTTTACATTGTCTGTACCTATAGCTAAGTGTGAACGCAGCTTTAGCAAACTCAAACTCGTCAAAAACTATCTCAGATCGACAATGAGTCAGGAAAGATTGACTAATTTAGCAGTTTCACCGATCGAGTATGAAGGGGGGCTCAAATTTTTGAAATCGCCTCAGGCGCCAGAGAGGCTCGCTACGGCTCTGAAGAGAGTAGGTATAGTAGAAGAAGATGATACAAGCATCAAATGAGGAAATTTGCCTTACACAAATAGTTTAAAGGGATACTTAGCGTGTTGTTTGCTGAAGCATCGTTTTCAAAGTTAGTTTGCGCTCAATATTTGCCTCGGTTTTGAGAACGCTTTGACACAGTTAGACTAACAAGAGTCTCTATCAGGTATTTGCAGGTTTTGCGCTTCACTTTCATCGACTCATAGAACGAATTGAATTGAAAAGGAACCTAAGTAGTCCTAAGCTGCCATATAAGTAAAGTCAACTTATGCTTACCATACCAATTGTTTGTTCTTATTTATGTAAAGTTTAAAAAAGAACTAGTTTCCTCTTATTTTGATTGAAGCTACAGTTTGAAGATATTGATTAATATTTCCTTAAACATGAAGTTTAGTCAACAAGTAAATAGTCAAACCAAATTCAGTTAGTTAACAAATAATGTCAAGTTCAAGACAAGTGCGATAGTTAAAACAAATGCTTGTGAAGGATGTTGAGTAGAAATCTTATTTTAAGGACATTAATTCTTACCTCGATATTGCTTCCTGCTTGTTGATGGTGCTGCTGCTGACTATGATCGCTTTTTTTCTCCACAGGGCTAGAATTCATCTCAACAAGATCAAGACCATTTTGAGTATCTCTCAGAGCAGAATCCAAAGCTTCCGCGACTTCAGCAATCTCAGTTAACTTACTGGTAATGGCACTTGATGCCATTTCATTCCTTCCAGTTGGATAAACGAATGCCGCTGCGCCGTTTTCCTCTGCAGATCCACTTTCACTGGGAATAGAATCAAATTTAACATTTAAATCGTCAGTTGTCGGTTGTTCTGATGCATTCACTCTATCATCACTCAGTTTTTCTTCACTCTTCTCGTTGTCCCCGCTGGACGAACGTTTAAAAAATTCTTTGAATCTGGAAAACATTTTGCCTTCACTTCTTTCGTTTTGTTTTTTTAAATAGTTTTTTTCTCAGTTTCAAAGAAGAACTATTAATTTATCTGCGGCAATTTCTATCCGTCGGATTTATTTTTAATTAAACACTTGTGTCAGTAGTATGTGCACAAAGGGACGACAGCAGAGCACAATTATGTGCGCTGTCAGAGATTCTATAATAAATCTTTGCGTGTTGGGCGAACTGCCAGAGAGCGCGCGTATTTTCGTGTCTAATAATGAATTCGCTAATCACACACCAGGGAGCGTGCATGGAAAAATTGTCGCACGATTAAAATTAGCAGCAAGTGCAGATAATGCAGGAATATTTTTGAATAGCACTTGAATACACCAACGAAGACGTCATTGCACTTAAGCTACTGCAGCACACACGGTACAGGGGCGGAAATGAGGAGACACGCGGCGACTATTCTCCTTGACAATGCCTCAGTTTGGTTTGGAGACGCGAGTGTATTTATAGGGCGCTACAAGAGAAAAAACGTGCACTTCAGGGATCGCTTGTTTGAATGACGTGCCCGACTATTGGAAAATATGACTTTATTCTTTTTTCTTGCTTTCCAGTGACACTATAACCGGGGTAGCTGCCTGTTCTGTGATGGCTGCTGATCTACGCTGGACCGAACACGAAAATAGACTGAGGAATGAAATAAGATGGCTTTTTGAGAATTCTGTCAAGAGGTTTTTATTTTTCTAAACATTCACATTTGACTATGTTGTGTTTTCTTAGGAAAAGATTTTTCTTTTATTCTAAATTGACAACAGAAAAGTTCTCGCACTCTTCCTACCTACCTAGCTCTAGCCACTACTGAGAGAGAGAAGACCGTTTTATTTTTTTTAGAATTAGAGAACATTTATATTTTTAGTTTAGGTTTCTTGAAATAATAAATAACTGAAGTTGAGATATGAAGATGACATGTGTTTTGTTTCGGATTTAGTTGTGGGAACTTTTAATTTCTATGGCGGCGACAAATTAAGGTTAACCGAGGCCTTTTCGATTGGAAAAGTCTTTGAAATTGATACTGTTTCAGATTTTCGTAAAAGCAACTCATTCTTGATTAAGTTTGATGGATTAACTTTACCCTTGAGTGCTTTGGGTTTGTTTGTCACTGTCAAATACTTTCTTTTCTGTCTCGTTAGTTTTCGAGTTTGACGTTCCTTTAGTGTGTATTTTTTGGGAGTGTTACACTTTACACAAAAATGATTTAAATTCTCATAAAATGCTGAGAAGCGTGCAACACGAGCACTGGTCTAAGGTTGTTGAGTTCCGGGGCGGGTGACGTTTAAATTGCTGTCCTACATCTGTCTCTTGACTGCCGACCAGTAAGCAGCTTTATAAAGAAAATCTCGGTTTTATTAAAGGAAGTGAAATGTAGACTGTAGAACTCCTTGGCGGAAGCGCAAAACGTCAACAATCCAGGGCCCTTGAGCTCAGAAGTCTGGCATCTATCTTTTGATTGTCGGTCAATCCCAATCAGCAGCCTTATAATGTAAAGTTCGGTATTGTTTCAACAATAGGCGTGTTTTTTTGGTAGTTCTACACCGTATAACACTTTGGATTTACATGTATAGATTTACAAAAACAACAAGTTGCACCGGATAAAAGGTGGTGTAGAATCCTGCACTAGATAGGTTTAACGAGTCATACAGGTATAGGTAGATAGGTTTAACGAGTCGAACATAAAAACGCGAACCGTTTTTTGGTAAACCACTACACTATATAGTGTAGAACGGCCATAAATACAGCCCTAATAAAAAATTGCGAACAGGGCCTTCTTGGCAGAAACCAGAAAGGCAACACGATCACCAGTCCAAGGCTCTTGAGTTCAGGGACGATGGCGTTTACATCGGTCTTTTGACGCCCAATCAGCGTCTTTGTAAAGTTAAGTTTGGTTATATTAAAGCAAGTAAAATGTCGAACAGGGCCTTCTTGGCGGAAGCGCAACACGTCAACGATCAAGGGCCCATGAGCTCAGAGGCAATGACATGTAAATCGCTTTCTGCAATCTTTTTTTTTACTGTCGGCCAATCCCCCCCCCCCCGTGGGTTTCACCTTTTCGAGGGGGGGGGGGGGGGGGGGGGCTTACGTTTGGCTCATTCTGATTCAAACAAACCAAGAAAACCCAAAAAGATGAGAAGAGAAGAGAAGTGACAAGAAGAGATAAGGAGTCATGATTCATGACATGATACTTAATGATTGAATTGAAGCCAAAAGGTAGTGCGGTCTCTCTTCTTTTCCTTAGGGGAGAGGAGAGAGAGATGAATGAAAATGTATATTAGAAAAATCTTCGGTCTGCTTTGTTCTGCTGATTAAACTGACGGTGGGACTTAGCTTGATCGGAGATGTATGAAGAATCTTGAATCCTGCATTGACTCTCTCTGATCGTTCTCTGCTGTTGTCCAAAACAGTAGTGTGAGCTTTCTGAAACGATTTGCTTGATAAGAGATGCAAGAAGTTTAAGATGGTTATGCGAGGTGAATGTAAGGCAAATCTTGAGTCCAGAGTTGATCCGTTGATCGGTTTCACTGTTGGAGTAGCAATGGTGGGACCTTTTAGTGGGTCGTCCTCATTGGGCGAGAGATGCATGAAGTTGGTAGCATGTGGTAAGTGTAAGAGGAAGTCTTGCATCGAATCTTTAAGAGACTTTGCAAGATTGAATGAAAGCGTTGTATGGGTTGGATGTATGGATAGTATGAAGGTGTGCGTAGTTGGCTGCTGGTTACTGCCTCGACTAGTGGCTGGCTGCGTACATCTGAGGTTGACAGGCCTCGAGTATTAGGGTACTCATCTGTAAGTAACCTTCGGGTTGCGAGGCTTCACCAGAGGTTGAGGTCTGGTACCGCGATAGATAGGCCGTCCTGGACGACGTTCTGCGCTCGAGGTGCGGGGCGTTGTCTGGGACTATCTATGAGGTAGGCCCCCTTTGCGGGAGTATCGTGGTGGCTGTGGTTATCTGAATGCGGAAACAATTGGCATTCTTCGAATGCAAGAGGTGTAGATCGGCTTCGCTCCTTAGCAAGGAGGTGGACTTGCCTCAACAAGTTCACTATTTGCTACTAGCCACCCAGGGTGGTGGTTGACACTCAATTTAACTCCGTTATGTTGAGTAGGCTCGCCGTGAAATTAAGACTCATATGTCAGGTGTTCACGTAAAACAAAGACTTAACTGTCGGCCAATCGCAATCAGCAATTAAAATAATGAGTAGGGTCTTTTTGGCAGAAACGAAACAGGAGCACCAGTGAAAGGCTCTTGTGTTACGGGACGATGGCATTTACATCGATCTTTTGACGCCCAATTAGAACCAAGTCAAGTTTGGTAGTATTAAAGCAATTAACAACGAACGTCTTTGCAGAAACTCAACACCAGCTACGGTCTAGCGCGCTTGCGTTCATGGGCAACGGTGTTTGAATTGATGTCTATCATCTTTTTTTATTTGACGCGTGGCCAAATAGTAGCTTTATTAAGTAAAAACAGTGCTATTTAACTTAGTAAAATGTTGAACAGGGCCTTCTTAACAGAAACGCAACACGTGCACCAGTTCAAAACCTTTTTGTTCAGGGACGATGGCATATGAATTACTTTCTCAGCAGCTTCATTGAGCAAAGTTCGGTATTAACAAAGTAAATAAAATGTTGAAATGTTGCTTTCTTGTGGAATTGCAACTCGTATGCGATTAGAGGCCTTTCAGCTCAAGAGGCAGTGACATGTGAACTAATGTCTTGCATCTGTCTTTTGACTGGTGGCCAATCCCAACCAGCAGCCTTATAATGTAAAGTTCGGTATTGTTTCAACAATAAAATTGCGAACAGGGTCTAATTGGCAGAAACCAGAAAGGAACCAGTCCAAGGCTCTTAAATTCAAGGACGTTGGCGTTTACATCGGTTTTTTGCCCCCGTGGCAGCACCTCACTCGGATCTCTAGGATCAATTGTGCTCCCCGGGAAAACAAAGGATGAGGAGGTGGGAGGATTGAAGAGGTAGAGGGTTGGGCTGGTGGCTGGTTTATTGGGGTAGGGAACCCCCACTGAACCATTTGGAGCCCTGAGTAAATTTCAGGACGTTGCTCAATGGGAGGTTAGAGGTGTCGCCTAGTTCTTCGAAGAAGTATTCTCCGAGGGCTTTTTTCCTAGTGTGGGCCAAGTCAAGACACTCACAGAGGAAGTGGAATGATCCTTCCTCTGCCTCTTCATCTTGGCATCCTCTACATAAGTCGGATGTGCTAATGCCCATTCTCATCATGTGGGTACCCAACGAGTTGTGGCCCGTGAGAATGCCAATCAACAGAAAGAGAAAATTCTAGAAATAATGAAGTAAAAAAATAGAGAATAGAAATTCTGTTTTTTTTTTCTTGGAAATATCTGACCAAAGGTTTCTGAAGATTCGGCATGTTTCTAAAGATGACCACTTTCATTGATGGTTTTTAGAAATTTATGTTTGATTCTGTTTTTTTCTTGATCTATTGGCGTTAGAACTGAGGTGTTCGTTTCGCTGGATTCGAGTGCTGACCCAATTTTAGCCAGCTTATCCGCCATTTCATTACCGATTATGTCACGATGTCCTGGAACCCAGGTTAAAGTTACGGTGTTTGTTTCGCTTAGTAGTCTAAGATTACTGCGACAAATGTCTACTTATCTGGATTTTGTGTAATGGATGATAGCTTTAATGGCCGCCTTATTGTTTAAGAACAAGTCAATATTTTTGTTTATCTGGTTTTGCGTAGTTAGGTGTTTTGCGGCTTCACACACTGCAAGTACTTCTGCTTGGAGGACAATGCAGAAGTCGGAAAGATACATTGATCTAATCATAGTAGGGTAATCTGAGAAGATACCGGACCCTACCCTTTTGTCCGTTTTGGAACCATCTGTGAAGACAATGTGATTTTCTTTTATAACCCTTTTTCCTCCCAGTTTTCTCTTGTCGGAAAGACTGTTAGGGCCACTGGAATGAAATCAATATGCGGGGGGATGGGGGGGGGGGGGGGGGTAGTCTGTTTGAATGTCTATATCGGTTATGGTTCATGATGGTTCTATGGCCAGATATGCCTCTTTTCCAATTGTTGCATTGTTTGAGTCGCAGTGCGCTTTTGGCCGCCATCTCCTTAGTAAAAAGATCTAGGGGGGCTAGCGACAGGAAGGTTTCCAGAGCTGCAGTTGGTGTTGTTCTCATGGCACTAGTTGAGCCGATGCATGCAAGCCTTTGGATTTTGGTCATGGTCTTAAGGTTAGACGCCTTCTCTAATGATGGCCACCAGACTAGACAGGCATATGTGAGGATTGGTCATATTATGAATGTAAATGTATACCTACATCCAGTGATTAGTTTTTGGACCAGGTCCTCATTTTTTCCCAAAAATTCTAGAGCAAGTGTAGAAAGCGATTTGAGCTTTTCTTTCTTTTTCTTTTAAATTTTTATTTCCAGTTAAGTTTTCGATCAAGGACAATTCCGAGATATTTTGCCGTACTAGATAAGTTTATTAGTATACCGTTTATGGTTGGTGGAAGTATATCTGGAATGTAACGTTTCCTCGTAAACAGAACAAGTTCTGATTTTGTAGGGTTGACATTTAGCCCACAGTTTTTTTCCCAGAGGTGATGAGCTTGCTTAGAGCTGTCTGAAGAAGTTCACAAAGGGTTGTTGTGAATTTTCCCGAAGTCATGATGACGATGTCATCAGCATAGGCTACGGCTTTTATTCCGCTCATGTCAAGTTTAACCAGGATTTGGTTAACTACTAGGAACCAGAGTAGCAGGGATAACACTCCTCCTTGAGGTGTACCTCTACAAGTTTTGACTTTTAGGGTGTTTTCACCCATTTCTGCTTTTACTATTCTTGTTTGGAGAATGGAGTCGATCCAGTTTGATAGCGTTGGCTCGATATTTATATATGTAACTTAATGCCATGCGGATAGCACTGTATTCAACGTTATTGAAGCCCCTTTCTATATCGAGGAATGCAGCCAACGTGTACTCTTTATATTGGATTGACTGTTCAATGGTTCCGACTACTTCATGAAGTGCTGTGTCTCAACTGATTTGCCCTTTATATATGCATGTTGGGCTGAAGAGATCACATTATTATTCAGTTTTGTTCGGATATGCGTTTCTATAAGTCTTTCTAGAGTCTTAAGTAGAAAGGAGAATAGGCTTATTGGTCTGAAGTCTTTGGGTTCAGTGTGCAAGGACTTACCGGCCTTGGGAATGAATATGACTTTAACTTCCCTCCAATTAGTTGGAATAAAGGTGAGGTTTAGACAACCTCTGAATATTTCCACTAGAATCGGCACAATCAAGTTTTTAAGGCTTTGGAACATCATTGGAATAATGCCGTCAAGGCCTGCAGATTTGTATGCTGAGAATGAGTCAATGGCCCACATTACCTTCCTTTTATCTAATAATAGATTTCCTATGTTGAAGCTAACGTTAGCTCTAGGCCTGCCGTGTTCTGGAGATGTCATTTGAAGACACCCTGGAAAGTGGGTGTTCATGAGTGACTCTAGTGTTTCAGAGCATGAGTCAGTCCATCAGGTCTCCTAAGAAAACTGAGGGTATTTTTTAACTTGGACATGACTTTTCTTAGCCTTGCAGCGTCATTGGTGCACTCAATATCTGAGCAGAAGTTGCGCCAGGCTGCTCTTTTTGTGTAATTAGTTCTTTTTTTGTATTAGTTTTTACTGATCTTGTATAGGTCCCAGTCAGTCGAAAGGTTGCAAAATTCTGCTTTATTGAAGAGCCTCCTAGAGTTCCTTTTAACGCCCAACCAGCGTCTTTGTAGAGTTAAGTTTGGTCATATTAATGCAAATAAAATGTCGAACAGGGCTTTCTTGGCGGGAGCCCAATGCGATCCAAGGCCCTTGAGTTCAGAAGCAATTGCATGTGAACTACTGTCTTATATCTGTCTTTTCAAAGGCTCCATGTAGTAAAAGAAACAACTCCCACAAACTTTCTGTTTTACGACCACCTTGGATTGCACCCGTTAGAAGAAACTCCAAACCTTTTTTCATTCATCTTCGTTTTCAACTTAGAAAGCCATTAAACCACTTCGCAACAATTTTTTTTTTTTAATTTCCAAACTTTTCGGCTTGGGCAGAGCGGAAAGCAATTAATTAGCCAAGAAAAGGAACGAATAGTGCGACATAAACTAATTCGTTAGATGCAACTTCAGTAAACAATTTCCTGTCATAAGTTGGACCGCTGAGTAATTAACTTTAATTGAAATTTGCATAACATCAAACCACTAATTGCTTACAATGCCGATAAGCTAATCAGAAAACATAAACTATAAGAACGAGAAAAGAACAATAAAGAGAACCACCACGGTTAGATGCGCGTGCGCAATGTGCTTGCCCTGACTTGAGTTGAGGCATGAGAGTTCATTGAATCATTTGTATTGATTCATTTTTATTTTTTTCTGAAGTTGGGTAAGCCACAAATGATGAAAGGTCTTTCAGTGCTACACGTTTGTGGCATCGAAAGTTGTTCCACACCGAGCGCGATCGAAAGAAAGTTGTTTCTCATCTGTCAGTCTTATGAAAATGACCTTTCTCTCTTGTTCTCTCATCTTCTACCGCACTAGCTGAATGTTGGGAAGAACGAACAACCAACAAGAAAAGCCAAGATACTCATGATCAGATAAACGCGAAAAAATAGAATAGCTAAGCATAAGAAACCAGTTAAACTTCACAAGTTGCGGGGTGTGAAACATACCTGTTGCCAGATGTCGCAATGCCCTTGGCATCATCCAATACAAACGGCTCTTTAAGTCGAGTTTTTAGCAATCTACCTAGTCGCACCATACGACCCACTTCGACTAGGAGCCGTTCGCGCAGTGTTAGATACTTTCGGAGGCGAGTTCGGCGGCAATCGGACTCCTCAATTTCACCTAGAGAACACACAGAGATTTTGAGGTCATGCAACTTGTTGCAGTATTCTTCGACGCTGCGATGAAAGACTGCAGACACTCGCAGGCGGGTCATGTGCTCCTGACTTATGGCTTGTAAGTTGTGCCAGGTGCTGCGCAGTTGGTTGGACATTGTTTTGGTTGCTTCCGTATCCAATTTGCACGATGTTCTTAGAGCTTGGGATGCCTCCAGCAGTTGGCAGCCGTAATGGTAGATACTCTGGAATTAGAGAGAGAAAGAAAAAGGGGTTCTTTTAGATAGCTATAGGTATTATGAAACGAGTTAAGTTAATCTCCCTCTCCCAAGCCACAACGGGATTGCTTTCATAGCGGTGTGCCAGTTATTAGTGGGTATGCAATACATGGGTGATGAGGAAGGTTGATCTGAATTAAATGAATGAGGAAATTGAGCGCTAGATAATGTGTATCTTAAGATCGTTTTACGATGTTAGAGCGATAATTTCACACCGGTTAGTGGATGTTGCGATGGATAGAGCTGACTTGTTTTACAAATGGAAGGGGGCGTTTGAAGAGAAGTTCGCTGGAAAATTATAGTAAATTTCCCTCGAGATGACGGTGGATGTGGAAATCTAATTTCCCATCGTTGTTCGTATTCTGGGACACGGAATAGATAATATAAGGTACCAGGAAACTGACATTTAATACGACATTCCAAAAGGTATGGTTTAGATTGTGTTAAGGGCATTGTTTCTTAGTTCATGCTTGACAAACCCGCCACTTTGTCTCAAAGAAATAGAGATAAATACCTTTCATAATTTATTCATCAAATCTGTTAACATTGTTGTAGTTGAATGAGGGTTAGCTAATGCTTTTAGACCAGCTCTACTCTGCTAAACGTTCACGTACACGTTTGTACTTTCAGATATATCAGAACGATATCCTCCGATTAAACGGAAGCGGTTAAAACAAATTTTGAACAATTGTATTTTCTTGAAAATGTCAGAAATAAATTTTGGTAACATGAAAGAAGACACGAAGATAGAGATAGATAGGGAGATAATTTGACACAAATTGAATATGGTCTACGTACTCTACGTTGTTCAATTGAATTAAATAAATAGGGTGGCACAACAGAGCGAGGAGACCTTGGACCTAGCGAATTTCTCACAACCATGTCTTGTGAGCGAATGGATTGGCCTTAAACTTTCTGCTGGTTACTTCCGAAAGAGTGAATCGAGAAAGCTCATTTCATGGCAATGAATTTAATATCGGGGGACTTGCCAATTTCTTGCGATAGGTGGTGCTCGTCGGAAAAGTTGTTTTTCTTTGTCTGTAATGATTCAACCCACGAACAGGTAGCTGGTAGACATGCTAAACATTACGCCACGGGCACCACTTTGCGTTTTTCAACTTACTTCCAAAGCTTGTGAAAGCTGTCGCCTTTCGTGAGGATTAAGTAAGTCCTCCGATCTCATTGCCATGAAAAGCCCTTTACCGACTATTTTTTTGCGTAATCGTTCGTGGTACCAGTGGCGTGATGGTTAGCATGTCTGCCTGTTACGCGGGAGGTTCGTGGCTCAAATCGCCACAGAAACCAAAAATGTTTTTAAACGGATATCCCGCGAATTAGCAAGTCCTCCTATAGTAAACTTATTGCCATGAAAAGTGCTTTCTCGATTAGCCGTTGGGCATCGGTAGAGAATTGTACCAAGGAGAAAAGATAAACTATGAAATAACTACAAACTTCACAGTTCCTAAATGCCCAAGTACTTATGTCGCATGTATTAGACTAATTTCTGATAAGCGGTCGATTTCATGCCCACACATTTATTATTTACTTGAATAGCATTTATAATACGAAATCTTGACAAGCTTCCATCAAACTAACAAATGCCTTTGACCATAGCTAAAAAAAAAGTTATCGGGCGTATGAGTACCTTTTTTTTACTTTGACTTGACTAATTTGTTTATTTATTTATTTATCTACTTTTCCTGGTCTAAATTATCTGTGTAAACAAAAACCAATCGTTGCGTTTAATGATTGTTCGTTTTATTTATAAAACTCTCTGAACTTATACCTGTCTGATTTGTTTTATTTTTTTTTTGTTATTACAATTTTATAACGTTTTAAATTATGTAGGACACAAAATACAGCACAGTACGAAATGCAGGGAGCCCAGAACAAAGTATGTGGGATTGTCTACGAGAATCTTGCTTGAAGGATTGGGTGGGTTTCAGGACTTCAAAAAATCAAATTATTGCCTTACTAAGTTATTTAATACCTCCAGAATATTCTCCTCAATTTTTGAGTTCATCTGGGTACTTGATAGTTTTGGAAATACACAATTGAAAGTTACGCATTCGAGGTCAGCTATAGCATTAGCGCTCAAAACTTTAAGCATGTTTTTCTCTAAACTGTGTTTTTAAAATCGTTGGACCAGATTTCTCGAGAACTACACAGCCGATCTCGATGAAATACAATTCACAAGTACCTACTTGAACGAAGGAATTTTCGTTTCTCGATTACTTTTTTTATCAGAAAGACTGATGAGATATTTTGACCGAAATTTTAATTTTTTGTAAAAATGTTTCCCAAAAATTAAATTTTCAGTTTTTTTCCTTCGTTCAAAGTTTATTTAGATTTAGACCATAACAATTTTTTTTGTTCACTTCTGATGATACAGTAAGAAGTTCTGTCTGAAGTTCTGACTTTTTTTCCGAAGAATTGCCGTAATTGATGTCGCAAAGGCGGACTTTTGAATATTTTTTCAAGAAAACTTGAAAGAAAACTGGGCCAGTACCGCTCAGGAAAGATTATAAAAAACTTTTCAACCGAACTAAACAAAAACATTCCGAAGACAACTAAAATTGGGATTTATTTGAAGAATCCCTGAAAATTTACAAAACGAAATTGAGTAAAAGCTAGAAAGACTCGTTTGAAAAACTTCTGTGATAAAGTAAAAGATATTTTGGGGGCATCAAGATCCTTCTAAATCCATAAAAAAAACATAGACATGTCAATCGGTCTTTAAACGTACCCCTGACGCTTGCTACTTGACACGCAGTTCCTAGGTATCTCCCAATTCATATGTAATGATGACCCAATTGGATCAAGAAACAAAGAAACAACCAACTTAGGTCAGATTGCAAAAGAGAAACTTAAAGTCATTAAGAGCTTCGCCCCACAAAATCTGCCGAAAAATGACATCGAAAATAATTTCCCTGTCCTTGAAGTTATTCTTAATGATTGTATGAGAATGAACTACATCCCCTTGAAATGAAGTAAATACCTACTCCTATTTTAATCCAAAAAAACTAAGATCGACCAGTCTATCATCATTGATTCTATATAACCAAACCTTCTCTCCAGTGCACAAAACGCTTAGTGCAAGTAAATATTTTTAAAAACTGCTATTGAATACTCCCTTCATCAAAAAGAATATATTGGTCGATTTTCTGGGAGTCTTTAATATCGTCAGTAACCCTGCAATTGAAATGCTATGGAACAACCTTAAGGTATGTTACTCAGTCGTGGATCTAATTAATATCATGCTAAGTTGCAGGATAATCAATTCAACCTTAACCCTTCATGGTTATGCATAATAAATGCACACTAAACTTTGCTTCGTCGAATCGGTTAAGCTCAGTTTTAAACCTTTTTAATCCAAATTTACTTGACTTTATTTAAATCATATTAACTAATGAATACGATTAATGAATATCTAGAATCGACAGCAGGAAGCCTGTCACTTAAAATTAAATTAAAATTATCAGTTTGATGAGAAATCATAAAAAATAGGAAAGGTGCTCGTCGATTTGACGAAGGATAACCATCCAGGGTTAAGAGACTTCTGTACTAAAAGAATTACCAGTATAGAAGAACACCGCAAGGAGGAGTCCTATCCCAACTTCTTTGGAACATGCTTGTCAACGAACTTCTAATAAGTCTGGAAGACTTAACGTAAGGCTGAAAGACTGAAAGACTTAACGTAATCGCATACCATGATGACGTCGCTATAGCAACTTAAATGGACAAAAAAAAACCTGAACCTCAATTTACCATCAAACGATTTCTGCGAAATGATCAAGGGTGAAGAAGAAGAGGACACCGGCGTTTCAAACCTTCTTTACATATGCCTTGCCCTGTAATATACATAGCATTTTTTTAACGATCTAAGTGATCCTACATGAGAACATCGACAATCGCTTTATTAAAAGTTCAAAATGGTTCAAGTACTGAGGCAATTCCTCATTCATATATTGTGTCAAAATATAGGTACCTAATACTGACACTGGCCAAAATGCGTTGATCTTTTTCCTCACAGCCATATTAACCTATAATAACTCCAAGCAAAAGGCACAGTGAGCATTTATCGGAAGCTGAAAAGAAAAATCTACTCCGGCTGCCAAATCAAGCTCGATATGACAAAAAATTACTTGAATGGCCATCATCATACTAGCCGCTCAAAGAAGGAGAGTTAGTCAAGTTAGATTGAAGCATTCTAAGTCACAGTAAATATAAAGACCAGAAGGGTCTTGAATCTTCTGGTCTTTATTCAAGTCCTTGACTATCTGCTGGAATATAAAGTACCGAAGAGCAAAGTACTTCAACTATTCTTTGCTGAAGATGGATCTTACCAGCCACGTTTGTGCGTCTAGCACTCACGTATGGTTCTCAAATCACAATGTTCGGCACTGTACAAAAAATATGAGAGTAAGTTGACGACAGCTGAGCGATGAAGATGCTTTCCGCATGACAACAGGAGTAGCAAACCTTTACTTTGTTACAAGTACAACAAGACCCAAGATCAAAAATACCATCTTGCTGAAACGACCAGGGCAGTTGGTATTGTTTTTCGAAAAATGTTTCGAAATGCCGAGACACCGTGCGTCGTGCAGTTTTTTAACATCAAGCTTGAAAATATTGTACCATCACTGTGGAGATTAAACGGAGAATTATCGTTTTCAATAGCTTCTAATTTGGGCTTAGGTTGGCCGTTATAAGGCCCGAATATCGTGAGCTCTGCTGTGAGGTGTAGAAGCACAGATCTAAAGCAGATAAGAAAAGTTTTGCTTATTTTGAATTAAAAATTACTGTTACGTTACTTAGAATGATGAGTCAGAGATTCAACGAGCCTACCCGCGTAATGAACATTGTTCGAACAGTAGATATGCTTCGCGATACGATAGCTGGGAAAACGGAATTGTTGTTGCCGACAAATTTTGATAGGGCACTGGAATGCCCACTTCAGTAGGTAATGAACTCTGTGCACAAGTTCATTGCTAATGTATTTAGTTCTGTTAACAATTCGAAAGAGAGAGCTTCCTTCATTTAAAGGCGTTACCAGGCATATGTTAATACTGAAGATGAAAGAGATGAACTTTTCTTTTTGAGCTGAGATTTTGAATACCTAACATATTGACATGGAAACAGTTAAAGTGATTCACATTTTTCACAAGAAGTGTTTTAGTAAAAGCTTCTAAAGGGTATTTTTTAGACATGTGGTTTTAAAGAAGAAAGAAGTCGCATATAATTTAATGTTATACCCAAGAATTCAGCATAATTATAAAGATAAGGGTTTGCCACTATGTTTTGAAAAATGATTTCGGGCAAGTTTCCGCCGCGGCTGGGTGAAATAAATTCCAGCCGAGAGGACCAATTTTCTACCACTTTTTGCAGCATACGAGGCTGTATGTCAGCAATAACGCGCCGAATATTCTCTTCCAATGCATCAATCGTCTAGGCCCTACCTGCGTAAACAACTTTACATGACCCCACAAAAAAAAAGTCCAAACTGAGCATAAATCAAATGTAAGCTGACTATAAGAAGAAAAGCACACTTCATGAGTTTTTTAGTTGAGATATTCCACGAGTTTTTTAATCTAATAAATGAAAAGATTAGTAAAGTTTTTAACAATTAAAACACTTTTTATATTTCCTCAGATTTACATTTCAGAAGCAATGCTTCATCGTCATCTCACTGACGAGAGCACACTTCCAAAAAAACAGTCTTTCTGTTTTTTCGGGTTTGAATAAATTCTGTTTTGGTCAATATAAAGTTCGATTTACCTCGAATCAATCAAACGTCCACGAACGGCATATGCCGATCGATAATATCGAATTAGTATAGACGACCCGATCGGCTTCTCATTTGTCGAAAGCCGATCCGAACTCGGATCGAATGATATTGAACCGATTAAATAAATAAATAAATGGCTTAGCGCATTTCTCACAACCATTGCCTTTGTGAGGCAATGGAAGGGGCCTACAATCTTATGCCGACTCCAAACAGCTAATCGAGAAAGCTCTTTTCACGACTGTGAGTTCACTATCGGAGGACTTGCCAACTCACCGCGAAATGCGATACCAGTAGAAAGCATTTTTGCTGCTGTTGGGATTCGAACCAAGAACCTACCGGTTAACAGGCAGACATGCTAACTCGATTTCCGCACACACATATGTAGATTGAACGCCTCTTAATAGTGACTTTTTTTCAAATCGTTCCATTAATTTTTGAGAGATCCTGGGAACACTGGGATGAAATATAGCCTAAGCTACTCGGAGATAGTGTAACAATCTAATAATGAGACAAAAAAAAATGTGAAAATGGTCCAGTAGTTTTTGAGATTCATCATGTACCTTTTCGGCCGCTCAAGCTTACACATCTTATCGTAAATTCTTTGTTTCAGACTCGTCGAAGGAAGTATAACCTCAAGTAAGAAAACAGTGGTGGTACCCGGGGCGTTATGGTTAGCGTGTCTGCCTGTTACGTAGGAGGTTCAATTCAATTCAATTTCAATTGAAAAAATTTGGTCCCTTCCATTTAATCACAAGGTATGGTTGCAAGAAATGCACAAGGTTTCGGGGCTCACCGTTCTGTTGTGCCACCCTATTTCTTTATTTATTTAAAGGGGTCCATTTCATTCGATCTTACTGCGTTTTGGCTTTCGATAAGTGTAAAGCCGATGGGGCAGGTCCACACAAATTCAGTATCATCAGTCGGCAAGTGCCGTTTACTGCCGTTCGGCATAGTGTGGATGTGGACGTTTGTTTGATTCGAGGTAAATCTTTGAATCATAACTGTTGTTGAAATGTATTTACCTTATGATCTCTTGAAGCAGAAAAACCAAAAATTCTCAGATCTTCATATTTTTTATCATCTATTTATTTATTTTAAGAAAACAGAACTGCGCCATAGTTGGCCTACTCCATTACGGTATAAATCAGCTCTGCTTTGTTGATCTAAAAAGACGAAAAGCTTTTCTTCTTTTCTCAAAAGAGCATGACCGAAGGGTATTGACCTCGCTTTTTTGCTCGTCATATTTTAAGTGCCCGTGGCTAGATAATTTACAGAGATAAGAAATTATAATCGCTCAAATTACATGCACTAACTAACTGACCTAGAACTGTCATTCTTGGGTGAACATCTACATCACTGATGTTCACCAGCAGAGCGTCCGTCCACCTTGACATTGCAAATTGCGAATGGCAATCAAGAACGGAAATCAACACAAAACACTCACTTCCTCTACAGCCGCGATTCCGACTTCATTTATCAGGCCACCTGACCAGACCACCCCATTCAGAAAAAAGCAGAAAATATACCGTTTAACTGGCGGAAACACAACAAACAACTTTACACACACACACTCACACACTCAGACGCTCAAGAAAAAAAAAACACATTAAACGAACTTACCTTTCCAGTTTCTTGAAACGTTTGCAACTCATCTTTCTGCACCTGAATCTCGTGCACATTGCAGCCCACATGCGAATGACACTTGATCATGACACCGTACAAGTCGTCCATCCATTTGATGGCCATTCGTGCGTCCAGTTCGTATGTGTGGATGTGTGTCACCTGCTCCAAGGTGAGTTTCTGCAGTTCTACACTATCAATGAAGATGTTGCGCCTCGCAATTGTCGTATCCAAAATGTCTTTGACATTCACAATGTCATCACTGTAATCGATATGCAGATCTCGGCCGAGGGCATCCTTCACGGGCATTGACAGCATATCACTGAGTTTCTCGCCCTCTTTCACCAGTTCCTTCTCAAGGGCCTCTGTTGGTTTTGCATATTTGTGTTTTTGTGGTCACATGAAATTCAAGATTTATTAGCTCAAGAAAGAGATAAGTCATAAAAAGGAGCATTCATACCTAACCCCACTTGGCTGTCCTTCAGTTTCTGCAAATTACCTGCGGCTGCCTCAAAGTCCTCCATCTTATTGCCCATGACTAGAGATTCGAATACTAAAGTGGTGCGATCGAAATAATCGGTTACGAGTCGATAGAATCGCAACGACGTGATTAGAATATTGCGTCGCCGTTCTAGGCGCGTGGCAAAGCTGCGGCAGACAAAGTTCATGAATTCCTTCTGTGACATGAGATCCTTATAAACGGAATTGGCAGTTTCCTTGGCCTTGCACTGCGATTCGATCTTGTACAGCAACTCCGCATAGAATCCGTAGGTTTCGCGACATTCCATCTCGAGTGTTTCGTGTTCGCGCCGAAGTTCTTCACATGCTTTCACATCGCAACCGATTGTTTGGTTTCGGCTCAACATCTGTTCAGCTGTATTAAGAATCCAATTCGTGACAAAGGCAACGCCTTCTTCGAGGGCAGCCACTTCGCGGGCTTCATGAATACTCTGTTCCAGGTCACGCAAGGCCGATCGTATGTCGGTTTGTTTCTTCTGGATATCGATCAGCATCTGCTCAATGCGTGCTCTTTCATAGGCCATGTCGGGTGGTAACTTGTGCTGGTTGCTACTGCACGCCAGACTGATGGCGTTTGAGATCGAATACGAACTGGTGGTTCCAGGTGAGTGCGGTTCGCTGTTGGTGGCGGCCAACGAGGACGGCTTCGTCGATGACTGCGATCGATAGCTATCTGCGATCCGGGTTAACAGTCGATTACCTGGAAAATATAAAGTGCGTTTGTGGTTAGCTTAACATTGGCAATAGTAAAACCAAAGGCATGTGTGTTGCAACTTGTTCATAGAGAAATTTTATGAGACTTCCTTATGTGATCTAATGATGATGGTCTTCTGCAGTTGCGTGTGTTTAAAGTGAGCAAGCAGCGTGATACTCGAGTGGCAAATTAAGTAAGTTGACCACTAGAAGGTGTGGAGTTGCCGCCGGTTCTCAAGATTAAATGGGGTTTAAGTGGCTTTTATGCGAATACTTGTGGTAAGTAAGGTGATAATGCAATGCTGTTTTTTTCTACCAAGATGCAAATTGGCGGCTTGTCTTCCCTGCAGTCGAGAGTTTTAGGCTGGGGTAAAACTGGAATCAAGAAGTACTGACTTTGTTAATACGTTTATTGAATGGAGCATGTTTCTGCTAAGTCACTTTTGTAAATCGTGGATGAAGCTTCAAGCTTTCTTGCTTAGATCTTCTTTGATCAAGTAGAGATGACACCCACACGGTTAAAAATCCTGGGGTGTTTTTTAATACGACCTTCGTAATACAGCCGTATGCAATACAGGAATAATTTGTTTTTAATATTCCAAATTTATTTAACTTTTTTTTTAATAATTTGGTATTAAAATTCAATATATCTTCCACTAAAATACCCTCTTTAATACTTTTCCACTGAAATTCAACCTTCAAATATTAAAATCCAATAATTTGTTATTTGATTTTAGTAGAAGATTTGGATAAAAGTGACCATAATATAATGTTCAAAAATAATGTATTGAAATTTTATACTTGATGATATATTAAAATTCATTAAATATTGTATTTAACGCGAAACTGTACTGTATTCCACTTATGGAATAGTATATTCTAATACACAACAATACTTATTTTTAATATTTCTGTATTACATTCAAGTAGAAACTGCATAGTAAAATAAAGTATTGGAATTTAATATTTGATTGTATTAAAATTCAATAAATTTATTAAGTGCGAAGCTCTCGAGGTATTTATTTTGAACACATTAATATTAGATTTTAATACCCACCAGGTATTAATTTTTAACCCTCCAGTATTGAACTTTAAGACCCAGATATTTTTAACCTTTTAGATTAAATTTTAATATCTTGGTATTAATTTTTAATTCTCCAGTATTAGATTTTAGTATCTTGGTAGTAGTTTTTAGCCCTTCAGTATTACATTTTAATATCGAATATAGTTTTGTCGAAAGAAAAACTCCTTTAGTTTGTTTCAACACGTCGCGTTGGTCGTTCAACATGGAGTTCCAAATGGACAATTTAGTTACATTAAAGTGAAAAACGTGGAAAAAATACTATCACTTTTAAAAAAAGTAAAAACCAGGCGAATGAATCATCTAATTCTTTTGGCGTTTCAAATGAAGATATCCTTTTTACAAGTAAGTAATAAACAGCAAGTTTAAGTGTAATATATATTTATTTCTTGGTGAGTGCAAACCGTGCTAGTTTAAAATTTGTTTTTATTTTTGTCTTAGAAAACGAAGAACTGGTGAACGGATTCACGGATTCGATATAATGCTGTAGTATTCAGGCTGTGCCTGTTTCCTTGTGGTTCTTGACGCTGTTGATGAAGAGTCTCCTAATCAAATATCTGAAAATTTGAAAAAACAAGGAGCAGCAATTGGAAGCAGTCTTTTTTTATACAAGGAAGTAAGTAGCTTTTTCAATATTAAATTTACTGTAATTATATAAATAAAATTTTCCTAATGTTACAGGGATTAAAAGCATTTATAAAAACAAGCTCAGCAGCGTACATTTTGGATGAGTACAGCCGAACAAATACGTTCAAGGACTCTTTTCAAAAGGCGTTACTGACGGCGGGAGCTGAGTACCTACGGTCAGTAAGTGGGAACCAAACAGTTTTCTTATAGTTCAATAGTATTATGCTTAAAAAGCCATTCGAGCACTATGTTTTAAGAAACAAAGTTTTCATATTGAAGCCTTTTTTTATAAATAATATCTGTGTTGAAAAGCTTAAGTCATTACATAGTTATAAGATTTCTTCTTTTCAATAAAATAACCTTTTGACAAAAGAATTGTTTCTTTGTTTACTTTGAAAGTTCAAGATTAACAGTTTGATATTCACAGGATCTATGGTTTTGTTTTGAAATCTAATAAATAAGTATTACTTTTTAATACTATGTGGATACAAAAGTAATCCAATCAAATCTTCAATAGTATTGAAATTTAATAAATAAGTATTAGTTTTAAATACTAAGTGGCTTAAAAAGTAATCCAATCAAACCTTAAGTTGTATTTAGATTTAATAAACTTGTATTGCATTTAAACCCGCTTTGTGTTTAAAACAAGTAAACAAATATTGAATTTGAATAAAAAAAATACACGTTTTCAATACCCAGCGTAATTAGTTCTAATATAAATGACCTTAAAATCAATACAAGAAGTGATGAATTTTAATATTTTGGTTCAAATACTAATACTTATCTGTGTTACTATTTAATAATACGAACTTGTTTTTTAATACAAAACAGTACTGAATTCCAATATGTCTTCTATTGAATTTGAAAATTAAATATATTCAAAGTATTACATTTAAATACGATTTTGGACTGGTCATATATGCAACCTCAAAAATATTAAATTTAACGCCAGGATTTTTAACCGTGCATGTTACCAACCCCACGCTATGCTGGTCTTGAATACCTTTTAACTCTCCGCTGACTCTCCGCGTTCGAGTAGTCATTGAAATGAAATGAAAGTTTTTTGAAGCACAACATTGAAGGAGTGACTAATAGAACTCTAAGACGAAGGAGTCAACACTTTCTGGCAGTGTATCGATAGAAAGTAGGCACAATGACAAGACATCGTCAGCTAACTGCCGCGAGATTGATAAATTCCCTGTAATTAATCTTCGTGCCACTTTGAAAATAGCTTTTTCCACCTCTTAGTTCAATGATCCTTAACAGCACACAATGATTGAAAGCAAACAAGCCTCCGGCGACAGTTTCATAAGTCGCAGCTCCAGTTTCATAAATAAAACAGACCAACTCCTATTAAGATTAACTACCCACAAATGTTTTGTAGTCAGATAAGTGACTATAGAGTACCTATAGCATACTCCAAATGAAGTCTCTAAATGGAGCACGCTAGGCTCGTGATTTCGTAACCTACAACCGTGACAAATAAAATCATAAGCTGCTTGTGGGCACCTTGAGAGTTGATGGAGTTGGAGCAATGTAATTATTTTTAATTTTGTCGCAACAACAGGGACAGCCTATTAGTAACCAGCAACTGCCTCACCTTACAACTTTTTGTGAGTTATTTAACGAGTTTTGTAGAGAACAGCAACAAAAAATTTAATTTACTTTTTTTTTTAGTTGAAAACTTGCCTGTGTCTATCGTGTCTGTAATTTCACTTTGTACTTGGGAGTAGATCATGGTACACTGCTTTAGCTCCTGATCAGCATCCGAAGGTCGCAATGATTTACTGTCCAAAAGTAGAACATGCAGATTCTCTATGTCGCGGATGGTGCGATCGAAAGTCTTGCGAAATTCATCGATTGCCTATGGAATGTGATGGTTGGACTTAGATGAGTTAAGTGGCAAAATGATTTGTGTGGCACAGCTGACCTACCTTTCGATTTTGCAGCCATACATCGTGGTTGTATGTTAGTGTACCGCCTAATTCCTCGGGCAGATTGCATGTGTCTATGTATTTTGAGATACGACTTTTGGATACAACTATTGGCTGGTGGATATAGAAAGTGAGTAGAGATTTAGAGAATATATGAGTCATAAATAAAAGACTTACCTCTTCTTTTGTGTGTGATTTGGCACAAGGCTCAACATGCTTTTCCCAAAATCCTTCGGATCTGACTAGAAGTAGGGTTATTGGAGTGTCTCCGAATAGGGAGTAGATGGTACGTGAATGGGTGCGAGTGATTCGTGATGAACAGCGTTGGGCGTCGACAATCACAGCGATTCCTTTGTTGAGCAGGTCCGGGCTGTAAAACAAAAATTAGTGAGAATTTTTTGATTTTTGTTGTTATACGATTTTTATCGAGAAGACTGAGATATGCAATTTTTTAATTGAAAAGGTGAGAATTTTAAGCCGAAAGCAGAAAAAAAAGAAGTCAGTAGTTCTAAGGATTCCCTACAGATGCCCTTACAATATTAAGTACTTTGTATGTCTGCCTCTGCCACAAAGGTTTTTCGAGAACACTACAAATGTAATTTTTCAAACACTTAAAGGACGTATCTAACGTTTTAAAAAAGTGTGCAAAGGTTGATGTTATTTTCTTTCTTATTCAATTCTGTGCATTTTGCTCTTGGCCGATTTTTATTACTTAAGCTATGATCAAACGGTCGACGTAAATTTCCAACGTGTTAACTCTCTCAAGTAAAAGCAAACTCATTTTTTTTACTATCAAACTATATGATCAATAACGTCAATGCAAGCGAGTAAATGTGCAAATATTTGAAAGATTATGCCCCTATTTGTGGTACCCGTGGTGTGATGGATAGCATGTCCGCCTGTTAATCCAGAGGTTCGAGTTCGAATCCCAACAGAGCCAAAAATGTTTTTTCCACGGGTATCGTCTTTCGCGAGGAATTGGAAAGTCCTCCGATAGTATTCATTGCCATGAAAAGCGCTTTCTCGAGCTGTTCGGAACCGGCAGAAAATTGTAGGTCCCCTCCATTCCCTCACAAGGCATTGTTGTGAGAAATGCGCTAGGCCCAGGGGCTGATCGCTCTGTTGCGCCACCCTATTTTCTTATCTATTTTTATTTATTTTATGCCCCTATTTGAAGCGTTCAAGTTTTGTACAGTTTTTTCTAGCCTTCAAGGTTTTTTCGACATAAACGAATTGGCCGTTTTATTTGGAGAGGGCTCTACAAGGCCCTGGCTTTTCAGGTTAGGGGCTGTGCAAAGGGTTAACTATACCCATCTACGCAAGAAACATCGGGATCTAAAACAGCATAACAGCTTTGAATAATAATAATAATTTTACCGTTAGAGATCACAGCAATCGAAAAAGGCAAAATCCTCCAGGTTTGCGCGTGGAAAAGATCCCTTTACGGTCAACGTGCAGCCAGAGAATTAGCGCAGCTGCCAAGAAGTTTTAACGGTCGTCGGCGTCTCCAAGGAGGCCAGTCATAAAGAAGATGATAAACTGTGACACTTACTATGACGACTGCTACAGACAATAATTTTGATTGTGGTTTATTGTTGGAGGAAGACTGAGGAACACGGCCAACAACTGGACAAACCGCATTAAAGGTAAATTTGTTAATATATGCCTAAATAAGCGCACACGCCCTCAAAGAAACACCATAACTACAAAGTCCAAAGATTATTTCTACGAGCTTCATAAAAGAATATGCCTGCGATGTTCTAAATATGACTTGAAATTTGTCGTTGGCAATTTGAAGACGCATTTGGGAACCTTATTGGAAATATTTGTCTGCATGACAAAACCTCCGGCATCTCAAAATTCATAAAGATTTATGGTGATCCCCGTGCTGATGGTTTTGCAAACGATGTTCAACTCTTCCAATTCCCGAACTTTCTGAGGGGACAGCCTTGAATCGGATTACACCCTTGTTGTAACCAATGCCCCTGTTCTGTAACTATCGCCTCGATAAAAGCAGGCGATAAACGGTAGAAAATGGAACGAAATCGTACTAAATTCATAGAATTTCGTTCCATTTTCCACCGTTTATCGCCAAGGCGATAGTTACAGAACAGGGGCACAAGTTACGAATGAGGATATCCTGATAATGTCCCACACAAATTAATGCTTTAAAAAAAATATGACGTCTTAAAGCTACAATCACAAGAGATTGCCAATGCCTTTTCCAATCGAGTACCTATCTTTCTAACTGTCAGTGATTCCTATGCAGAGAACCTTAAGCATTGAAGACAGTGGCAGCAATACCAACAAGCCATTAGAACCGCAACCTCTGAGATTCTAGGTTTCATTCGGCCACGAAAACGGAGCTCATCGTTCGATGAAGTATGCAGGTGGGCAAATGCAGTTAACTAAAAGCACTGCAAATGTTGATGCAGAAGATAACAAAGGTTGCTTTCGACCAGTATAACGAGATTTACAAAGAGATAGAAGGGAAGAACACCGTATTCTCGAAAAGGAAAAATAAGCAGCATAAAAAGCGCTTGTTTGAGGAAGTTAAGAGATTCGGAAGTTTTACCAAGAGATAAAAAAAAACATGGCACGAACTCAAGTCTGTAAGGACCAGGAGGAGAACATAGTGATGGAATCGCAGTCAGTAAACGGCGATGAAGACATAAATTACGCTGTAGGGCAAAATGCCCCATTCAACTCGGACGAGGACCAAGAATGCCAACCTCTGAAACTAGAAGAAGTTAAGTCTATAGTATATTATGCAAGCTTGAATGAAATAAAAGTGCAGGTGCAGATGGCCTTGTCGCCGGGCTTCTCAAGGTAGCTGGAGATCAATTGGAAACGAGCATGCACTGCATGATTTGGTCGGAAGTAGGCATATGCATGTGCGCGATGAATGGAACCTCATGTGCTCATTGAGGAATCTATAATGAAAGTGGTCGAATGATTGAAATTCCTCCTCTGTAATTTTTAAGAATGTAATAGTGAATGGATGGTAGGAAAAATTCAAATTCAATTTTTCTTTTATTTTTATTGGCATTTCGAAGTAGAATCCAAAATAATTTTTGAATGATTCGAAAGTAGCATAAAGTTTCATAATTGGGCTTAAATGTTTCATTAAAAGTTTCATAATTGGGCATAAATGGAATATACAGTATAGTATATCTGATTGTTAATGAGGGAGATCTTCACAATTATGCCAATTATGAAGGAATAAGCCTCCTTAACGTGTCGGGTACAAGATCATGTCTGCTGTAATATGTGAACGTTTAAAACCCCACTTCAACAATATGATAGGTTCATATCGATGTGGTTCCAAACCAGAAAAGCTTGCAATCGTTTAAATTTTTAGCATTACAGGATTACGGCAGGTCTTAGAAAACACTGGAACGCAAAATTGATAGGTATACACCATCTTTTTATCGACATCAAGACCGATATTTTTGGCATCCCTGGAAGTTTCGTACGACTTTGCAGGATGATTTTTGAGAATTCTTGCTCCGTAACGGCCAGCAGTGGCGTAGATAGGGGGGGGGGGGGGGGATCAGGGGGATATATCCCCCCATTGGGATCGATAATTGTTCAACATAACCAGTCATGAACCAAAAAAGTTAAAGAAGCACAATGTGAAATTTAGTAGCTACTTCCAACGTGAATTAAGTCTTATTAGTACTCACAGGATTGTACATTCTATACTTTCATTCTACAGGGAAAATACAAAGTCAATTTCATCTGAAAGAAATTATTATTTCGGCAAATCACCTAATCTTTTGAATTTAATATTTTATATCGATTTTCCACGACTGGTATAAATAAAATCTCTTCTCTTAAAATCTCTAATACAGCAGTTTGCCAAACATTACTGTATTAACAATCCAGGTGATGTTCTTGCAAAGCTTATAGTGGAAAATCTTCAAAATTGTCGTATGGACATTTCTTTTTTGGTCGGCCAAGGGTCGACGGAGCAAGCAATAAGTCTGATCGATACAATGGTGTTCAGGCAATTTTATTTGCCAACAATTTGCTTCGGATGCTCTGTACGTCCATTGTGCAGCACATTCTTTGAATCCTTGCTGTATCTGTTTCCAGCAAAATACCAGCCATTAGAGACTGCCTAACCACAATTGAAGCAGTTGACAATTATTTCAATCTCCACAAAAAAAAAACATTAAAAAGGCTGAGTCTGACGCGATGGATCTCAAAATATAAAACAGTTGAAGATTTTGAGAAGCTATTTCCGTTTGTGTTCGAGACTCTTAACCAAATAAGAACATTGGAAATTGACGCAAGGAACTTAAAAAACGCTATGGATTACGAGTTTTTGATTAGCTTAAAGGTTATAAGTATGGTTTACCAACGCTCGTTGTCAATAAGTCGTGAGATTCATAGAGTGAATTTAGACTTTGTCCAAGCTATGAATCTCGCCAAAGATTTAAGGGATCAACTAAAAATTAAACGGGCGGAAGATGACTCATTTTCGAAAGCGTTTGAAGGTGCAAAAAAAAAAAAATTGCTGATATCCTTGATATTGACGTTAGACATAAGAGAATAGTGAACCGACAAAAGAATAGTTCGAAGCCTTCGGTTCTAAGTACTGAAGAATATTTTCGTGTTACTTCTTTCAATCCTTTTCTCGATTTCTATGTAATGAACCTTGGAGAAAAATTTACAAACCATGAAAACATACTAGAAGGGTTTTTGGTTCTTTTTTTAAGGATTCTTCGTCAGAAAACAAAACAGCAAAAAAATTTAATGAAACTGTTGAGTTTTTCCAAACATATTTGGCTGCCGGACCATCTTCTGTTCTTGAAGAACTAAAAACTTGGAAGAGAGAAGTACATACATATATATATATATAATGTACTTCCTCTAAGAATTCATTGGAAGCGCTCGATAGCTGCCCCGAAGAAAGCTTTCCTTATATATATTTTATTAAAGATATTAGCTACACTGCCGGTTTCAACTTCATTTCCCGAAAGAACTTTCTCCTGTTTAAAGAGAATAAAAACAAAGAAGCGTGATCAACGAAGTGAGATTCTAAGAAATAAGTCTATTTTGATAACAGTGTGATAAGCTTTGGATGTTTGCTTATGTATTTGCAGGATCGTTTGAATGGTTTCGCTGCTCTAGCTATTCATCGCGAAATACCTATGCCTAACAGCAGGCGAGGTTATAAGTGTTCTATCTAGAAAGAACAGAAAAATGTACTTTATTTTGTGATTTATTTTTTAAATTAATATTATTTTACTTATTACATGAATATTAATTTTAGTTCCATTATAAACTAATTCGTATAATATAATTATCTTTAAGAAATATAATTTTTAATTAATAAAACTTTCAAAAAAAAGAGCTAGAACTAATCCCCCCCCATTGCGAAAACTATCGACGCCACTGCTTCGAGGTAGTACAGGGCCCCATTACACAAATGGTTACAAATTCCACAAAGGAGAAGTTGAAAGATAGTGACTTCTGTCACTGATGTTATATGCCGTGTTTATAACGGGTTATAGGTAGACGAAGTCCTGGGGTCAGTTTCCGTAAGAGCAAGTTTGAGAAAATCACACTCACGACTCTCAAGAAACTTACTCTCTATAAGACCGAGAATAAATTTGAAGGATAGTGACAGAAGTCAGACAGAAGTCACTCGCTTCGAAACTGTAGGCAAAAGATGTTGGTTGAAGCCCAGGTTGACCCCAAACTGTAAAGCACACCTAAATTAGTAAGAATCTAATTTTTATTTTGCAAAACATAATTTCAATTTCAAAATCAACATCACAGGGATTCGATACGGAACATGTCCTAAACTTTCTACTCTTCATGTTCTTAGAAGATTTATTGTTCCCACTGTTAAAGTGGGAAGATCGCACAAATTTAACATCAAACCCATAAGCGTTCAATGTGCAGATGTAGTACCCTATTCAACTAAAAACACACAAATTCAATGCCTGGTTTTTTCTACACGAATAAAGGAAATCTTTCAACATGATCTTTAATTCATATTAATACTTATTTTGAAAAGGCTTTAATATGCTAAACTTTTGAAGATTTAAGTTTCAAATTCGTAGACATATTTATGACACACTTTTTTGTTCACATCCCAAAAAACAGACGCCCTAATTGTTTAAAACATTAACAAAAAATTGAACACCAAAACATTAATAATATTCAACCATAACTCAACATTCAAGCGGAATATGCTTCGAACTGTCACCTTTTATAAAAAGAATCATTATTTTATGTGAAAATTATGTCAAGTGCCTTTATATGACCTCATTTAATCCCAGAGTTACCTAATGTGCGCCCATTTAACGCAAGCTCTATCAAAGAATGAATTAACATTCTAATGAAGCCCTTCACACATCGTGATACAAGATTCTCTGAACCGGACAGACGACATAACCAATACACTTGGGGCTCTAATCCCACATGTTTCATAGGAATCTTACACTTTTTTCTTTCTCCAGCTTCCAATGCTGGGAATTAAAAACCATAAAAAAAAAAAAAACCCATATGTGTTCAAACAGGTCTTTTTAGAAATTATGATTTTTTTCTCAATTTTACTTTGTATAAGAACTGTGCGATAAATCTGACGTGTTCAGGTCTGAAGATAGAAATGTCTTTTTGGCAAACAAAACTGTTTTCGCATGTTTTTTCTTGGTAGGTAGTCGTGATCGTGGAGGAGTGAAAGGAAAGCACATTCTAAACAAAATATTCACAAAGACCTTATTTTAAAGTCTGTCTTGTTTGACTGCCAAACATTGAAATATAGTTCATAGCTAGTCTTACACAGTTCAACGGAGACTGGTAGCTAATTGCATAGCAAGTCGCAAGTTCTGAGAAATTCTATGCTTTTTGTTGATGTGATCACTCAGTTGGAATGAAAAGTTGCTTTCCGATCAAGGTACCTATGTAATTTTGATTTGTGTTGTACAGAGCATAGCTGTGTACAAATAAACTAATTGAGTTCTCGAGGTCTCATGTTACTATTTGCCATTAAAACAGATACCAACACACACTTTTGAACAGACAGTATGTTGACATTGCATATTTGTTTGACAAATTAACAAATGTTTCACGGTTCTCGAATTTGAGATCCAGAAAGGTTTCAGTTAGAACTTTTTTGTTTTAAATCGAAAAAAAAAACTAAGCTTCAGCGGTAGGTACTCTATTCACAGACACAACGGAAATGCTAGCTAATGGCTGGCTGCTATGCATACTCGTATGTTGATTTTGTTTACATAAATGGAACTGGTAATGCGATCAGTTCCATATTGTGTTGTCGTGTTCTTTGATTGTAAATGTATTCATGAATTCATTTTTTGGCTATTGACTTTGAGTGAAAAATACAAATTTTAAATGGAAAACGGTGATGACTTAGCCGGTATTCCAGCTTAATAAACAAATAATTAACTGAATTCAACCAGCTAGCGTGACAGTTTTTGAATAAAGCTTTATTTGATAGTATCTCCAACATGCATAGGCTTATCTTATATTTAAAGCCATCCATATAAAGTGGGGAGGCTTTAGCTGTATTTTTCCGTCAACAGGTGATTTTTTGTTTGTGAGTAAAATAAAATTAAAAATGGAAAATTAACAGAGCTTTCTGCAGCCACTCCCAAAATTTTTAATTGAATATTCGAAAAGCAATTAATGCAAATAGGTTAATAACTGTCAAGAAAGAGAGAAATTTGAATACACAAAATTTGTACGTCCACATTAACATTAATTTTTATCGGCAGTAAAAAAATTGATATTGAACTGAACTGACAACTTCTGCACTTTTTTACAGCGCTAACTTTAAAGAGTAAAATGATACGATTTCGGGAGATTTCGCTCAAAGTGGCCAGTTCCAATATTCCGCCTATGGCAAGTGTACATGACACCTGGGTTCCAGGACATCGTAGCATAATCGGCAATGAAATGGCGGATAAGCTGGCTAAAATGGGGTCAGCACTCGAATCCAGCGAAACGATCACCTCAGTTCTAAGGCCACTTGAGCAAGAAAAAACAGAACAAACACATTTTTTTAAAAACCACCAATGACAGGTGGTCATCTTTAGGAACATGCTGAGTCTCTAGAAACCTTTGGCCAGATATTTCCAAGAAAAAAACAGAATTTCTACTCCAGCTAAGCAGACCTCGGCTCTCTCTGTTGACTGGCATTCTCACGTGCCACAACTCGTTGGGTACCCACATGATGACAATGGGCATTAGCACATCCGACTTATGTAGAGGATGCCAAGATGAGGAGGCATATGAAGGATCATTCCACTTCCTCTGTGAGTGTCCTAGCTTGGCCAAACTCGGAAAAAATCCTCGGAGAATACTTCTTCCATGAACTGGGCGACATATTTAATCTCCCATTGAGCAACGTCCTGAAATTTACTCAGGGCTCCAAATGGTTCAGTGGGAGTTCCCTAACACAATAACCATCTACCTCTCCAATCCTCCCGTTTCCTCATCCTCTGATTTCCCGGGGAGCACAATGGATCCTTGAGATCCGAGTGAGGTGTTGCCACTTGTGGCTGCACCCCCCATGCAACCTAACCTAACCTAAGCCTGCATGACGCGTTCCATGCGTTAGAATGTCAAGTGAATTTGTTCTACGAAAGAGTATCTACTCGGAACCACCAAGTACAATTATTGTGCAACTGAATATTCAAAACAGACCGCACCATACGGCCTTTACACTGAACACTTCATTTACTTAAGTACAATTCGTGTTGAACCTGAGCCTTAAACAACATCTCTTACCAACAGTGTCGATTTCGAACTATCTCCGGTCGGTTGAAGTCTTCTTCTACTTCACCTAAGACGAGGTCTTCCCTTTCCAGGATTTCCCTACATGGTGCTTTCGAAAATCCGACGATTTGATGATCTCTACATGGCCCAGTCATCGTTCGAACCTTCTTTTCCACACATTGTCTTCATATAGGAAATCAAAGATCATTCGGAGTATATATTTTTCTTTTGGAATGACCAAGGATTTCCTCAGTCGCTGGGATGATCAACGTTTTAAGAAGGGTTATCATGACTTGTATTCTAGAGAAGGTTTTGCTTCTCAATTGTCTTCTTAATCCAAAGACGCACTGTTATTGTTGTTTGCCAGTTTGTCAGTTTCGTCAAGAGTAAGTTTTAAAAACTCACAAACAGTTTTAGAAGCTCAGAAACTCACGCTCTAAAGGAACGTGAATAAATTTGAGCGGTAGTGCACACAACTTTTGTCAAAAAAATCACCTTCACCCTTAAATAAATAAATAAATAGGGTAGCGCAACAGAGCGAGGAGCTCCAGGACTTAGAGCATTTCTCACAACCATGTCTTGTGAGGGAATGGAGGGTATTTGATTTGATTTTGGTGGGGGCAAGACCCCCATTTATTAGGCTTAATACAAGCTATCAACTTACAAACTAAGAAACTTAATAGCTAAGACTTACTAACTAGTTGGAGGGCTTAGGAGATGAAGTTTTAGGAAGGGAGTACTTATATTGAGGTCAAAACAAGAGGAGTGGAAGTTGACATTCCTCAGCATTCGGGAGATGGGTTCATTGGAGCCGTAAGAGGTTCGATGGGTATGGGAAGATAGAAACGACGGGAATTCTGGGTGTTACGAGGGTTAGTATTTAGGAAGAGGGATTCGTTAAGGTCTGGACAGTCAATGGTACCTGTGAGGATTCGGTGAATGAAGAGAACGTCCAATACATATTTCTATTCGATCTTTCAGCATATTTAGGTTTAGGAGTTTGATTCGGTCTTGATAAGGAGGTAATATCAGGGGATTACTCCAATTAAGACCTCGAAGAGCAAAACGGAGGAAACGGCGTTGTATGCTCTCAATTCTGGCAATGTGCACTTGTTGGAAAGGCGACCAGACTTGACAAGCGTATTCAAGAAGTGGACGAACAAATGAAATGTAAAGGGATCGTTTTACGTAAGGGTCTGCAAATTCCTTGGACCATCGTTTTACGAAGCCAAGTGCTGAATTTGCCTTAAGGATTATATCGTCGATATGCTTGAGGAAATTCAGCTCACGGTCGCAAATAATCCCAAGGTCCCGGATCACCTCAACGGTGGAAATGATTTGACCGTTTAGAAGATAGAGACGGGGAGGAGATTTGATGCGTTTACGTGAGAAGGTTATTGATTGGCACTTGGAAACATTTAGCTCCAGGCAGTTTTTGGAGCACCATATTGAAAAATTGTCGAGGTCATGTTGGAGGTGGGAAGAGTCTTCAGAAGAAGAAATGATCCGGTAAAACTTAGTATCGTCCGCATAGAGAGAGGTAGAGGAGTGTTTGATCATTTCAATGTCGTTAATACTGAGACTGAAGAGAAGAGGGCCTAAATGGCTGCCTTGGGGAACACCGGATGTAGCTAGAAAGCGGCTGTATAAAGCGGATCTGAACCGAACGCTGTATAAAAACGGTTTTCTAAATAAGAAGAAATCCTTCTCAACAGAATGAGTTCAAAGCCAAGGGTGGAAAGTTTATAAAGAATAAGTTTGTGAAAGATCTTATCGAAAGCCTTACTAAAGTCAGTTGAAATTACATCGACCTTTCCATTCTCCAAGGCTGAGAAGGAAAATGAGACAAAGTCAACGAGTAATACATTAGTCCAATTCGTTTAGATGTTCTGTCCTTGCTTGATGACAGGATATTAGTTAGCTTAGTTTTGTCCTTATCAACCATTTAACCCAATTTTGCCGCTTCTGTGTCAATGCTTCTATGATATGATACAACGCTAACTCTTTCCTATTTATCGTCCTCTCTATACTTTATCGTCCGCGTAAGCGATTAATTCAACATAGTTTTGAAAGATTATGCCTCTACTGTACACGTTATAGTTTTGCAGATTCTTTTCAAGTATGATGTAAAAAAAGTCTTTTATGACAGTATGTCGCCTTCACATCACAGGTTTCGGTAAGTTCTTTACCGACGTTGACGAAGTAGCTTGAGATCTCCAAAGTCATCCTGCATAATCGTACGAGTTTTGCGAGTTGCGAATACGAGAAATGATTCTGTACAACTTATTTTATTGATATTGTCGGAGGCAGCCTTGAAATAGACAAACTGATGGTGTATATCAATATTGTGTTCGGTGTTGTGTTCAAAATGTTAAAAATTGTAACGATTGTAGGCTTTTCTCTATAACCACATTGAGAAGGACCTTTCAAATAGTGGACGTGATGATTTTTCTACTGCTGTCCTACCTATGATCATGAGCTGCCTTTAAAATCTCTGCGTCAATTTGTAGTTTTATTTGATTTAAGTTGGCATACATGTAAGTTTTCATACATAAGTTTTCTCTTGGTCGGGAGGACGACATTCTTGATTATTGGCCAATTTGAATGTAGCATTCTGCCTGACAGCGAAATGTGTAAAGGGTGATCTCTTCTGACGTGTGATTATCAAGAAAAAATAAAATTCGTATAATTTAATATTATGACCAAGATTTTAGCATTATAAAGACAAAGGTGACCCATTATGGTGCAAATATGATTTAGAGCAAGAGGCCGATGTGGGGTTTACATAACCCCACAAAAAATAGTCCAGCGTCTTTAAATCGCCCGATCTTGGAATGGCCTTGCCTTGTATGTTCGAAATGATATCACAACAGTATGGCTTTTGTTCTATTACGAACTTTAGTTCCATTTGGTTAAAATTCATCGTCCATATGCAAATCATTCAACATTGCTTTATTTGCAGAAGCCCCAATTTAGATAGCAATTCAACAATTCAACTTCTAACGAGTTTGATGCGCTATCTGACTCCATCTTAAGATCTGTTTCAACTATCTTCACACTGAAATCGCAATTGCGGGCCATTTCAATGTTCATAATTCTGGTTGGCTTCGAAATTCTGACCAGACAACAGCCGAAGGAAGGTATGTTGAGATTTCCGCTGAGTTTAACCATCTGACTGAACTTATTGACGAGCCCACTCGGGTTTCTGATATTGAAGGCCAAGCGATCAACACTCTTGTCTTTTTTCTGACTCCGCATCCCGAAAAATACAGTTTTATAGCATAATCTCATCTGGACAAATCGGAACACTGTGTCATATCGGTAAATTTTGCGTATTCCGTCACGGTAAAAAAGATAAAGTCCCTAAAGGATCTGTGTGGCAATACGATTAAGCCAATTGGGAAGGCCTGAATGATTAATTTCTAAATTTAAATTGGTCGTTGTGTTTTTTCGACGGTTGAGGCATCAGCTGATATGATATCTAACGGAATTCTCAACGGCTTGAGAAATTTTGTTCACAGCTCCTCATATTCGTTTCAAAATTCACGTCCCTTCTTGAAGCTTAACATTTCCCCATTGCTGTTATCCATAAATGGTAACTGCATCCAAGAAACCGAAAAACTGTCTGTACTTGGTATTTGTGTAAACTATGATTTTCGCTGAAATGACCATATATTTGAATTCGCCAAAAATACTGCTTTGATTTTTTGAGTCCAATTTCGGACGTACAGTCAAGAGGGAGTCATATTTTAGTCGCACTACCTGAATGTGGAATGCTTTGCAAGACTCTGCTTTTTCCCAGCTTTTGATTCACAAAAATTCGAAAGCAATGTGCATGGATGTCTTATTAAATCATATTTTCCTAAATGCTCGCTGAAATTATGTAAAAGTCGGCGTCAACAGCAATTTTAATTTGAGGCAATTTACAGAACTTTAGTTCGCGCGAGTCGTTATTAGTATAGTGGTTGCAATAAGGTAATGATCCAAATCAAAGTTGGATTCTCAGAAAGTTCGGACATCAATAACACTGTCTTGTGTAGATCACAATATGGTCAATTGGGTAATGTTTCATTGATCTGGGTATCACCATATAACTTCAAGATTTATCCCCGCAGCCCGAATAGTCTGAATCAGTTTTTTTGAGGCTTTGTCCAGGCAGACTAAGCTTCCTCATTGGCAGACTAAGCTTCCCCAGTTTGAGAGATTGCTCATATGCTTTTTCAGGAGCTCCTTATTGTCTTAAGAGTTATCGTCCTGCTCTTCTGTGGGGCGTGTCCGCATAATGTTGACGACTTCGGCCCTGAAGCGGAATGTCGTTGTTCGCATACTATCCGGATTTTTGCTGATAAGCAGCAGTCTTGGGCCTCCGTTAAATCTCCGGTTGCACGTAGTCCGTAAAGCGATCTAACGTTCTAAGTGCAAATCCGAAGGCTTAAACCTAAAAACTGGGCCTTTAAGACTCAAAAATAACAGACAGAGCGAGAGCTAAGATTAGATTCATATTCCCAACAAAATGTTGGCTTAAACTTCTAAAAATACCTTTAATGGCCGTAACGGACTTATGCGCTCATAATTTCCTCACTGTGGTAATACTAAAAATTCTCTTAACTAGACAATCTGTTTTAACTGTTTTAGTTACCGCTTTTCAGTAAGCACAGTTTCTGTTATTTCCAAACTAATTTTCTAAGATTTTTCAAATCTGTCAAACCGCATATGCCTGGAGCGACTGCGATAGCTCTTGGCGACAAAGTTAACGAAATTTGCCAAGTTATTCTCCATTATGGCTGTTATTGGAATTCTGTGTGTTGGCTCGGACTGTCATGCACGACAAACGAGCTCTTGTCTAATTTTGTTGAGCCTTTAGCCCTTTTGTATAAGCTCCAAAGAAGTACCTACAAATTTTGAATAGAAAAATTGTGTGGGCGTCACATTTTTCATCAAAGCTAAGCATGTATTGCTTGTGCTTTTTTTTCTGTTGGAGGTTTTTATAATACCAGCTGGAGCACTCAGACCTAAATACCGGTCCATTGTACTACCAGTTAACAACCTTCTATTTGTTATAGCTTTCCAGATGTTCGGAGAAAAGCCAAAAGATGCTGCCATGATTAGGAGCCTAAGTTACCAGCTCTCACCATGTCTGCGCCGTGTATCTGTAACCTCATGCGAGAAAAAGCAGGACATTCACAGAGGAAGTGCTCTGCGGTGTCCTCATCTTCTCCCCAAGATTCACAGAGTGTGGTATCACTTAAGCCTAACACGTTTAATGCTTGGCAAAAGAGAAGTGCCCGCTGGTAACGACAATAAGCTTTCTACAGTCTTTTCTGCTACGAGCTAGCAAAAATGTTGCAGTCTTCTTACTAACGTAGAGGAGCATACGCTTGGTTTGTCTGCATCCAATGGAGGCATGCCATCTACGGTTGTGCTCTTCATAGATCCAATCGTTGATTGAAGCCCTCACTGAGGACGCTGGCAGACCTAGCGACGGTTCAGGTTCTGAGAAAGCTGTCTGAGATCCTTGCCTAGCAAGTTCATCGGCGATCTCATTTCAAGTTATGCCGTGATGGCCCGGAACCCAAATGAGACTCAAGGAATACAATCTTCCGATCGCATTCAGAGAGCTCTTGCATTCCTGGGTCACTTTCGAAGTGGTTAGAGGGTTGAGAAGGGCCTTAAGCACATCTTGGCTGTCGCTGCAAACAAAGATACTTCTCCCCGTCCATCCATTGTTCGTAACGTGGCTCAAGGCCATAAGGATAGCATATGCTTCCGCTTGGAAAACGGATACGTATGATCCCAAAGATGTGTGCAGTCGTATGTCGTCGGTTTTGGAACCATCTGTGAAGATACGATAACAATTCTTTCCAGGCTCAGATTCTGTAGTGAACCAGTCCTGAACCGAAGGAAAGTTGACTGAGTAATTTTGACGCAGTTTGAGCCTTTTGGAATCATCGTGTCAGACGGCATATCCATTAGACGTGGGTCAAAAGATATGCTGCTTGCGAGCTCCTCAAAGCTCCAGTGCGAATAGTGCCAGAGACCACATCTCTTTAAACGAGGAATGGTCTTGAGTACTTGAGAGTACACCCCATTATGTAGGTATCAAGGGGAGGAAGATTCAACAAATTGCTTGTGCTTAGAGAATAAGCGGCTTTGATCAAAATCAGCACTAAGATAATATAGAAAAGCTTAGGTTGGCATATGTCTGCTTGTTAACCCAGAAATTCATGGTCCCAATCCCAACAGAGCCAAAAATGTTTTTCCACGGGTATCACCTTTCGCGAAGAATTGACAAGTTTTTTCGTTGTAAACTCACTGCTATCATAGCAGTGCTATAAAAAGCTCCTTCTCGATGAACCGTTCGATACCGACAGAAAATTGTAGGTCGCCTCCATTCCCTCACAAGACAATGGTTGAGAGAAATACGCTAGGCCCTGCGCCCTGGGGCTCGTCGCTCTATTGTTTCACACTATGTCTATGTATACATGTAATAGGTTTCAGACACCGTAGTACCCAGTGCTGCACAAGCTCAATGCACCATATGAACTCTTTTATCATGACAACAATGCCCCAAGGGATAAAGACGTCACTCACTTCAAAACATAAATAAAATTCCAATATAGGTTTTTTGAAGTGTTGAGATTTTTGCTCTATGTGTGTAAATAATACCTTAAATGAAGACTTTGTAAACAAAAAGTTCAATGCCCATTATTAGCTCTGAATTCGCTTTGCTCAGCAGTTGATACGGTGGTTTCAAAAGAAGCGCCAGTCTTTTATTTTGAACTGTCAAAGCTTACACGGTCGCTTACTGGTTTTTCAAGACTTTCTTTTTATATACCTATCTATAAACAAATTCGAATGAATATTTTCCATCGCCAAACTAGTTGAGTGTAAACAGTCACAACCGTACTGCTTTTCTCCAAGAGAGTAGGTACACTTTTAACCTTATGTGTGCCCTACATGCGAGCCTGTATACAATGTATCCTCCCAATCGTCTCCCACTAATACGAATCTATGTAACTCTCACCACGACTTACCTTAACGTTCGTCTGATATATGAAATGCATATTTCTATGCAATTTCTATTCCACAACTGTAAATCGTTTATTATGCTGACCACAACCAGTATCCTGCCTTCACGATCAAATCCACCTGGTAAGTAGGCTGCTCGAGTTAGCAATGCGTTTAAAACATCTTCCTCCATGTTGTAGATGTTTTTATATTAAATTCTCTTTAGAGCAACAAAAACAAAACACACGCAGAGTTTGTCCAGTTTGTTTAACTTACATCCACACGACACACGACACGACTAGTTTTATGAAATTCAATAGACGATAGACACAACAACAGCAACACAAAAAATAAGAATGAAAAAAAAAAATTCAAGTTCTACAACAAATTAGCTGTGCAACAAATAGACACTGCAGAACATCTACGCTTCACCGCGCGAGTTAAATTCCATCCGTCAAAACTCATAAACGATTCGGATGTTCATGGCTTTGCGCTCACCATCTCTCACCAAGCAGCACCACCTCTCGTCCGGTTCGTCTTGTATAAAAAAAAAACTATCCAACCAGAATTTGCAATTTACAGTTAATAAACTAGACCATCCATCGGCTGCAGAAATGAAAATTATGCTTACGTTTCGGTAGGCCTTAGCGAAGAAGCGTTTACCATTTTAGAAAAGCGTGTGCCCATAAGATACTTTTGTATCTCTCTTTTTTATTATTTAGTTTTTAGTATCTACACCACGGCCATATATGACAAACTCGTCAAAGTTGGATGTCGTGCGTTTTGGTTTGGCCAACGACCACAACGACGACGACGACACACGGGGCTAAGAAACCTTACAGCTTTAAACACCGTGGCATCACTTTTATAGTTAGGTACGAGTATACAACAGCGCTACCGAGAGAATTAATGATTAAAATTGAATTGAAATCTTTGGAAAAACAAGATTCTTAGCGGTCGATTGCTTCCGTATTGGATGTCGTTGTCGTCCCTCGTCCAGATACGACAACTCGAGTAGCACACCTTTCCATTACTAGCGCTAAGGAATGCAGTTTTATTTGCAGATACGGTTTACACTTTGGCAACAAACTAACGATCATATGTCACACGGAAAACCTTTATTTACACTCGCAAGCTATACAAACAATATAACGTTACACACAGGCGACACGACACGCAGTGTTGGGACTACGAGTATCTAGCCGTAGCCGTAGCCGACAACGACCGAACGCGAACGATCAACTATCAAATTACTGCAACATTTCCACAAAAGTTGCTGTCCCAATTTTCCATCAGAATGTTAATTTTCCCTATCTCCCCAATGCCGGTGGTGCGGCGCGGCGCGGCGGCGGGCGGCGGCGTTCGCGAGCAACGGGCTTGAAAAGAGAAAGATAACAAGTTTTTTTTCGATTCAAAAGTCAAAACACGGTTGCGGGCTCAGTACCAAGAGTTGCATTGCGTGGATGCATTCGTCAGATACGCACGTTAACTCAGCTTGGGCCTCCGATCAGCGCTGAGTGAGAGAAACAACTGAACTAACCGCCATCGAATTGGGACTCTGTGAGCTGGCTTTTCCATAGAAAAGTTTGCTTCGTTTTGCAACTTGGTTTGATCCAACAAGCTTTTACCATTTAAGTTGTTATACGATTACAATTCACCTGTTCAAAGAGTTCGAAGGCACGGATTTGGATGGTGGTGATGAGGAAGACTTGTTGATAACATCAGTGGGTCTTTAAGTTTACCCAAAATACCACTGATCATTAATTTATTTTCCCCCAAGCAAACCTTCAGAGGTGTTCTGAAATATGTTCTTTAATTCAGTTAACTTCACAATGATACTCGTATTATGCGAATGGTTGGATAATGTGGGTGCTGTTGCGTGCCCTTTTGAGTTGGAAAAATTGTATAAATTAATTAAGATGTTTGGCTTATTCCGGTTATAGAGAGGGTCGTTGAATAGGCGGGTATGCTTTTAGAATGACTTGTATAAAAGGGCCAGGTATGATGACTAAATCGAGAGCGTAGACTGAAACTGTGATTTTGACCTAGTTTTTGTATCCACATTTATTTCATGCCTCATTAGCGAACGTATGAACGTACTTTAACTGGGGCAGTTATGTAATAGATTTGTGTGTTTTGAAACGGGCTCCATTTGTAAGGGTCATAGTTTAGTTGTTTGTGATAGAATGGAATTTTGGGATTTCTATAGTGCAAGATGAATGAAAACAAATGAATACTAAAAATGAAGAAACAATAAGTTCCTTATGAAGATTGCGACTTGAATCTATTGAAGTACAACTGTAAGAACTAGCATAGCAATGTAGAAGCTCGGCGTTGAACAGATCATTGAACAATCTAACAAGAACTTTTGTTAGCTAGTTAGTTAGTTGAAAAAACTTTATTTAAAAACTGCTTTAAAATGTACAATAGGATAAACTTAAGTTTAATATGGTTTGGCCAATGGCCGTCTACCAGATTGACAATTTATTTAAGCCTAATATGCATTTTGTAATTTTATAATTAAATAATTTGTTTTTTTTTTCTTTAAAAGTTTCCTTCGAGGATGCGTTGCCTATAGTTTAGTGCATTAATTGTGTAATTATACAAAGCTATCCAGCCTAGTTTTCCATTCAGGACATCCAACGTGTCATTCAAATCCATCGAGGCTACATAAAAGTACCTCACTTGAAACTCCTTCAAAATGGGACATCTGGCAACAAAGTGATATACATCTTCTCTCTCCTTGAAGTTACAGAGCTCGCATAGAATCGGGAGGTCAGGTCGATGCGGAATATAGTTCAAATTTAAAAGTTCACCTCTAATTTTGAATAATACACTTATCATATTTATATGCGGTTGCGATTGAGAAAATACGTGCTTTCATTAAGATCCAAATTTAGTTTGCTGTATAGATCATTCTATACTGCGATGATTGTGCTTCTTGTTTCAAGTGTGAATATGTTGAGTGGCTAATTTTATCCAATACTATGTTAAACTTAAGTCTCAAATCAGTTGGGCTTACTTCGGGTAACAAATTTAAGTTTTCACCTACGCAAATAGCCAGCTCTTTCCACTTTCTGATCAGATTTCCTCTTGATGCTAACAGTTTTCTAAGCACTAGATTCAGCAGCCTTCTTTCGTCGATCTCCATCACCTTGATTACGTAATCGAAGGGCATCTTGAGGGTCTTTAGGAACAACGCCGGGCGGTTCAGTTGTTTCCAGATGTAGCATATAGTTGGGGGTGCAACTCGGTAATCTAAAAATGCTAATCTAAAATCTAAATTTTTAGAAATACCTTAGGAACCATTCAACTTCTTCAACTTGGGAGTAACCCCAAACTTGTGCAGCGTACAACATAATGGAGGCTGAGGTTGCATGAAAATTTTAAAGTTTTGCACTATGTTCGATATAATTATTTTCTATACAGCGGTTCCACACTGCGGAAACAGCTCTTTTCGCTTCAGCTAGCTTTATCTCAAAGTGTTTTTTCATGTTGAGATTTGCAGAGACATTCACTCCTAGGTATTTGTACTCACGAACTATAGCAACATGTTCACCCTTGTATCACCACTCTTCGTTATTTGCATATCTTCCGCCTCCATCCCTGAATATCATGATTTTAGATTTTTGTAAATTAACGGTTAGATTCCAGTTTTCACAATAGTTCTCCACTCCAGCCTATTTATCATTCGTTGCATGCCTTCCACAGAATCAGAAAGAAATACGATATCATCCGCAAATATAAGAAGACCCGGGATACGAAAATTTCCAAAATGAATTCCCCCTCCAATCTCATCCATGATATCGTTTATAAATAGTATGAAGAGTATAACGTGCTCAGTACGCAGCCTTGTTTAACTCCCATTTGAGTTGAAAACTCTTCAGAAATGTGCTCTCCATCCCATACGTAGGCCACGTTATTTTCGTACATCGCTTTGAGTAAGCCAATAATTTTTCCCGATATACCAAACTTATACAGCTTATAAAAAAGCGCTTCGCGGGCAATTGAGTCGAATGCAGCGCGAAAATCGACGAAAAAGGCGTAAAGTTTCCGTTTCCTTCTTTTGAAGTTCTCCGCTGTATTTAACAGACTGAATACTTGGTCTAAGGTCGAATAACTTCTCCTGAATCCCGCTTGAAATTCGTTTAGAATTTTTTGATCTTCAGTCCACCGGGCAAGTCTATTAAAAATCAGCGTACTAAAAAGTTTGACCGAGGAATTTAAAAACGAGATTCCCCTTTAATTTTCAGGTGCGTCATAGGATCCTTTTTTGTGAAGTGGGAATATTATTGACTTTTTGAAGCTTTCTGGAATATCTGCGCTTGCATAAATTCTATTAAACTCATCAGTCAATGCATTCCGAAATTCTGGCGTGCAGTTCATATAAAACTCAACCGGGATGCGGTCATCGCCCGGAGCTTTTCCACTTTTAGATTTCTCAATATCTAACATTTTTTACTTCCGATATCGAAAATGGTGCATCGAGTAAGTCATCCTCAAAATCCGGGGTTGCATACTGTAGTGCAGTCAATGAAGCATTTTAGGTCCGAATTTTTTTACTGTGAACCGATTTGCATGAAATTTTGGAATTAGGCTCATCTTACCCTTAAATTCAAAAGTGATAATGATTTGCACACCGCCACCACCCTGGAGGTGGTTGCCACCCCTTCTAGGGGTTGAATTTTTTTTTTTTAAATAACCTCGGATATCGATAAAAGACCTAATTTTAAGCAAAAAAACAAATATAAAGTTTTTTGTTAAGTCCAATACTTTTCGAGTTATTGGCAATTGAAAATTCGCAATTTGTTCACGTTTTTCATCTATTTATTGCAAATATCTCCAAAACTATACGTTTTATCGAAAATTTTATAAAGAACAAAATTGTAGCAGGTAAAACAATGAACAATTTGGTTTTTTATAAAGTATTCTAAGAACAATATTAAGCTAGATATAAAAGATCAAAACCAATTTTTATTTTGTCTGAAATTTAATGGTTGTAGTCAATGCCATTTAGCGGCGAGCAGATGCATTTTATGCATTCTAATACAAGAAGATGTTTTGTAGTGCTTGAAAAAAGCTTTAAAATGAGCTTAATTAAAAGTCTTTTGCACCTAAAATAAGTGAGCTGTAGTGCAAATAAGGAGGGCATCTAATGTTTTTTTCTTTTAAATCAATGGCTTTCATAAGTGCCATTTCCACCAAAATTAAATTTAATCGTATTCCGCCTAAAATTAAGTTTGTTATGAAGAGTTTGATAGATAATATCAGTTTGGCTGCTTTTGGACTCATATTTTTCAAAAAAGTCACGATTAAAAGAAAAAACAAATTTTAAATTTTTTAAAAAACCCACTTCTTTTTCATAATATCTCAAAAATGACGAAAGATACGTATAAAAGTGTTAGAATAAAAAATTTAAGTATTTTTTTGACAAACAATTTGGTTTTTTTGTTTTATCTGTCAAACAGAAATTGACGGAGATATGATCGTTTAAAGAGCGCGTGGCAGCGCAATCACAGCCTCTCTTAAGTCCTTTAACCCTTCACCGTTTTAGCAAAAAGTTGTTTACTATATACTGCAATCATGGATGTTTTAGCTCTCTTAATTACCTTTACAATGGTTTCTTACAAATTGTGATAGCATGAAAATTGAAGGAGTTATGGTCCAAAAACTCATTGATTTAAAAGAAAAAAACATTAGATGCTCCCCTTATTTGCACTACAGCTCACTTATTTTACGTGCAAAGGACTTTTAATAGTGCTCATTTTAAAGCTTATTTCAAGCACTACAAAACATCTTCTTGTATTAGAATGCATAAAATGCATCTGCTCGCCGCTAAATGGCATTGACTACAACCATTAAATTTCAGACAAAATAAAAATTGGTTTTGATCTTTTATATCTAGCTTAATATTGTTCTTAGAATACTTTATAAAAAACCAAATTGTTCATTGTTTTACCTGCTACAATTTTGTTCTTTATAAAATTTTCGATAAAACGTATAGTTTTGGAGATATTTGCAATAAATAGATGAAAAACGTGAACAAATTGCGAATTTTCAATTGCCAATAACTCGAAAAGTATTGGACTTAACAAAAAACTTTATATTTGTTTTTTTGCTTAAAATTAGGTCTTTTATCGATATCCGAGGTTATTTCAAAAAAAAAAAAGTTCACCCCCGAGAAGGGGTGGCAACCACCCCCAGGGTGGTGGCGGTGTGCAAATCATTTTCACTTTTGAATTTAAGGGTAAGATGAGCCTAATTCCAAAATTTCATGCAAATCGGTTCACAGTAAAAAAATTCGGAGGTTGGGCCCTATTTTTCGCTTCATTGACTGCACTAACTGGGGGAGCGATGAAAACTGTGGTGCATTAAGCAAGTTCATAAAATAGTCTAGCAGTTCTGGAGCTCTCAATGATGCAGCAATGTGATTTGTCCTCCCGTTGATTGACTTCACGGCTTTCCAAAAATCTGCAGAGGATCTTGACGAGTTCAAAACGAGAATATTTTGTTGGTGCATTTTCTTTTTTTTTCTCATAACAGAGCTGCTTAAAGTCTTTGTTTGCTGTCGCGTACATGGTTTTGAAAAAAGGTGTGTTGTATGCCCTCAACAACTTTAAAAATGCGAACGACTTTTTCCTAGCTTTTTGACACTCAAAATCAAACCATAACTGCTTAAAATTATCGAATTTAGAAGTCCTTTTAGCGCTTGTTGAAACAGCGTCAATAATTCATTCGGTTAGCTCTTTCATCTGAAGCACATTGTGTTGACTGCGTAGGGCGAGTTTATCGTTCAGATTGATCTGAAAATAGAGCGAAGATTATCACTCCACTTCAACCTGGGTATTATTCCTAATTGTTTTGCATGGATTGACTCGTATCACGCGGTTGTACACCTTACTTCCAAGGGCATGTGATCGGAGAAAATCTGTGCTGCTATTCTGAACTCGCTGAGTATCTCATTCCACTTTCCTGATACAAAACAATAATCTATAACAGAGCCAGATGGTCCACGCAAAAACGTGAGCTCACCATACGGATCGCCATCACAGCTGCCGTTTAGCATCCTTGCGTCCAAAGTATAAGCCATTTCTAATATTTTAGAACCCTTTCCGTCGCATGTTTCGTCTTTTGACTTCCGAGTTGGATTGATGATAGGCGATGCAGTTCCACTTACAAAATTATTTTGGGATAGTCCAACTCTGGCATTAAAATCTCCAATAAGAAGAACATCCACCGATGCTAGTTTCTCTAGTGTTTCGCAGAGCCGATTATAATTTCTCAGCCAGTGTGAACAGTTCAAATAAACTGGTATTATGTATAACGCTGAACCACATAATTTTAATTCTAATACCTGTGTTTCTTCAACCCTTTTAAAGCTCGTTGTAACTCCTTCAATACATTTGCGACAAGAACTTTTGTCAAACGGTTAGGTGTGATGTCTGGCGATAAAGTGACTTATGGTCACATATTATGACTGATTCGTAATTTTGACCTTGTCGATGTTATAACATTTATTTGGTGCCGCATTTCGTTAGTTAAAAAGTATTTATTTTCCTAAAACATTGATGCCGAAAGGATTCGGATCTAGAATGGTGCTAAATAATTACAGCGTAATTTACAATTCAGTATGAGTTTGAGTATGCTAGACTTGCTTCGCTTCGGCTCCCGGTGTTTTATTTTTCTCAAATAATGAGTTGAATTTTCACCTGTGCATATGGCAATTCTAACACAATCCACTGAAGGCAAGTGCCTACAAATATAAAAGCTTTACCATTAGCATTTTTTTAGGTACTTAAAAAAGTTCAAAACTGTGCAATTAAAATTGTGTGCTAGATTTTCTTTAAAAATATATTAACTTCAAATTACAGCCAAGACCTGGTCAAACTCTCTTAAGGGGCTCGGCTAGTTTCTCGAGCTCAAATGGAGGTGAATTTTTGAAGGCGTGAAAAAAAAAACTATAGCTTCAAATATTCTGTAATCTTAGGAGTTTATTATACATATATTCATGTAAATTGTCAGGAAATTTCGACTTCAAATATAGAAATCCAAGGGAGATATGGACCATGTCCTGAACTGCTTGGAATTAGAAGACGTCAATTTGCCGCATTTTTTTTTTAATTTTTCTGGTACCTGTAACAAGAAAATAAAAACATGGCGTTAAATTAGACCCTTTTTCCCATACAGCCACCTATAATTGGAGTAAAAAATTGGAAATTGACAAAATGGCCGCAATTTAAAAAAAGAGGTCCAAATTTCGTCAAAAAAATCGTCTTTCGATGGCTGCCAAATTTACAATTTTCATCCGATCGTAAAAGTTGTAGATGGCTGTATGTAAAAACATATGGAGAGTTACAGCTGCGGCAAATTTGAAAAATGTAGCCCTTCAGTCCTTGTGATGTTATATAAATACTAAAACAAAATATAATTACTTTACGCATCACTATGACAGAACTTTATTGAATTACTAATTCTAAACACAAACAAAAATTCTTCACCTCTCTTTTGTTTCGTGGTTCGGATCCCAACAGAAGCAAAAATGTTTTTCACGTGTATCGCCTTTCACGAGGAATTGATCCTCCGATATTTAATTAATTTTCGCGAAAAGCGCTTTTTCGATTAGCCGTTTGAAATCGGAAAAAGTTGTAAATCCCCTCCATTCCGTCACAAATGGTTGTGAGAAATGCATTAGGCCCCTTGGACTCTTCTTTCTTTTATTTATTTAAGTACTTCCCTTTTGTATCTATAATAAATCACACTGAATCATATTACATTCTTATAATCTTCCATTTATTAAAGTCAACCTACTTACTTAAGTGGGCATAACAGTTCGGGGTGAACGTGAGCCTCAAAGAACATATACCGATAACGATTTCAAATTTGGGCGAGCTCCCTCGAGTTTTGTGGTTGAGGTCTTCCTTCACTTGATTGCGCACCTAAGACCAGGTCTTCACCTTCGGCGATTTCTTTGCAATATGCTTTTCGTCGTAGCCTCGCGATGCGTACTCCTCTTGCTATGTCCATGTCGCGGTACAGCTCCCACAGCTCGTTGTTGTATCTTCTTCCCCACACATTGTCTTCGCATACGGGACCAAAGTTCATTCAGAGTATTTTTCTGTCGCAACGGCCAAAAGTTTCTTAATCCACTTTCGATAAGGTCCATGCTTCCGCCCGTAAAGCGGGACTGGAATCATCAAACTCTTTTAAAGGGTTACTCTGGCTTTTGAAGGGAGAGTTTTGTATCTGAATTGTTTCTCAGCTCAAAGAGGCAAGGGTTGGAAAGAGTTGTTTTCCGTTTGATCTCCACACTGATGTTGTTATCCGTGTCAATAGCGGATCCTAGGTAGACGAAGTCCTGTACTACCTCGAAGTTATGTCTGTCTATTGTGACGTTTTGTCCAATTCGTCTATGTTCTGTGTCCTTGTTTGATGACAACATATACTTTGTTTTACCCTCATTAACCATCAAACCCATTGCTTTTTTCATTACGTCAACATCGTCTTCGTATGCGTATAATCTTTCATCTCATGTTGACGGTTGAGTTTTGTATGATGTTTTCTAGTATGTTTAAAGTTAAACAAATAGATGAAAGTTTGTCGCCTTGCCTAAAGCCTTTTTCGATATAAAAAGGGTTGGTGAGCTTTTTACGAATCTTGACAGTCGCACGAGTTTTGCAAGGATGTTAAAACTAGACATGGCTCTGTAGGACTCGTCTCTGTAAATAGTGTCATTTGTCATACGCAATCTTGAAATCGATAAAAGAAGACAGACAAGATCTTATAAGCGGCGTTAAGGAGGCTTATTTCTCTATAATTGGCGCAATTGTGAGGGTCTCCCTTCTCTAGGATCGGGCATTCGATACTGAGGTTCTATTCATAGGGCATGCTTCCTTCCGACCATATCATGCAGATGAGATGGTACATGCTCCTCTCCAACTGGCCTTGAAAAGTTCGGCATCAAGGCCATCTGCACCCGCAGTATTATTTGATTTAAGTTTGCATATGGCAAGCTTAGCCTCCTCTAGGTCGGGAGGACGGCATTCTTGATCATCGTCCAAGCTTAGTGGGGCAATCTGCCTGACAGCAGAATTTGTGTCCTCATCGGCATTAAGCAGTCTGCAGAAATAATCTTTCCTGATCCTCAGTAGCGACTGTGACTCTATTACTATGTTTCCCTGCTGATCTTTACAGGCTTGAGTTCGGGGTTTGCCACCCTGGCAGGATCTTTTTACCTTTTCGTAAAACTTCCGAATCTCGTTCTTGTCATGGCACCTCTCTATTTCCTCAAACGAGCGCTTCCCATGCTGCTTCTTTTTCTTTTCGAGAAGTCGGTGTTCTTCCCTTCTTTTCTCCTTGTAGATCTCGTTATACTGATCGTAAGCAGCCCTTGTTCGCTTTTGTAATAGCATTTGTCGTGCTTTTTCTTTGGCTGCATTTGCCTGCCTGCATTCTTCATCGAACCATGGGTTTCGTTTAGGTGGCCGAGTGAAACCCAGAACCTCAGAGGCAGCGGTTCTGATGGCTTCTTGGCATTGCTGCCACTGGTCTTCAATGCTTAATGCTGACGGCATGGGATTCAAGGATAATTGAAGGGACACTCGATTGGAAAAGGCATTGGCAATCTCTTGCGATTGTAGCTTTCCGACGTCATATCTCTTCACAGCGTTAGTTCGTGCAGGTCGTGAACAAGATATCATCATTCGTACCTTGGCTACAACAAGGTAGTGGTCCGAGTCAAAGTTGGCCCCTCGGAAAGTTCGGACATCTAGCACACTGGAAGAGTGCCTTGCGTCGATCGTAACATGATCAATTTGTTTTACGGTTAATTATGATCTGGAGATCGCCATGTACCTTTATGAATTCTGTTTTCGGAGGTTTTGTCATGGAGGCTATGTTTACCGATTTTGTGTCCAAAGATGTCCTCCTTCCCTAGCTTTGCGTCAAAATCGCCATGAACGATTTTTACGTCGTGTCTAGAGCACTGCTCATATGTTTCTTCGAGGAGCTCGTAGAAACAGTCTTTGGAATCGTCGTCTTTCTTTTCTGTGGGGGCGTGGGCGCATATTAGGGTAATGTTGGCGAATTAAGCCCTGATGCGGATGGTCATTATACGCTCATTGACTGGATTTTGGCTAATCACCTTATCCCTGAGTCTTCCTCTAACGACAAATCCGCACCCAAATAAGCGTTGTTTCTTTTGTCTGTAGCAGTCGCCATAGTAGATGTCACAGTTTTTCATCTTCTTTATGCCCGGTCCACTCCATCGCACTTCTTGGATGGCGGTTATGTCTGCTTTGCAGCAGTCCAGGGCGTCCGCTAATTCTCCAGCCGCACGTAGTCCGCTAAGAGATCTTACGTTCCACGTGCACATCCGGAGGTCATTGTCCTTTTTTCGTTTGCTTGGGTCGTCAACTTTGAAATCATCATCGTTATCCGAGGCTGTTTGTTGTTTCGGAACTGGGCTTTTTTTTACGTGGTTGGGTAGTTAACCCCACGCATAACCCCCAACCTGGAGGGCCAGGTCCTTTTAGATCCCTTCGGACATAAAGGGCTGGAATATCCAGTGTCAGTAACCTGCTGCAGGGGTGTGAGTGCGGCCGTTGGCTCACCAGGAGCTCGTCCACCACCATCTCTACTTCAATACCCTAGCATTGAAAGACCCTGAAAGACCTTTAAACCAAATGTGTTGGAGTAGCTCCTTCAGGGGTTTCTGCTTTTTTGGCTGCTGAAGTCCACCGTTGATTCTGTCCTTCGAATTCATCCGCTGGGACATTTACACGAAAGCTCTCGTAGACCACTGAGATTCGTGCAGTCAGTCATTGTTCGTAGAGCAATTATAGTGTTGATCAGAATTCTTTTGTTCCGCATTCCTTTGTCAACACTCGCACCATGTTTGAAATCTACAAGAACAATTTTGACGTCATGTCTAGGGCACCCGTCTCGTAGAGACAATTTTTCATTCTTTTATTCTGTGGGAGCGTGCGCACGTATTAGGCAAATGGTGATTTTGGCTGAAAAACCTTGTCCCTAAGCCTACCTCTAACGACAAATTCGTTGTCTGTTGGAGCAGTCGCTATAGTAAATGTTGCAGTTTTTTATATTCCTTTTTATTCGGCAAATTCCATCGTGCTTCTTGAATTTCAGTTATGTCTGCTTTGCAGCAGTCCAGAGCGTCCGCTTATATTCCGGCAGCATGTAATCCCTTAAGGAATCTTACGTTTCACGTGCATTCTCCGAGATCGTTGTCGTTTTTAGTTCTCTCGACTTCAAATTTCTCTTGACGTTAAGTCTTTTTTCTCATTTTAAAGGAAGCTTTTCTCCTTTTTTTGCATTCAAACCACATCCGGTGGCAAATCTTAACGGTATAAGAAATATAGCCGAGTCGGTCGAGCTACATATTTATTTTTATTTGAGAACAATAAAAATAAACATGTAGCTTTAGATTAATTAATATTTTTTGACTCGAATTTTCTTATGCACATCAATCAATCATACGATAGCAAGAATTAACGTGAGAAAAAGTGCGACAGTTTGGGATATTTTCCCCTTCGACGCAAAAAACAAAAATTGGTCACTAAGCCATTTTTTGTTATAACGTCTTTCAAAGATATTATTAAAATCGGTTCAACACTTTTGCCTACGTCGCGTCGCATCGCTTAAGAAGTCTTTTCTTAAGAAAAATGCTAAATATGGTGAATGGGTAACAATGATTTTAATGGGTAGGTAACTAGGTATTCTAAAACAGTGTTTTGGGGCTTCGCACTGCCCAATTTTCAGTTGTTCCTGAGTGCAGAGAAGAAGAAAGTAGTTGCGAATATCCTCACAGTAACATTTACGTCATTCTAGCACTGAAAGATTTAAAATGAGTATTCGTATCATTGCCGCACTCGAAAAGTATAATCATTCATGAGACATTTTCTTCCGACATCTAATTTTATTCCGCCTTTAGCTGTTCTACTTATGTACAGTTTACAGAAATAGATTGACTTGAATCAAATGCTTTGGTCCACAAATTCAACTGTTCGCCCACCGTGCGTGTACAAGTTTCTTTTTCCTTTCCTAAATCACTTTCGTTTTGAGTTTTATCCGTCTACGATATTTTTAGGACAATTCGACCACTTCTCATTGCAATTGAAGATACAGTGTTACATCCGAGAGCTACGCGGACGCTTACAAATAAAAACATAAACAACCACCGGTGTCTGTTTTGTTTGGTTTCCGCATCTACTCTCCCGAAAATAACTTATATACATTCTCGCCATTTTTCTCTAAGTCGTTGAGTTTTGAACTGAACGAACATTATTTTCCCACACTGTTGGCAGCCCTGATATAATTTTTCGATTTCCCTTATTTCGAAAGCTTATCCCAGATAGGTGGTGCCTTCACTGGTTAGTGCGCGACGGGATTACTCAACGTTTAGAGGAAGAAAAAAATGGGACCAAGTGATCCCGAAAAGAATCGTTGAAAATTTGAGAAGAAATAAATTTTTTAATTTAAATTTTGCATTTTTCATTCGAAAAGTAATATCCAAAGCGTTGAAGTGCCCAATGTTGTGACAGAAAATTTCAAGTGAAAACTCATATGTTGTTCAGTGAAAATTGAAAAGAAAAATTCAATTCAATCAAAGGAGAAAAAGAAAATAGAATTTTTTATTTCAATGAAGAAATTTTCATCTTGGTTTATGGGAAATCAGCCAGGACGACAGCAGAGACAACCACAAAGTGGAAGGCCCAAAAAGAATGTTCACTGGAAATCAGCAGGTAATAAATCAAATGTGAAGTAGTTTTTAAAAAACTAATTTCACATCCATTTGAGGGTGATTTGAAAATTTTCACATTCCAAGATGTTTGATTGTTACATAGATGGGAGCTAGAAACGGGTATTTTTAGAACATTACTCTGAAGTGGTTGTGTGATGGTTTGTTCTGTCGCTGCGATTTAACGAAATAGTCTGCTTTTTGGCAGTTGTTGGTCATGCGCAGGACACTTCGAATTTCGAAAAATAAGTTTTTGAACCGAAAACATACAAGCGGTGTCGCGGTGTGTGCCCACCGTCTAAGTAAAAAAAAAAGAGAGAAGCAAAACAAGTGATTAAAAGGCTTGTGTTTGTTTTTTTTCTCTATGTTTTGAGATAAATTGTGTGTTGATTTGCAACGGCGGCGGCGACGACGAATGATAAAAACATAAATACGCGTTCCAAATTCAATTTTGACAGAGAAATAAAATGCTTTAGAGCTCTTCATTGGCTATTGTAGAGAATTTAAAGTGTCAAGTAGTTTTTCTTTTTCTTTTCTAGTTTTGGTTCAAATTTGAAGTGTTTTCAAGATAGATAGATTTTTGAAAGGAAATCTTTTTCCTAGAGAAAAAGAGATTGTCGTGTTTGTTTTTGTTCGCTGAAGAATCAGAAAATTTCAATGATCTGTTCAGAAGTTCCAGGGCAGTAGTTTTCAAAGTTGGGTTTGTAGAACATCCCAAATGGTGAATGTTAGTCGAATCGATGATTCTTATTTTGAGTTGATCGCGTCTACAAAGGTAGATTTAATATTAATACAACAAGTTGTTTGAATGGTACACAAAATTTCTTTCCTTCATGCAAACTATACTACACTTTTCTATGATGATAACAATCTGTGCATAGACACCGCCTAGAAAAATTAGGTGCAATACCTGTCGATTGATAACAGCTGAGCAAATTTCGAGGACAAATCGGTTCAGTTTCTGAAAGAGTAAGTTTTACTTTGGAAAACTCCCCGCAAAATTTTTTTGACCATTAGCAAAAAGAAAAAGGAAATTGAAAAAAGCAAGATTCCATTTAATAAATCCATGCTTCAATAACAAACGTGGAGTTCAAGTGGAGGCAAGTCAAAGCCTTTGAAGCATGAGGATTTTTTTTTGGTTTGAGGATTTTGAAATACTAACTGGAGCAGTCATAAATACCAGTCCATTGGCAAAAAGTAGAAAAGCCATCGGATTACGCTGCCATAACAAGGAGCCTATAGGTTACCAGCTCTGACCATTTGTTCTTCACATAGGAAGAGTGGTGAGTTGTCGTCATCCTCTTCACAGGATTCACCAAGTGTGGTATTGCTTAAGTCTGACAAGTTTAAATACTTGAGAAAAGAGAAGTGCCCCGTGAGTCTTTTATACTACGGGATAGTAAAAGTTTTCTTATTGACATTGGTGACGATGCTCTGTAAACTTGCAAAAATAATACGTGACTTGTTCCGAAAAACTCAAATAATGATGATCTTAAACCCATTGCCATTTTTCCTTTCTCTCAACGAATGGTAAAATAGTGACATACAATATAGAACACACCTGAAATACAATAATTATTTAATAAACTACTAGAAATAAAATATAACAAAAACTAAAGGGTTTTCCAATAAAAAGGATTCTTATTTATTCTTCAATGTTGTGAAGGAAATTCAAATATTTTTAATTTAGTGTGCAGTTTAATCAATACATTTAAGTTTTAAATAAAAAAATGGCCACCACGACTTCTTCTGCAGGAACAAATTCGATGAACCCAATTTTCGAACACTTTTTCCACTAAATCAAGTCGTATATCATGAATAGAACGTTCAATATTGACTTGTAAGGCTTGAAGAGAATCCGGTTTATTTTGAAAGTCCAATGACTTCAAATAACCCCACAAGAAATAGTCTAATGGTGTTAAATCACAACTTCTTGGAGGCCATTCAATATCACCATTTCTTGAAATAATCGAATCTAAACTTTTCTCGCATTCAATCATTCAATTGTTACATTTGCTATGTGGCACTTAGTCCCCTCTTGTGGGAAACAAATGTTGTTCAGATCAACTTCTTCTAATTTCGGTCATAAAAAGTTGGTTATCATCGATCTATACACTATACCGCTCTCCATTGGCAGTAATGGTGTTACCAGCTTCATTTTGAAAGAAGTACGGACCCATGATTCCACTAGCTCAAAAACCACACCAAACTGTCAATTTAGGTGAATTTAATAGTTAACATGAATGTTTTGTGGATTTTCATCGCACCAGAATCGACAGTTTTGTTCATTTACCGCACTAGTCAAATGAAAGTGAGCCTCATCGAAAAAGATGATTTTCTTAAAAATCGAATGGTGAAATTGTAAACACTTCTGAATGCAATAAAAAACAAATGACAGATCATGACATACTACAAATGGCCGAAACGCCACTGCAAAATCATATCATACCTTTTGGAAAACCCTTTACAAATACTTTCATGGACATATAAACTAAGAAACATTGAACAAAAATCATGCATGTGGAGAACTGGTTTTAAGTTTTTGTTTTAGACAATTTTTATTAACGTTATGAAATCAGCGAATTAGAATTGTATAACCCACTCATGCGCGATAGCGGCTCATGCATGCCGTTAGTTGGTTAGATGATGGCGGCAATAAATCAACTTTAAATTACGCAAGTGGTGAGATCCTCCGCGGTAGTTAAAACCTATCGACGAGAGCAAGTAGGGAGCATCAATTAAGCCAGTCATAAGCTGATGGAAAAATATTATGTCATTGTTGATACGCCTTTGACTAAGGGTTTGCAATTGCAGAAGTTGAATTCGATGTTCATAAGGATGGATGTCTATGAATTTCATATAGGGGAGACCAAACTTGTGAGGCGTACTCGAAATGAGGGCGAACGTAGCAGTTATACAAAGATACTGTAACATAAGGATCATCAAATTCTTTTGACCACCTCTTTAGATAGAGATAGAGAGATACAGATTTTTATTGAATCACAGTAAAACTTACATTACTTACATCACTAGTTTTTACTTAACAAAAATCATTATAGCATGGCAATTGCCGTCTGCTAGATTGACAAATAAAACATAAAATATGTAATGAGCCCTAATCATAGGTACAATTCAATATTAAAAAAGGGATTAACAAATTTTTAACAAAATAGAGTACATAAACAATAGTTAACAAATTTTAACGGAATTGAACAGAAAAACAATCAAAAATCTTCTTCGCGCAATTTTGCAAAATTCGTATAGTTTTACAACATCCATTTCATTTAATAAACTTATAACTTGATCTTCGGATAAAAAGTCCTTTCGGAATATACTCCTCCTGATTTCTCTGAGAATTGGACATTTTCCAACGAAGTGCACAGTATCTTCTCTTTCTGCCAAGTTACACATATTACACTCCAGCGGTAAATCATCCCTGTGTGGAATGAAATTTAAATTGAGTAGTTCACTACGTAGTCTGACCATCATAGATATAACGTGTACATTATTTGAATCATGAAAATAGTTATTCACCTCTTTATGAAACCTAGCATAGAATTTGCTTTCCTAACAATTGAGTTTATGTGCTCACTAAATTCGAGGTTAATATTGAAGTAAGCACAGGTCACGAAAACTTGAGATATTACATAATGAATGACCAGACATTAAATACATATCTTTACTAGGTTCTATTTTTTTCGAGAAAGTCATAGTTTGGCACTTCGAAGGGTTGAGACTAAGACCATTCTTTTTACACCATATTCCAAAGCTATCGATATCTTTTTGAAGAAATACGCGATCAGAACTATTTTGAATGGATTTAAAAATGTTCATATCATCTGCGAAAATCAGAATTTCACTATACGAAAAGCACGAAACAACGTCATTGATGGCAACAATGAAAAGCAAAGGCCCAAGGTTACTGCCTTGTGGTACACCCGACAGAGCATTGAAGGGATTCGAAAAGCTGTTACGAAATTTTACTTGGTACGTTCTATTTTCGAGATAAGAGCAAGTCCATGCAATAAATATTGTAGGAAATCCAAAAGCCTTTCATGAGAGAGTTGATCAAATGCTTTGGAAAAATCAGTGTAAATACAGTCGAGCTCAGACCCATTTTCGAGGGCACTGGAACATTTGTGAAGAAAAGAAAGAAGGTTTGTTACCGTTGATCTTTTTTGCATAAAGCCATGCTGCTGCCTGCAAATAATATTTTTTTGTAAAGAATGAGAGGCTGTCACAAACAACTTGCTCAAAGAGTTTGGGGATGCAAGACAGTTAGGCGTGTAGTTTTTTATTTCTATCTTATCACCCTTTTTAAAAACCGGAGTGATAAAGGACTTTTTCAAAAGGCTTGGGAAAACGCCTTTTTTGATTGAAAGCTGAAAGAGATATTGAAGTGGTAACATTATTACGGAACGGCATTTCTTTAACAGAATTGGCGGGATTCCATCCGGACCGGACGAAAAGTCATCTTGCAGAAGTGATAAATATTTTAAAATTTTGTCACTATGAACAGGGATATTATTAAAGCTTACTTGAGAGCAGTTACGTAAATAGGTAAATTAGTTTTCATCGATTACTACGGGGGTATCACAGAAAGAGCTTCGAAAATGGTTAGCGAAGGCATTACAAATATCGTTAGTATTCTCTAGTGGAGTATCACCAGAAATAAAGTTCAGTGGGTATCCATCAGATTTTTTCTTTGAATTGACAAATCGCCAAAAACTATCCGGGTCATCCCTTAAAGAGAAAGACATCTGCCTTAGGTAGTTGGAGTAAAGAGTTTTGGAGAGCGTGTTAAAGTTTTCAAAAAAACTAATATAAACACTATAGTCAGTTGTAGAATGAGTTTTAATGTAGGCTTTCCAGGCTTTATTCCTCTTATTTCGCAGAATCTTTAGTTCTTTGGTATTCCAAGGCTGATTAAAGCAGGAATTCTTAAGAATTTTTCGGGGAATAATTTTGTTCATAGAATTTTCCAAAATCAAATAAAAGCATTTGACTGCAACGTCGATATTGTCAGAAGCTGATACATTATCTATAAAGGCTCTGGTGAGTTCTTCGGAAAGCAAATCGAAATTCGCTCTCCGAAAGTCAAAAGTGTATGAACAGTCAAATGAGTTACTACGAACATACAAATCAGAACTTAAATCCAGAAAAATATCTATAGGTGAGTGAGGATCATCTAAGTTAGTAATGCCATACTTAGATCTAAGGACAGCAGTACCTACTAACTCAGATGAAAAAAACTAAATCGAGCATGCGATTCATAAAGTTTCTGATACAACTTAGGAAATGATATTGGCAAGTAAACGAAGCTCTTGTTGAGACGAAGTCAGTGAAGTTACTTGAAAGGATCCGTCTTTAGAAGGGAGCCAATTCACTTCTGGCAAATTAAAATCGCCTAATAAAAAAATATAGCTTTTCAGACAAGACAATTCCATTACATAATCTAAAACATACACAATATACACGTTTACGACATAGATACTATTTAACTGACACATAATATATCAATTGTAAAGGAAAAAGGAAAAGTGATTTGAGAAGATATATAAATATTTCTTACAGAAATCAATGCGCCACCTCCCACATCTTCTGGCTTATCGTAATGACGGTCTTTACGATAAAATGAGAAGTCCTGACTAAAGAGCTCAGTGTCCAAATGACTTGGATTGAGCCAGGTTTCAGTTATGACAAATATGTCATGCGAGAAGACATGAGAGTTAAGGTAAAGATCCGTAATTTTAGTACGAAGCCCTTTTACATTTTGGTAGAAGAGGGTAATTCTATTTAGTTTTTTGGTTCAGGTATCCGTTCAGTTCTAACTGCTTTTTTACTTTCAATTTTTCTTGTTATAGAAGGTTCTATAAGATAAGTTTTGCAATCGTGCAGAACAAAATTTTGAGGTAGCAATTGGATAAATGACATAACGATGATAGAGAATACGAAAAAAGTGGATCCTGCAAATCTCTCTGTCTGTCCGTATTTGGATCTGCAGCCTGAGCCGCTTGATCGATTTTCTTCAAATTTTGCAGTTACAGTCTGCTAGCAGCCAACAGAGGGGTTTTTGGAATTGGATCTCTAAGTCTTGAAATAACGGTACCTGTCAGACAACTTTATAAGATCATTCTTATTTTTCTGGAAAACGACTCCAACGATTTCGATAAAATTTTGTGTGAGAGATACATTTTTGGTTGTCTTTTTTATGATGTAAAAAAAACTCATAAAAAATTCTAAGAACGGTTCCACCCATAGTACCGTTTTTTTCAAAACCGACTTTCTCGTTAATCACGTACACGATTTCGAAATTGATGAAATTTTACATTTAATAAGTTCTAGGTTATTTAAGAGAGATTGCATATCAACATTTTGAGTTTTGGAATTTTTAAAAAATTTTAAAACAATTTGACTTTTCTTGAATATTTTCGAAATGGTATCCTAGATTTTTACAATTTTTTTTCCCCAAATATCTCTTAATAAAATCTTAAGACTTTCATAGTTGGTTTTTAATAAACCAGTTTTTTAAAAAAGCGTATATCTAATAAGAAACCGATTATAAAGAAAAGTGCTCTAACGATTTTGATTAAATTGTCAGCGTTTATGTGTATTAGTAACAGAAAAAGATGGCATTATAAGATTTTCGAAGATTTGGAATATTTGATTTAATTTCTCTCAGTATTTTATGTCATTTTATTAAATTTGTATAATTAAAGTGTAGTGGGGAACCTTACCACCAAATCTATTATGAAGAGTGAATACTAAAACCTTGTACTCAAACTTTAAGATTTTGATATTGTAATTAGCTAGTTCGTATGACCCAGTCGTGCCCTTTTTTTTTAATTTCATAAAAACTAAGAAAGATGTTTTCATTCGGTTTTATGAGCTTGACTTTAGGGGGGTTGGTGGTCTCGGCTTTAGATTTAAACAATTTTTTTTTAAATTTCTGTATGAAGGCAATGAGTAATGCTTTCAAATTATTTAACACTTATTTTATTTCTTATAACTACAGAAAATGAAACTTCAGACAAAAAAAAATATTTTAAAATTAAACAATGGATTTGAAATCTCCCTCTCTAAAACAAACTCAATTCGCTGGTGAGAGGTGATTTATCTCTCCCTCTGATCTCAAATAAAAAAAGTTGACAAATTAGAATTAGAATAAATATAGCAATCGTAGGTGCTAGAACATTTTTGACAAAATGCCGGTGGTGAAATTTAGTGTATGTTACTCAATGATAATGAAGCACTCTTACCGTGAGAGTATTTTTGAAAGCGGTCCAGTATTTTCTAAGTTCCCAGTTTTGTTGCCGTTTACATTTCCTTTCCCAAGGTAATATGTGGACTAAATATAGCCTATGTAATTTTTCAGGTTCTAGACCATTTTTGTTCCAAATTCAGTTCAAATTGGCTTAGTAGTTATTATTATTTTAAAAATACAGTAAAAAATTAGTAAAAAAATTCAAAAATCTAGCAGCTGATGAAGTGGGGATCTAAAAAAATTAGCATACGACCATACCCACTTTTCCAACCCCCTGGCAATGTGATAAAAAAATAAATAAAAATGATTATTGTTTGCAGCAGTAATAACTGCCGCGCCGGAACTAAAAAAGTGCCTGAAAAAAAAATATTTTCGTATCAGTTTTGTTGAGTTTTGGAATTTAAAAAAAAAATATTAATCATTGAATTTTAAGGATGAGGACAGTAGATGCGATAGAGAAGTCTGTAAAGAAGACTTTAAGCTTAAGAATTAAGAAATTTAAGCTTTACTTTATATAAATCCTGCGTGCGGTACCTGTGGCGTGATGGTTAGAATGTTTGCCTGTTAGGCGGGAAGTTCGTGGCCCAAGTGGCAGAGTTGGCAATAAAGTCAAAGTGACTCTCTTCTCACTGATTAATCATAACAAAATGATTACAAATGAGTCCTAATTCCTGATTTGGTACCAACAAGAGAGAAATCCTTCAGTTTTGTTACTAAGCTTTTGTTCCGAATTGTACCATTTGAGACTTATTTGTTACCTTTTAATTTTTAATTCGTACTTTTAATCGTATTCATATTTTTATTCGTATTTTTTTTTCGTATTTTTATTCGTAGGTACTTTTATTCGTATTCGTATTTTTTTCGTATTTTTATTCGTATTCGTACTCGTATTTTTATTCGTATTCGTATTCGTGTTTTTATTCGTATTCGTAATAATATTCGCAGTCGTATTTTTATTCGTATTAGTATTTTTCGTATTTTTTCACTTTTGACGTTTCATGTTTCACTTTTCACGTTTCAGTTTTCGAGCGTTTCACTTTTCCGTTTCACTTTTCACGTTTCACTTTTCACGTTTCATGTTTCACGTTTGATGTTTCACGTTTCACTTTTCAAGGTTTCACTTTACACGTTTCACTTCGTTCTTTCGAAACGACCAAGGTTTTTTTCATCCGCTTTCGATAAGGTCCATGCTTCCGCGCCGTAAAGCAGGACCGGGATGATCAAGTTCTTATACATGGTTACCTTGGTTTTTCTTTAGAGGGTTTTGTTTCTCTATTGCCTTCTAAGCCCAAAGAAGCAACGGTTGGCAAGAGATATTCTCCGTTTGATCTCCACACTGATGTTGTTTTGCATGTCTACAGCGGATCCTAGGTAGACGAAGTCCTGTACTACCTCGTAGTTATGTCTGTCTATTGTGATGTTTTGTCCAATTCGTCGATATTCTGTGTGCTTGTTTGATGACAGCATATACTTCATTATACTCTCATTAACCATCAAACCCATTTTTGACGCTTCTGTTTCAATACTCGCAAAAGCACCTATGACATCACGCTCTTTTCTTCCCATTACGTCAATATCGTCTGCGTAAGCGATTAACTGTACAGACTTTTGAAAGATTGTGTTGACGATTGAGTTTTGTACTTTGTACTTTGAAGAAATCGTATGACTGTTTTCAAAAACTGGTCCAACAATTTTGATAAAATTTTCAGGGTTTATATGTATTAGCAAAGGCGAAAAATGGCGTTATTTGTTTTTGGCTTGAAACCTTTAGGATATTTAATAAAAAAATTTTCAATATTTTATGTGACTTTATTCAATTTTTATAATTAATGTGTAGATGGCATTCCTGAACATACTAAAAATATAATGAGCATAAGATTTTGAAATTGTATTTAGCACATAATCTCAAGTTCGTGCGACCCACACGTATCCATATTTTCTTGTATCGACCATACGTCATGTCATGTGTCATGGACTTTTGTCGCAAAATGGAGGACAGAATATTCTTATTGGTCTTAAATCTTTTGATTTGGTTAAGGCAACATAGGTATATTCTAGACAACCCCTGATTATTTCCACTATGATTGGCAGATCTATGTCTGTAAGGCTGTGCAGAATCATTGGAATAATGAGGTAGGAACCTGAAGATTTGTATGCTGAGAATGAGTAGATGACGGACATAACTTTACTTTTATCTAATTGATTGCCTGTCTTAAGACTAACATTTATGTTGGGGTAACTGGTTTCTAGAGATGGCGCTCGAATGCATCCTGGAAGCGGGTATAGTCACCCATAGAAAAGTGCTTCCTCACTTAGCCGGTCGCAGTCGGCATAATATTGTATGTTCTTGAAATGCGTTAGACCGTGAAGTTCCCCGAGCTTTGTTGCACTACCCTTTTGATTTTTATTTATTTATGTGGTGGATATTAGGGTCTCACCACATGAGTTGGTTCTAGCCGCTAATCTTCGATGCAACGAGCGATTCTGCTATAGCAGCAGGCGGAATGTTTGTTATAGCGTTGCCCAGGGTTTAAACGGAGTTGTAAGTTGGAGGTCGATAGCGCCCCAACTTAACCTTGCTAAAGCTAATATTAAGGCTAAATCCCCTTTCTGGAAGCAAATCCATAGTCTCGTGGTTATGCATTACTATGATTTCTTGACCTTACTTAACTTCACCTGTAGGCTCTCCCATTTCGAAAACTTCCCGGTCTGCACTCAGAAAGTTGGAGTAGAATTTTTGTAGAAAGTGCGCTATTGTTTCTTTTGTTAAGAGTGGTTCCCGGTATATTTGTTTGCGCTACAGGTGTGGAGACGTCATTTTCGAGGCTACTTTTAGTGTTGCTCCTGTGATAAAATCCGTCATCTCGGATATTTTATATTTGAGGCAGGTCGTCCCAAACTCACCACAGCAAGTGGAAATTTTAAAACTTTCTAACATCGAGATGGGTCCGAAGTCTAGTACAGCACCTGTAGAGGTGGGAAGCTTGTCTCAGTCATGAACACGAGCAGCTTAACCATTTCCTGTCACGGAAACTTCGACGAGTTATCATATCACATCCGTTTATTCAGTTTCTTATCCTAATTTTATTTCTTCTATTGAAAAATTATTATTTAATTAAAACTTTTGTTTTCAGAACGACCATCACCCCCTGGACGCCCAATCCTTATCCCGTTATCCGATCAACAACCTGACGTCGTTACTTTAAAGTGGGAACGACCCAAAATCGATGGAGGCTCACCAATCACCAGCTTCATCATCGAACATCGTCGCATGGGATCACCGCACTGGGTGCGTTCCACTCCATCACCGGTAACTGGATGTGAAGTATCGATTAGTGGTCTTGAGCCAGGTTGGCGCTATCAGTTCCGTGCGATTGCCGAAAATGTCGTTGGGAAATCAGATCCAAGTGAACTTTCTGATCCCTTGACTGTGACTTTGCAGAGAAACGCAATTAGTGTGCCAAGATTTGCTAGCGAACTCGCTGACATGTCCGTGGTTGAAAATGAACGCGTTGAGTTCCGAGTATCGGTTCTGGGGCAACCACAGCCAGAGATAAGTTGGTTTAAGGATGGCTACGAAATTTTTAGTAGTCGACGAACGAAAATAGTAAACGATAACGACGCTAGTGTACTGATCATTCATCAGGTGGCACTAACCGACGAGGGTGAAATCAAATGCACTGCAACGAACCGTGCTGGTCATGTAGTCACCAAGGCCAAGCTAATGGTAGAAGCTCCACCAAAAATACGATTGCCACGAAACTATGAAGATGGCTTGATAGTCGAGGCTGATGAAGTCTTAAGACTAAAAGTGGGAATTGCCGGACAACCAGCACCATCTGTGGTTTGGCTGCACGAAGGCGAATTTTTGACCAATGGAGGTCGGCATGAACTTGTCACGACAGATAAGAATTCCTCACTGAAGATTGATAACGTTAAGCGCATAGATCGTGGTGAGTACAGCATAAGAGCGGTGAACAAGTTGGGTGAAGATACCACATCGTTCCTGGTAACAGTGACGTCCCGACCATATCCACCAGGGAGAGTTCGTCTGAATACTTCTTACGGGAAATCTGTTACGCTATCCTGGACGGCGCCAGAAGATGATGGAGGATGCAAAATTGGCAACTACATTGTAGAATACTTTCGAATTGGTTGGAATGTTTGGCTAAAGGCCGCAACCACAAGGCAGTTGAGCACGACATTAAATGACTTGATTGAAGGGTCCGAGTATAAGTTTAGGGTTAAGGCTGAGAATCCGTATGGGCTAAGTGATCCTGGTGATGAGTCAGACGTGCTTTTTATACCTGATCCGAAGCGTACTATGGACAATGCTGATGGGGATGACTTGAGCAAGCCAGTTCCACCCAGGCGCAAGACATTGTCTCCCCAAAGAGCGGTGCCTGATGGCGAAGAAAGAAGTGGAGACATGTCTCCAAAGCAACCCTCACCGATACAGAACCGCAGATCTAAACCTCAAATACTGGACAATGAAGATTTGCATCGAGAAATGTCATATGGAATGAACCTAATGGAAACTCAAAGTAAGTCTGCGATAAATCAAATGGAAGTTCCAACTGTTGATCAGTCCAGACGGAGTTCAAGTCCCAGAATACCTGATGGAGATGAACAGAGAAAGGCTGTGGCAGCACCTGTAAAAAAATTATCATTTAAGCCGCCTCTTCCACCCTTAACTTTGCCCCCACAATCACCAGGACCGGAATCTCCTTCAATGTTTCCATTCAAACAAGTTATACCGTCAAGTCCTTCGTCTATTGCTCCAGCACTTGGACCAGTCCTCACATCTGCACTGGCACCTGTGCTGAGATTCACACCAATGACAGCAAACACCCCTCCGGCATTACCAACTCCTCCCTCTCCTCGAACTCCATCACTCAATCCTACTTCATCAACTGAGCCCAAGCCAAGTGGTTCAGTAAAGAAAATGCTTTCCCAACAGAGCAATATTCCACAAAACAAGGAACTCCAAAAGAATCTGGAAAAACTCAATGAAAAGCAACCTTTACTCTCTCGTGTAAGAAGCCTAAGTCCTGTAGAACCTCCTACACGTGCAATGCTGGAAGATCTAATAGAAAAACGTCAAACGCTTCCGCGTTTACGTACTATGAGTCCAACTGAAGCAAATCCAACCCAAACATACGAAGAAGTATTGGCAGAGCAGCGCTCGACGTTGTCGTCGCGTATGCGTGCCATGAGTCCAACGGAGCCCAGTTCATCCTCAATGCTGAAAGAAAAAGTAGTAGAACAACGGCCTACGTTGTCTTTGCGTACGCGTGGCATTAGTCCAACAGAACCAACTTCACGCCAAGCACAAGAAGAAGAAGCACAGCGTGCAACATTTTCTTCCCGTTTGCGTGGAATGAGTCCAACAGAAGCACTTTCACAAGATAAGATGGAAAAGGTTTCAACACCTCCACGCATACGTAGTATGAGTCCGAAAGATCAACCAGGTCGCTCTTCACATGAAGAAAGAGCAAGTGAAAGTCAAGCACTACCACGTAAACGAAGCTTTAGTCCTCAAGAGCCAACTGTACGCCGAACACCACCCGAAACACCACCAGAATTAAAGAAGACCTCGCAAGCTCTTCAGAGAAGTGAAGAACCAATTAGTTTGGATGTGAATCAGCGTGTCCAAAGATACTCGGATCACGCGTTCAGTTCAGAAAGACAATTTTCACGAAATGGCAACGCTCCTAACCCTGTAATTGAAGTAAGTTCACCAGGCAGTGATCCAGCGCCTCTATCGGAAATTGAGAAACGCGATGAAGTTCACACGAGTAATGAATTCATGTTGGTGCTCTTCCACAAAAACAGCAAGGTCAAGGACACGGAAAGTAAGCTACGCTTTTATAAAACACTCCTTTCTCTAATAACGCTTTTACCTTTCAGAACAGGACTCCTTCGACTTGGATCTGGAAGAAGCCCTTCAACCACCGCCTATCTCAATATCCGCACCGGATCTGGCGTCACTGGAGTACTCCAATTTGCACACTTTTCCACTTCGACGATCAGTTAGTTCAACGGAATTACTTTACGAGCGCGCAATGGCTCGTTTCTATGAAGCTGTCGAAATGGAGGAAGCAGAAAAAGCTAAAAAGGCACAGGCCTTACAAGAAGTTCTCCCAACTCCGTCGACTGTGATGCGAAAGCGTCTTGGATCGATGACTGAAGCCGAAAGGCAATCGTTTGAAAGACGAAGTGAAAGACGACGTCGATCAGCTGACATCACTGAATTGGTGAAGTCTAAATGGGATTCAAGTGATAGCTTAGCAAATAAGGGCCAGCTCATGCGAACCAGAGGAATGCTAAATCAGGTAAGTCAGGATACCGATGATGGAAGTGATTACCAAGAACGATCTAGAGGAATGCTTCGACAGCAAAGTCAAGACACAGATGACGGAAGCGACTACCACGGACGAGCTGCTGGAAGCTATGATGTAGAATCTGACTATACAGCCAGTACTGAGTCTGTGTCGGAAGACTCTATAGAAAAGTTCAAGAGGGAACTAGTGGCACGAACAAGGTCTGCTAGTACCGAACTGGAAACTTATCATCCCCGAAGTATGACAGCTGGCGTGTTCACACCATACCGAGCTCCGACACCTGAGCAGTCTGCGATAGTTCTCAACCGTCCTATGCCACTTGCAAGCCCTGATTTTGTTCCAAAACCGATTCTCAAAAGACCATCAAATGAAAATGTTGTCAATGATGATCCACCAGTTTCTCCAACGAGTGTTGTTCCACCGAGTTCACCAACGCCCATAAGCCCCACCATGCCAACAAGCCCAATCAGCGAAAAGTCGGATAAGACGAAGGGTTTCAAGTCGTTCTTCAAATGGGATAAGAAGACTCCAACAGAAAAGAATACTGAAGCCAATGCAGAGCCCCCACCAAAACTAGCAATGAAACCACCTGAATCAAGTTTTGATGCAAAGCGCAGAATCAAGGAAGAAGAAGAAAGGGCTAAGCGTGAAGCAGATAGAATCTTTCAAGAGGAAGCTAAAGTCGTTGCGGATCACTATGGAGATATTGTCCGACAGGTAGGAAGCACAAAGAAATACAATCCACCACTGTACTTAAACCGGGATGAGTTAAAGAAAGCTGCGGAGAAGGCCGAAAAGGAGGGCATAGTGGATGAGTACAATGCATCGTATTCACAAGGAAAGCCACGCATGTCGTTGATCGAACGGCACCAAACAAAGAATGTTACAAAATCTCCCAGTCGAATGATACAAGAAGAAAAACGAAAATACGAAGAAGTCTTAAGCGAGGAAGAAGCTACTCCCTCATCTACATCACAGCTTTCACAACGTTCTGAGAGTCGGGGGAGGAAGAAAATTGTTAAGGTTAAGAAAATCATCAAAAAGCGGATACCATCCAATACTCGATCAAGGGAAGCATCTTCCAGCAGACTGCCGTCCAACATTGGTCCACCTACAGAAGGTGGCAATGGTAGGCAAGCAACTCGACCCATGATTGCTCCAACCATAAAGATAGAACCTCCAACTGCGATTCCTGAACCTAAAGTCATTGAACAAACGGCACTGGTAGCTGTTCCACAAAAATCAGCCGACGAACTCAGTCAGGAAGCTGAAGAGAAGGTTCGTTCAGCATTGAGCTACATGACAGACGTATGTCTCTTCATCGCAGCATGCTATGTTTACTTGTTCAAGGACGCCAGACTAGTGCTTCCAATTTTAGCTCTAATGGTATATCGGCAACTGGGCGAGGCAATCCGAAGTAGTATTCCTGAGTGGATGAAGAAAAAGAGGCAATGACATTATGAATATGGCTAAGTGTTGTTTATCTTTATTCATGTTTCTGTTCTACTCATTGAGAACCACGTTTCTGATGACATTTTTTTGTGTTCGTTGAGCTTTTTATGATTTTCAACATTTTATAAATTTTCAGCTATATCTGTTTTTCGAAAACCACCAAGACTTACAGTACACGTATACGCAATTTGCTTGTTGGGGAATGCTGTGCCAAAAATAAAATTATTCATTAACTTGTAAACCTTAAAATAACTTTAATAAAAATACTTCTAAATTTATATAAACAAAAGGTAGAGAAAAGAACAATAGTCTTTCCAATGCTGTTGCAGAGTTTTCTTGAGTAGATTATGGTCTAGGAGAGCAAACAGTGGGTTTTGCTGCTTTATAATTTGATTTCGTCAGTAAAATTGGTGGAAGATCGAGATTAGTTGCAACTGGTATTTAAATAAACGGGCGGAAATAACAAAGTAAACATACAAAAGTGTAGCTTCCGGTGGCAACACAGGATTGAAAACACAAACTCCACAGTTGGAGGAGCTTAATTTTGTAGAATCCTGAACATATGCAACATAATTTTTGAGATCCATGAATATTGCTTATGCCTGTAATTCGGTTTGATTTATTTAAAGTGATGTCATTTGTAATTTTATTTAAACGGAAACTCAATTCCTGCGTTCAAAAATCTATCGGAACAAAACCTTAAAAGATAAGTTTGGTTAGATTTCTTGAATGCAAGCAAATTGAAGCGTTCGAGTACTTTGTGCACCAAAATCGGGCGTTAGCTTCATGTACATAAAAAAACTCGAACGTTTTGTTGACACAAAAGCTTCACACATTCAAACGTCAAATTAGAACTGACTTCGGCTGCAGTCAAAATAATACACACGAATAAATATTGTCCATTTTAGTACGAATCAAAATTTAAAAAAATGAATAGTAGAAATATCATTTATTTTGTTTAGAAAGGTCAAATCTATGGACAAAAGCGTGTTGTTCTACTTCCCCATAAAGCCCCCAAAAATTCAATACCCACTGTCCAATTCAAATCTATGATGGTTTGTGTGCTCGGGCCCTATATTGATCGAGTTGAATAAATTAAGTAGGTATACAAGATCGTCGTAGTATGTTTGTTTCTTGTGCACAAAAATTACGATTTTCAAAGAAATATTCAACTGAAGTACCAGGCTAACAGAAACCTCAGTAGGCACCTCCAACCAGGAGATACCAGGCTAACAGATATCGCCTTAAAGTTCCAATTCTAGTAAAAAAATGGCTATGAAGTATAGTCTTAGCTGTTAGTTTGCCATTGGCAGTGGCGGCGCGAGGCGTCTGCGGTGTCGGTGACACGCCTAAGGGGGCCTCGCAAAATGAAGACGATTGCAAGTCGACGACAGCGGCGACCTTTTTTGTGAGTTTGAATTTGCTTTTGATTGATGCAACTAATTCCTCTGCAACAGCCAAAACTTTTTTGGGGGGGGACTCCATTTGAGACGCTTCATACGATCCCATCAAAACATTCCTGAAATCTGACTTTCCTGGGTGACCAAAATAAAAAAAGCTCCATATCTCGAGAACGAAGCGAGATAGACGAAAAATAACGATTTTTTGGGGGTTGTATGATGGGGGGACTCCATTTGAGACGCTCCATACGATCCCATCAAAACATTCCTGAAATCTCACTTTCCTAGGTGATCAAAATGTAAAAAGCTCTATATCTCGAGAACGAAGCGAGATAGACGAAAAATAACGATTTTTTGGGGGTTGTACGAAGGGGGGACTCCATTTGAGACGCTTCATACGATCCCATCAAAACATTCCTGAAATCTCACTTTCCTGGGTGACCAAAATGTAAAAAGCTCCATATCTCGAGAACGAAGCGAGATAGACGAAAAATAACGATTTTTTGGGGGTTGTACGAAGGGGGGACTCCATTTGAGACGCTTCGTACGATCCCATCAAAACATTCCTGAAATCTCACTTTCCTGGGTGATCAAAATGTAAAGAGCTCCATATCTCGAGAACGAAGCGAGATAGACGAAAAATAACGATTTTTTGGGGTTGTACGCTTCATATGATCCCATCAAAATATTCCTGAAATCTCACTTTCCTGGGTGACCAAAATGTAAAAAGCTCCATATCTCGAGAACGAAGCGAGATAGACGAAAAATAACGATTTTTTGGGGGTTGTACGATGGGGGACACCATCTGAGACGCTTCATACGATCCCATCAAAACATTCCTGAAATCTCACTTTCTTGGTTTGTACGATGGGGGACTCCATCTGAGACGCTTCATACGATCCCATCAAAATATTCCTGAAATCTCACTTTCCTGGGTGACCAAAATGTAAAAAGCTCCATATCTCGAGAACGAAGCGAGATGGACGAAAAATAACGATTTTTTCGGGGTTGTACGATGGGGGACACCATCTGAGACGCTTCATACGATCCCATCAAAATATTCCTGAAATCTCACTTTCTTGGTTTGTACGATGGGGGCCTCCATCTGAGACGCTTCATACGATCCCATCAAAATATTCCTGAAATCTCACTTTCCTGGGTGACCAAAATGTAAAAAGCTCCATATCTCGAGAACGAAGCGAGATAGACGAAAAATAACGATTTTTTGGGGTTGTACGCTTCATATGATCCCATCAAAATATTCCTGAAATCTCACTTTCCTGGGTGACCAAAATGTAAAAAGCTCCATATCTCGAGAACGAAGCGAGATAGACGAAAAATAACGATTTTTTGGGGGTTGTACAATGGGGTATCCATTTGAGACGCTTCATACGATCCCAACAAAATATTCCTGAAATCTCACTTTCCTGGGTGACCAAAATGTAAAAAGCTCCATATCTCGAGAACGAAGCGAGATGGACGAAAAATAACGATTTTTTGGGGGTTGTACGATGGGGGACACCATCTGAGACGCTTCATACGATCCCATCAAAACATTCCTGAAATCTCACTTTCTTGGTTTGTACGATGGGGGACTCCATCTGAGACGCTTCATACGATCCCATCAAAATATTCCTGAAATCTCACTTTCCTGGGTGACCAAAATGTAAAAAGCTCCATATCTCGAGAACGAAGCGAGATAGACGAAAAATAACGATTTTTTGGGGGTTGAACGATGGGGGACTCCATCTGAGACGCTTCATACGATCCCATCAAAACATTCCTGAAATCTCACTTTCCTAGGTTTGTACGATGGGGGACTCCATCTGAGACGCTTCATACGATCCCATCAAAACATTCCTGAAATCTCACTTTCCTAGGTGATCAAAATGTAAAAAGCTCCATATCTCGAGAACGAAGCGAGATAGACGAAAAATAACGATTTTTTGGGAGTTGTACGATGGGGGACTCCATCTGAGACGTTTCATACGATCCCATCAAAACATTCCTGAAAACTCACTTTCCTAGGTGATCAAAATGTAAAAAGCTCCATATCTCGAGAACGAAGCGAGATAAACCAAAAATTATGATTTTTTGGGGGTTCTACGAAGGGGGACTCCATTTGAGACGCTTCATACGATCCCATCAAAACATTCCTGAAATCTCACTTTCCTAGGTGATCAAAATGTAAAAAGCTCCATATCTCGAGAACGAAGCGAGATAGACGAAAAATAACGATTTTTTGGGAGTTGTACGATGGGGGACTCCATCTGAGACGCTTCATACGATCCCATCAAAACATTCCTGAAAACTCACTTTCCTAGGTGATCAAAATGTAAAAAGCTCCATATCTCGAGAACGAAGCGAGATAGACGAAAAATAACGATTTTTTGGGGGTTGTACGAAGGGGGGACTCCATTTGAGACGCTTCATACGATCCCAACAAAATATTCCTGAAATCTCACTTTCCTGGGTGACCAAAATGTAAAAAGCTCCATATCTCGAGAACGAAGCGAGATAGACGAAAAATAACGATTTTTTGGGGGTTGTACGAAGGGGGGACTCCATTTGAGACGCTTCTTACGATCCCATCAAAACATTCCTGAAATCTCACTTTCCTAGGTGATCAAAATGTAAAAAGCTCCATATCTCGAGAACGAAGCGAGATAGACGAAAAATAACGATTTTTTGGGGGTTGTACGATGGGGGACTCCATCTGAGACGCTTCATACGATCATATCAAAACATTCCTGAAATCTCACTTTCCTAAGTGATCAAAATGTAAAAAGCTTCATATCTCGAGAACGAAGCGAGATAGACGAAAAATAACGATTTTTTGGGGGTTGTACGATGGGGGACTCCATTTGAGACACTTCATACGATCCCATCAAAACATTCCTGAAATCTCACTTTCCTAGGTGATCAAAATGTAAAAAGCTCCATATCTCGAGAACGAAGTGAGATAGACGAAAAATAACAATTTTTTGGAAGTTGTACAAATGGGGGAACTCCATTTGAGACGCTTCATAAGATCCCATCAAAACATTCCTGAAATCTCACTTTCCTGGGTGACCAAAATGTAAAAAGCTCCATATCTCGAGAACGAAGCGAGATAGACGAAAAATAACGATTTTTTGGGGGTTGTACGATGGGGGGGACTCCATTTGAGACGCTTCATACGATCCCATCAAAACATTCCTGAAATCTCACTTTCCTGGGTGACCAAAATGTAAAAAGCTCCATATCTCGAGAACGAAGCGAGATAGACGAAAAATAACGATTTTTTGGGGGTTGTACGAAGGGGGGACTCCATTTGAGACGCTTCGTACGATCCCATCAAAACATTCCTGAAATCTCACTTTCCTGGGTGATCAAAATGTAAAGAGCTCCATATCTCGAGAACGAAGCGAGATAGACGAAAAATAACGATTTTTTGGGGTTGTACGCTTCATATGATCCCATCAAAATATTCCTGAAATCTCACTTTCCTGGGTGACCAAAATGTAAAAAGCTCCATATCTCGAGAACGAAGCGAGATAGACGAAAAATAACGATTTTTTGGGGGTTGTACGATGGGGGACACCATCTGAGACGCTTCATACGATCCCATCAAAACATTCCTGAAATCTCACTTTCTTGGTTTGTACGATGGGGGACTCCATCTGAGACGCTTCATACGATCCCATCAAAATATTCCTGAAATCTCACTTTCCTGGGTGACCAAAATGTAAAAAGCTCCATATCTCGAGAACGAAGCGAGATGGACGAAAAATAACGATTTTTTGGGGGTTGTACGATGGGGGACACCATCTGAGACGCTTCATACGATCCCATCAAAACATTCCTGAAATCTCACTTTCTTGGTTTGTACGATGGGGGCCTCCATCTGAGACGCTTCATACGATCCCATCAAAATATTCCTGAAATCTCACTTTCCTGGGTGACCAAAATGTAAAAAGCTCCATATCTCGAGAACGAAGCGAGATAGACGAAAAATAACGATTTTTTGGGGTTGTACGCTTCATATGATCCCATCAAAATATTCCTGAAATCTCACTTTCCTGGGTGACCAAAATGTAAAAAGCTCCATATCTCGAGAACGAAGCGAGATAGACGAAAAATAACGATTTTTTGGGGGTTGTACAATGGGGTATCCATTTGAGACGCTTCATACGATCCCAACAAAATATTCCTGAAATCTCACTTTCCTGGGTGACCAAAATGTAAAAAGCTCCATATCTCGAGAACGAAGCGAGATAGACGAAAAATAACGATTTTTTGGGGGTTGTACAATGGGGTATCCATTTGAGACGCTTCATACGATCCCAACAAAATATTCCTGAAATCTCACTTTCCTGGGTGACCAAAATGTAAAAAGCTCCATATCTCGAGAACGAAGCGAGATGGACGAAAAATAACGATTTTTTGGGGGTTGTACGATGGGGGACACCATCTGAGACGCTTCATACGATCCCATCAAAACATTCCTGAAATCTCACTTTCTTGGTTTGTACGATGGGGGACTCCATCTGAGACGCTTCATACGATCCCATCAAAATATTCCTGAAATCTCACTTTCCTGGGTGACCAAAATGTAAAAAGCTCCATATCTCGAGAACGAAGCGAGATAGACGAAAAATAACGATTTTTTGGGGGTTGAACGATGGGGGACTCCATCTGAGACGCTTCATACGATCCCATCAAAACATTCCTGAAATCTCACTTTCCTAGGTTTGTACGATGGGGGACTCCATCTGAGACGCTTCATACGATCCCATCAAAACATTCCTGAAATCTCACTTTCCTAGGTGATCAAAATGTAAAAAGCTCCATATCTCGAGAACGAAGCGAGATAGACGAAAAATAACGATTTTTTGGGAGTTGTACGATGGGGGACTCCATCTGAGACGTTTCATACGATCCCATCAAAACATTCCTGAAAACTCACTTTCCTAGGTGATCAAAATGTAAAAAGCTCCATATCTCGAGAACGAAGCGAGATAAACCAAAAATTATGATTTTTTGGGGGTTCTACGAAGGGGGACTCCATTTGAGACGCTTCATACGATCCCATCAAAACATTCCTGAAATCTCACTTTCCTAGGTGATCAAAATGTAAAAAGCTCCATATCTCGAGAACGAAGCGAGATAGACGAAAAATAACGATTTTTTGGGGGTTGTACGATGGGGGACTCCATCTGAGACGCTTCATACGATCCCATCAAAACATTCCTGAAATCTCACTTTCCTAGGTGATCAAAATGTAAAAAGCTCCATATCTCGAGAACGAAGCGAGATAGACGAAAAATAACGATTTTTTGGGAGTTGTACGATGGGGGGACTCCATCTGAGACGCTTCATACGATCCCATCAAAACATTCCTGAAAACTCACTTTCCTAGGTGATCAAAATGTAAAAAGCTCCATATCTCGAGAACGAAGCGAGATAGACGAAAAATAACGATTTTTTGGGGGTTGTACGAAGGGGGGACTCCATTTGAGACGCTTCATACGATCCCAACAAAATATTCCTGAAATCTCACTTTCCTGGGTGACCAAAATGTAAAAAGCTCCATATCTCGAGAACGAAGCGAGATAGACGAAAAATAACGATTTTTTGGGGGTTGTACGAAGGGGGGACTCCATTTGAGACGCTTCATACGATCCCATCAAAACATTCCTGAAATCTCACTTTCCTAGGTGATCAAAATGTAAAAAGCTCCATATCTCGAGAACGAAGCGAGATAGACGAAAAATAACGATTTTTTGGGGGTTGTACGATGGGGGACTCCATCTGAGACGCTTCATACGATCATATCAAAACATTCCTGAAATCTCACTTTCCTAAGTGATCAAAATGTAAAAAGCTTCATATCTCGAGAACGAAGCGAGATAGACGAAAAATAACGATTTTTTGGGGGTTGTACGATGGGGGACTCCATCTGAAACGCTTCATACGATCCCATCAAAACATTCCTGAAATCTCACTTTCCTAAGTGATCAAAATGTAAAAAGCTTCATATCTCGAGAACGAAGCGAGATAGACGAAAAATAACGATTTTTTGGGGGTTGTACGATGGGGGACTCCATCTGAGACGCTTCATACGATCCCATCAAAACATTCCTGAAATCTCACTTTCCTAGGTGATCAAAATGTAAAAAGCTCCATATCTCGAGAACGAAGCGAGATAGACGAAAAATAACGATTTTTTGGGAGTTGTACGATGGGGGACTCCATCTGAGACGTTTCATACGATCCCATCAAAACATTCCTGAAAACTCACTTTCCTAGGTGATCAAAATGTAAAAAGCTCCATATCTCGAGAACGAAGCGAGATAAACCAAAAATTATGATTTTTTGGGGGTTCTACGAAGGGGGACTCCATTTGAGACGCTTCATACGATCCCATCAAAACATTCCTGAAATCTCACTTTCCTAGGTGATCAAAATGTAAAAAGCTCCATATCTCGAGAACGAAGCGAGATAGACGAAAAATAACGATTTTTTGGGGGTTGTACGAAGGGGGGACTCCATTTGAGACGCTTCATACGATCCCAACAAAATATTCCTGAAATCTCACTTTCCTGGGTGACCAAAATGTAAAAAGCTCCATATCTCGAGAACGAAGCGAGATAGACGAAAAATAACGATTTTTTGGGGGTTGTACGATGGGGGACTCCATCTGAGACGCTTCATACGATCCCATCAAAACATTCCTGAAATCTCACTTTCCTAGGTGATCAAAATGTAAAAAGCTCCATATCTCGAGAACGAAGCGAGATAGACGAAAAATAACGATTTTTTGGGAGTTGTACGATGGGGGACTCCATCTGAGACGCTTCATACGATCCCATCAAAACATTCCTGAAAACTCACTTTCCTAGGTGATCAAAATGTAAAAAGCTCCATATCTCGAGAACGAAGCGAGATAGACGAAAAATAACGATTTTTTGGGGGTTGTACGAAGGGGGTACTCCATTTGAGACGCTTCATACGATCCCAACAAAATATTCCTGAAATCTCACTTTCCTGGGTGACCAAAATGTAAAAAGCTCCATATCTCGAGAACGAAGCGAGATAGACGAAAAATAACGATTTTTTGGGGGTTGTACGAAGGGGGGACTCCATTTGAGACGCTTCATACGATCCCATCAAAACATTCCTGAAATCTCACTTTCCTAGGTGATCAAAATGTAAAAAGCTTCATATCTCGAGAACGAAGCGAGATAGACGAAAAATAACGATTTTTTTGGGAGTTGTACGATGGGGGACTCCATCTGAGACGCTTCATACGATCCCATCAAAACATTCCTGAAAACTCACTTTCCTAGGTGATCAAAATGTAAAAAGCTCCATATCTCGAGAACGAAGCGAGATAGACGAAAAATAACGATTTTTTGGGGGTTGTACGATGGGGGACTCCATCTGAGACGCTTCATACGATCCCATCAAAACATTCCTGAAATCTCACTTTCCTAGGTGATCAAAATGTAAAAAGCTTCATATCTCGAGAACGAAGCGAGATAGACGAAAAATAACGATTTTTTGGGGGTTATACGATGGGGGAACCCATCTGAAACGCTTCATACGATCCCATCAAAACATTCCTGAAATCTCACTTTCCTAGGTTTGTACGATGGGGGACTCCATCTGAGACGCTTCATACGATCCCATCAAAACATTCCTGAAATCTCACTTTCCTGGGTGATCAAAATGTAAAAAGCTCCATATCTCGAGAACGAAGCGAGATAGACGAAAAATAACGATTTTTTGGGGGTTGTACGATGGGGGACTCCATCTGAGACGCTTCATACGATCCCATCAAAACATTCCTGAAATCTCACTTTCCTAGGTGATCAAAATGTAAAAAGCTCCATATCTCGAGAACGAAGCGAGATAGACGAAAAATAACGATTTTTTGGGGGTTGTACGAAGGGGGGTCTACATCTGAGACGCTTCATACGATCCCATCAAAACATTCCTGAAATCTCACTTTCTTGGTTTGTACGATGGGGGACTCCATCTGAGACGCTTCATACGATCCCATCAAAACATTCCTGAAATCTCACTTTCCTAGGTTTGTACGATGGGGGACTCCATCTGAGACGCTTCATACGATCCCATCAAAATATTCCTGAAATCTCACTTTCCTAGGTTTGTACGATGGGGGACTCCATCTGAGACGCTTCATACGATCCCATCAAAACATTCCTGAAATCTCACTTTCCTGGGTGATCAAAATGTAAAAAGCTCCATATCTCGAGAACGAAGCGAGATAGACGAAAAAATAACGATTTTTTGGGAGTTGTACGATGGGGGACTCCATCTGAGACGCTTCATACGATCCCATCAAAACATTCCTGAAATCTCACTTTCCTAGGTTTGTACGATGGGGGACTCCATCTGAGACGCTTCATACGATCCCATCAAAACATTCCTGAAATCTCACTTTCCTGGGTGATCAAAATGTAAAAAGCTCCATATCTCGAGAACGAAGCGAGATAGACGAAAAATAACGATTTTTTGGGAGTTGTACGATGGGGGACTCCATCTGAGACGCTTCATACGATCCCATCAAAACATTCCTGAAATCTCACTTTCCTAGGTGATCAAAATGTAAAAAGCTCCATATCTCGAGAACGAAGCGAGATAGACGAAAAATAACGATTTTTTGGGGGTTGTACGATGGGGGACTCCATCTGAGACGCTTCATACGATCCCATCAAAACATTCCTGAAATCTCACTTTCCTAGGTGATCAAAATGTAAAAAGCTCCATATCTCGAGAACGAAGCGAGATAGACGAAAAATAACAATTTTTGGGAGTTGTACGATGGGGGACTCCATCTGAGACGCTTCATACGATCCCATCAAAACATTCCTGAAATCTCACTTTCCTAGGTGATCAAAATGTAAAAAGCTCCATATCTCGAGAACGAAGCGAGATAGACGAAAAATAACGATTTTTTGGGGGTTGTACGATGGGGGACTCCATCTGAGACGCTTCATACGATCCCATCAAAACATTCCTGAAATCTCACTTTCCTAGGTGATCAAAATGTAAAAAGCTCCATATCTCGAGAACGAAGCGAGATAGACGAAAAATAACGATTTTTTGGGGGTTGTACGATGGGGGGACTCCATTCGAGACGCTTCATACGATCCCATCAAAACATTCCTGAAATCTCACTTTCCTAGGTGACCAAAATGTAAAAAGCTCCATATCTCGAGAACGAAGCGAGATAGACGAAAAATAACGATTTTTTGGGGTTTGTACAATGGGGTACTTCATTTGAGACGCTTCATACGATCCCAACAAAACATTCCTGAAATCTCACTTTCCTAGGTGATCAAAATGTAAAAAGCTCCATATCTCGAGAACGAAGCGAGATAGACGAAAACTAACAATTTTTTGGGGGTTGTACGATGAGGGGACTCCATTCGAGACGCTTCATACGATCCCATCAAAACATTCCTGAAATCTCACTTTCCTGGGTGACCAAAATGTTAAAAGCTCCATATCTCGAGAACGAAGCGAGATAGACGAAAAATAACGATTTTTTGGGGTTTGTACAATGGGGTACTCCATCTGAGACGCTTCATACGATCCCATCAAAAACATTCCTGAAATCTCACTTTCCTAGGTGATCAAAATGTAAAAAGCTCCATATCTCGAGAACGAAGCGAGATAGACGAAAACTAACAATTTTTTGGGGGTTGTACGATGGGGGGACTCCATTCGAGACGCTTCATACGATCCCATCAAAACATTCCTGAAATCTCACTTTCCTGGGTGACCAAAATGTAAAAAGCTCCATATCTCGAGAACGAAGCGAGATAGACGAAAAATAACGATTTTTTGAGGGTTGTACGATGGGGAGACTCCATCTGAGACGCATCATACGATCCCATCAAAACATTCCTGAAATCTCACTTTCCTAGGTGATCAAAATTTTAAAAGCTCCATATCTCGAGAACGAAGCGAGATAGACGAAAACTTACAATTTTTTGGGGGTTGTAAGAAGGGGGGACTCCATTCGAGACGCTTCATACGATCCCATCAAAACATTCCTGAAATCTCACTTTCCTAGGTGATCAAAATGTAAAAAGCTCCATATCTCGAGAACGAAGCGAGATAGACGAAAAATAACAATTTTTTGGGGGTTGTACGATGGGGGACTCCATCTGAGACGCTTCATACGATCCCATCAAAACATTCCTGAAATCTCACTTTCCTGGGTGACCAAAATGTAAAAAGCTCCATATCTCGAGAACGAAGCGAGATAGACGAAAAATAACGATTTTTTGGGAGTTGTACGATGGGGGACTCCATCTGAGACGCTTCATACGATCCCATCAAAACATTCCTGAAATCTCACTTTCCTAGGTGATCAAAATGTAAAAAGCTCCATATCTCGAGAACGAAGCGAGATAGACGAAAACTAACAATTTTTTGGGGGATGTACGATGGGGAACTCCATCTGAGACGCTTCATACGATCCCATCAAAACATTCCTGAAATCGCACTTTCCTAGGTGATCAAAATGTAAAAAGCTCCATATCTCGAGAACGAAGTGAGATAGACGAAAAATAACGATTTTTTGGGGGTTGTACAATGGGGGACTCCATCTGAGACGCTTCATACGATCCCATCAAAACATTCCTGAAATCTCACTTTCCTAGGTGACCAAAATGTAAAAAGCTCCATATCTCGAGAACGAAGCGAGATAGACGAAAACTAACAATTTTTTGGGGGTTGTACGATGGGGGACTCCATTCGAGACGCTTCATACGATCCCATCAAAACATTCCTGAAATCTCACTTTCCTGGGTGACCAAAATGTAAAAAGCTCCATATCTCGAGAACGAAGCGAGATAGACGAAAAATAACGATTTTTTGGGGGTTGTACAATGGGGGACTCCATCTGAGACGCTTCATACGATCCCATCAAAACATTCCTGAAATCTCACTTTCCTAGGTGATCAAAATGTAAAAAGCTCCATATCTCGAGAACGAAGCGAGATAGACGAAAAATAACGATTTTTTGGGGGTTGTACAATGGGGGACTCCATCTGAGACGCTTCATACGATCCCATCAAAACATTCCTGAAATCTCACTTTCCTAGGTGATCAAAATGTAAAAAGCTCCATATCTCGAGAACGAAGCGAGATAGACGAAAAATAACGATTTTTTGGGGGTTGTACAATGGGGGACTCCATCTGAGACGCTTCATACGATCCCATCAAACTTCGAGAACGAAGCGAGATAGACGAAAACTAACAATTTTTTGGGGGTTGTAAGAAGGGGGGACTCCATTCGCGACGCTTCATACGATCCCATCAAAACATTCCTGAAATCTCACTTTCCTAGGTGATCAAAATGTAAAAAGCTCCATATCTCGAGAACGAAGCGAGATAGACGAAAAATAACGATTTTTTGGGGGTTGTACGATGGGGAGACTCCATTTGAGACGCTTCATACGATCCCATCAAAACATTCCTGAAATCTCACTTTCCTGGGTGACCAAAATGTAAAAAGCTCCATATCTCGAGAACGAAGCGAGATAGACGAAAACTAACAATTTTTTGGGGGTTGTACGATGGGGGACTCCATCTGAGACGCTTCATAAGATCCCAACAAAATATTCCTGAAATCTCACTTTCCTGGGTGACCAAAATGTAAAAAGCTCCATATCTCGAGAACGAAGCGAGATAGACGAAAACTAACAATTTTTTGTTGGTTGTACAATGGGGTACTCCATTTGAGACGCTTCATACGATCCCAACAAAATATTCCTGAAATCTCACTTTCCTTGGTTTGTACGATGGGGGACTCCATCTGAGACGCTTCATACGATCCCATCAAAACATTCCTGAAATCTCACTTTCCTGGGTGACCAAAATGTAAAAAGCTCCATATCTCGAGAACGAAGCGAGATAGACGAAAACTAACAATTTTTTGGGGGATGTACGATGGGGAACTCCATCTGAGACGCTTCATAAGATCCCAACAAAATATTCCTGAAATCTCACTTTCCTGGGTGACCAAAATGTAAAAAGCTCCATATCTCGAGAACGAAGCGAGATAGACGAAAACTAACAATTTTTTGGGGGATGTACGATGGGGAACTCCATCTGAGACGCTTCATACGATCCCATCAAAACATTCCTGAAATCTCACTTTCCTAGGTGATCAAAATGTAAAAAGCTCCATATCTCGAGAACGAAGCGAGATAGACGAAAAATAACGATTTTTTGGGGGTTGTACGATGGGGGACTCCATCTGAGACGCTTCATACGATCCCATCAAAACATTCCTGAAATCTCACTTTCCTAGGTGATCAAAATGTAAAAAGCTCCATATCTCGAGAACGAAGCGAGATAGACGAAAACTAACAATTTTTTGGGGGATGTACGATGGGGAACGCCATCTGAGACGCTTCATACGATCCCATCAAAACATTCCTGAAATCTCACTTTCCTGGGTGATCAAAATGTAAAAAGCTCCATATCTCGAGAACGAAGCGAGATAGACGAAAACTAACAATTTTTTGGGGGATGTACGATGGGGAACTCCATCTGAGACGCTTCATACGATCCCATCAAAACATTCCTGAAATCTCACTTTCCTAGGTGACCAAAATGTAAAAAGCTCCATATCTCGAGAACGAAGCGAGATAGACGAAAACTAACAATTTTTTGGGGGTTGTACGATGGGGGACTCCATTCGAGACGCTTCATACGATCCCATCAAAACATTCCTGAAATCTCACTTTCCTGGGTGACCAAAATGTAAAAAGCTCCATATCTCGAGAACGAAGCGAGATAGACGAAAACTAACAATTTTTTGGGGGTTGTACGATGGGGGACTCCATCTGAGACGCTTCATAAGATCCCAACAAAATATTCCTGAAATCTCACTTTCCTGGGTGACCAAAATGTAAAAAGCTCCATATCTCGAGAACGAAGCGAGATAGACGAAAACTAACAATTTTTTGTTGGTTGTACAATGGGGTACTCCATTTGAGACGCTTCATACGATCCCAACAAAATATTCCTGAAATCTCACTTTCCTTGGTTTGTACGATGGGGGACTCCATCTGAGACGCTTCATACGATCCCATCAAAACATTCCTGAAATCTCACTTTCCTGGGTGACCAAAATGTAAAAAGCTCCATATCTCGAGAACGAAGCGAGATAGACGAAAACTAACAATTTTTTGGGGGATGTACGATGGGGAACTCCATCTGAGACGCTTCATAAGATCCCAACAAAATATTCCTGAAATCTCACTTTCCTGGGTGACCAAAATGTAAAAAGCTCCATATCTCGAGAACGAAGCGAGATAGACGAAAACTAACAATTTTTTGGGGGATGTACGATGGGGAACTCCATCTGAGACGCTTCATACGATCCCATCAAAACATTCCTGAAATCTCACTTTCCTAGGTGATCAAAATGTAAAAAGCTCCATATCTCGAGAACGAAGCGAGATAGACGAAAAATAACGATTTTTTGGGGGGTTGTACGATGGGGGACTCCATCTGAGACGCTTCATACGATCCCATCAAAACATTCCTGAAATCTCACTTTCCTAGGTGATCAAAATGTAAAAAGCTCCATATCTCGAGAACGAAGCGAGATAGACGAAAACTAACAATTTTTTGGGGGATGTACGATGGGGAACGCCATCTGAGACGCTTCATACGATCCCATCAAAACATTCCTGAAATCTCACTTTCCTGGGTGATCAAAATGTAAAAAGCTCCATATCTCGAGAACGAAGCGAGATAGACGAAAACTAACAATTTTTTGTGGGTTGTACGATGGGGGACTCCATTCGAGACGCTTCATACGATCCCATCAAAACATTCCTGAAATCTCACTTTCCTGGGTGACCAAAATGTAAAAAAGCTCCATATCTCGAGAACGAAGCGAGATAGACGAAAAATAACGATTTTTTGGGGGGTTGTACGATGGGGGACTCCATTCGAGACGCTTCATACGATCCCATCAAAACATTCCTGAAATCTCACTTTCCTGGGTGACCAAAATGTAAAAAGCTCCATATCTCGAGAACGAAGCGAGATAGACGAAAACTAACAATTTTTTGGGGGTTGTACGATGGGGGACTCCATTTGAGACGCTTCATACGATCCCATCAAAACATTCCTGAAATCTCACTTTCCTAGGTGACCAAAATGTAAAAAGCTCCATATCTCGAGAACGAAGCGAGATAGACGAAAACTAACAATTTTTTGGGGGTTGTACGATGGGGGACTCCATTCGAGACGCTTCATACGATCCCATCAAAACATTCCTGAAATCTCACTTTCCTGGGTGACCAAAATGTAAAAAGCTCCATATCTCGAGAACGAAGTGAGATAGACGAAAACTAACAATTTTTTGGGGGTTGTACGATGGGGGACTCCATTCGAGACGCTTCATACGATCCCATCAAAACATTCCTGAAATCTCACTTTCCTGGGTGGACCAAAATGTAAAAAGCTCCATATCTCGAGAACGAAGCGAGATAGACGAAAAATAACGATTTTTTGGGGGTTGTGCGATGGGGGACTCCATTCGAGACGCTTCATACAATCCCATCAAAACATTCCTGAAATCTCACTTTCCTGGGTGACCAAAATGTAAAAAGCTCCATATCTCGAGAACGAAGCGAGATAGACGAAAACTAACAATTTTTTGGGGGTTGTACGATGGGGGGACTCATTCGAGACGCTTCATACGATCCCATCAAAACATTCCTGAAATCTCACTTTCCTAGGTGACCAAAATGTAAAAAGCTCCATATCTCGAGAACGAAGCGAGATAGACGAAAACTAACAATTTTTTGGGGGTTGTACGATGGGGGACTCCATTCGAGACGCTTCATACGATCCCATCAAAACATTCCTGAAATCTCACTTTCCTGGGTGACCAAAATGTAAAAAGCTCCATATCTCGAGAACGAAGCGAGATAGACGAAAAATAACGATTTTTTGGGGGTTGTACAATGGGGGACTCCATCTGAGACGCTTCATACGATCCCATCAAAACATTCCTGAAATCTCACTTTCCTAGGTGATCAAATGTAAAAAGCTCCATATCTCGAGAACGAAGCGAGATAGACGAAAACTAACAATTTTTTGGGGGTTGTAAGAAGGGGGGGACTCCATTCGCGACGCTTCATACGATCCCATCAAAACATTCCTGAAATCTCACTTTCCTAGGTGATCAAAATGTAAAAAGCTCCATATCTCGAGAACGAAGCGAGATAGACGAAAAATAACGATTTTTGGGGGTTGTACGATGGGGAGACTCCATTTGAGACGCTTCATACGATCCCATCAAAACATTCCTGAAATCTCACTTTCCTGGGTGACCAAAATGTAAAAAGCTCCATATCTCGAGAACGAAGCGAGATAGACGAAAACTAACAATTTTTTGGGGGTTGTACGATGGGGGACTCCATCTGAGACGCTTCATAAGATCCCAACAAAATATTCCTGAAATCTCACTTTCCTGGGTGACCAAAATGTAAAAAGCTCCATATCTCGAGAACGAAGCGAGATAGACGAAAACTAACAATTTTTTGTTGGTTGTACAATGGGGTACTCCATTTGAGACGCTTCATACGATCCCAACAAAATATTCCTGAAATCTCACTTTCCTTGGTTTGTACGATGGGGGACTCCATCTGAGACGCTTCATACGATCCCATCAAAACATTCCTGAAATCTCACTTTCCTGGGTGACCAAAATGTAAAAAGCTCCATATCTCGAGAACGAAGCGAGATAGACGAAAACTAACAATTTTTTGGGGGATGTACGATGGGGAACTCCATCTGAGACGCTTCATAAGATCCCAACAAAATATTCCTGAAATCTCACTTTCCTGGGTGACCAAAATGTAAAAAGCTCCATATCTCGAGAACGAAGCGAGATAGACGAAAACTAACTATTTTTTGGGGGTTGTACAATGGGGTACTCCATTTGAGACGCTTCATACGATCCCAACAAAATATTCCTGAAATCTCACTTTCCTTGGTTTGTACGATGGGGGACTCCATCTGAGACGCTTCATACGATCCCATCAAAACATTCCTGAAATCTCACTTTCCTTTGTGACCAAAATGTAAAAAGCTCCATATCTCGAGAACGAAGCGAGATAGACGAAAACTAACAATTTTTTGGGGGATGTACGATGGGGAACTCCATCTGAGACGCTTCATACGATCCCATCAAAACATTCCTGAAATCTCACTTTCCTAGGTGATCAAAATGTAAAAAGCTCCATATCTCGAGAACTAAGCGAGATAGACGAAAAATAACGATTTTTTGGGGGTTGTACGATGGGGGACTCCATCTGAGACGCTTCATACGATCCCATCAAAACATTCCTGAAATCTCACTTTCCTAGGTGATCAAAATGTAAAAAGCTCCATATCTCGAGAACGAAGCGAGATAGACGAAAACTAACAATTTTTTGGGGGATGTACGATGGGGAACGCCATCTGAGACGCTTCATACGATCCCATCAAAACATTCCTGAAATCTCACTTTCCTGGGTGACCAAAATGTAAAAAGCTCCATATCTCGAGAACGAAGCGAGATAGACGAAAAATAACGATTTTTTGGGGGTTGTACGATGGGGGGACTCCATTCGAGACGCTTCATACGATCCCATCAAAACATTCCTGAAATCTCACTTTCCTGGGTGACCAAAATGTAAAAAGCTCCATATCTCGAGAACGAAGCGAGATAGACGAAAAATAACGATTTTTTGGGGGTTGTACGATGGGGGACTCCATTCGAGACGCTTCATACGATCCCATCAAAACATTCCTGAAATCTCACTTTCCTGGGTGACCAAAATGTAAAAAGCTCCATATCTCGAGAACGAAGCGAGATAGACGAAAACTAACAATTTTTTGGGGGTTGTACGATGGGGGACTCCATTTGAGACGCTTCATACGATCCCATCAAAATATTCCTGAAATCTCACTTTCCTTGGTTTGTACGATGGGGGACTCCATCTGAGACGCTTCATACGATCCCATCAAAACATTCCTGAAATCTCACTTTCCTAGGTGATCAAAATGTAAAAAGCTCCATATCTCGAGAACGAAGCGAGATAGACGAAAAATAACGATTTTTTGGGGGTTGTACGATGGGGGACTCCATTCGAGACGCTTCATACGATCCCATCAAAACATTCCTGAAATCTCACTTTCCTGGGTGACCAAAA